>OY744515.1:234247937-234275437 GCA_963556195.1 Sepiola atlantica | reverse complement strand
AACCGGTGCACTATAAACGAACCTCAAGAACGTCTGCTAGCCCCCCGACCTTTGGCCGAGGGAATCAAGAAAAAGAATAGCACTTCAAAACTAAGGTAAAAGCTCAATCCTTTCACGCACATCTACACACGTACTAACAGAACAAAGTAACCCTACGCATATTTATACAATGCGACATTTTCTAATACTCACATACGCATATTACCCATACACTCATATTAACACTAACAATATATAGAGACATACACATATTTAGTCCTCGTGTCTTCTTATGTACCGAACATTTTCCTACCCAAAACATTAATTGTATAAACTATATATGATTTTGAGATTAATGTAAACTTATAGTTAGATAAATGTTTTGTTATTTGATAACGTTTACCTCAATTTTTCATTTATAAAATTCTATTCATGTTAAATTAGCACTTGCTAGCTGGATGGTGACCCTAATATTCCCTCAAATTTTTATTCCATTTATATTTTATATGCATACACGCCTGTATATTATCCCCATTTCCTTCCTTTTCCATGTCTCTGCTTCCTTCGTTGACGGCCAGCACTCGGAGCAGTAGAAGCAGCAATAAAAGTTTGAAACATCGATATTTATATTCATTGACATTTTTTATCGTTTTAGTTATCAATATCTCCATTTAAGTATGGCACGGGCCAAAGAATCATTAGAATTGTCACGGTTTCAGAGTCATATTCTGGGCCAATTTGAAGGTGGGAGGGATCATCGTTAAATCGTCACAACCCTCGGGATTCTATTTTGGATTGTATACCGAGTGATTGTCCAATCTATCAGAGAGGGAAATAATCTATATCATATCGCCTAGGTCTATCAGGATCATCTAACAGCAGTCTTCGTTTTTAATGATAATACGTGTATCTATTTATTTCTGTCAGATCTTTATATATATATATATATATATATATATAAATATATATATATATATATATATATATATATTTATTTATATGTATATGAAATCGGATAGAGACCAGATTAAATATTGGTATATATTATACATGTTATTTAAACAAATATGTTGGCCACATATTGCACACATGTTTCAGATAACACATTTTTCTAGGAAAAGTAGGGCAATATAGAAGCTTGTAATGTAATCATATTAATTCTTTAGTAAATAGAAGATAACAAATATAAAATATAATATATTAAGATAACATTTTTATATGTTGGAATTTATGCTGGGATTTTTATCTTTGTTTCAATTCACTGTTACAGTTATGTAATTGCTAATTCCCTAAGGGTTTTTCATGCTCTGAACCCTGGAAAATTGTCATAACTCAGCCAATATTTAGATAAAGTCATTTACATGTTGTTTTTTTATTATCTCAAACCTTAGCCGAAACATGTCTGCATGCTATCATTTTCTCATTTGTCAGGATTTACCTCGTACCGTCCAAACTTTTCTAAGCCAATCAGCGTAGTTGTATCGGCTCTATTGAAAAATAATTCTCGCTGTCGTCGCCATAAAGTGATGATAAAACTTCAACTGAAGTTTGTTTACTTTTTATTTGCTCATTTAAACAATAGCCAACAGAGAGAAGATATATATCAATCAAACATTTTGTGCAAATTACATTATTTAAACCATAACAAAACACAGATAACATTATATAAAGAATAGAAGACTACCCGTCATAGGACAACTAAAATGAATTCCCCAGCCAGAACAATTTTTGACCACTTTTATGTCTTTTTACGAAGATTAAAATCAAGATATAACGATACTAAACTTTATGCTTAGAATCCTCACTCTAATTTTGATCAACATTTATTATATGATTTTACTTCTAGAAAACATCTAAGATTTAAGGTTGAAGCTTAAGGGGTCTTAGGAAAAAAATAAAATTCAGGGAATTTTGTTTCATTGATGTCTAATGACGATGGATCATATTTAATGCAAATCTTTATTATTTGAATTTTCAAATCGGGGGTCTATATTATGCCCCCTAAAACCCATTTCAAATACTCAAAAGAAACGTAAATTTGGGGTATAATTATTAAGCGGCGTCATATAGTGGGAATTTCGCAAACATCAGATGTATCCGAAATTTCACAAAAGGCTTCTACCTCTTCATTTCGGCTTTTGCAGTACCCACACTTACATCTTGCAACATTTTAAATGGTCGGTTAATAAGTTTAGGAGTGTATCCGATACATATAAATATATAAATGTATACACATATCTAACTTCATATAGAGATACTGAACACATTTTAATCATTGCATATAATCTAATGGGAACTCAACTCTATACAATTAAAACTCATCGTTATGTAAGCTGCCATTACTCACTCTTATTACCATATACAGTCAAACTTCTACATACGAATTTAATTCGTCCCGGGACCGTCGTGAGTGCTGCCGCATAGCGGCATAACCACGAAATCTCGACGTCGTATGTTGGATTTTTGATCGGGTGTAGAGTCGATAATTTTATCGAATTTCACGTCGATCATACTTAGCGGTTTGACTGTACATAGGTTTCCCGTTGTTTTGAATTATTTTGAGGTCTGGTCTCTTACTTATTAACTGTTTCATATGTATTTAATTGATATTAAACTGTCCGGGGACGGATACAACAGCTTTATATGAAATGTAGCACGTATTTATCAATGACTTTCAAGCATGAGTCTGGCGAAATTGAATCACCAATGACCAGCTGTGGCGAAAAGTACAAGATTTTATGAAGGAAGTAGAAGTAGATTTTAAAAGTTATAAGCAATTATTCTTAAGATGCGTCCATTTAATTGACAGGTTAAGTCTATATTTACTTGCCTCTCACTGCATCAAGATGCCGGAAAGTGAGAGGAGCCAACTCCTCCGAGAGGGTACTCTAGATGGGGACAAAAATAGCTGTAAGCGAACTCGTCAACATTCCCCGGCACAAGCGCCTCAGTCAATCGGCAATAAACCATCTCCCCAAAAAGAATTAGTAATGCCTGTGTAAGTTGTGGCAAAAGGCAGGAAAAAACCATTTTGCACGGACCTAGGCTTAACGAGATTTAAAAGAAACAACTAAAATATCCTCCCCGTCGCTATAATAAGGGTGAGCTGTCAGTCTAAAGCCTGTTCGTCGTGTCGAGGGGAACAGTCAGCCTTGTTTTGAAATAATAAAATTCATGGTGTACCAGAGAGGTTGAGGTCAGACCAACGTCGGTTGATAGCCGCCCGATGCTTACTACGGTTTTTCTGAAAAGATTAAACCGAAAATGATGCTATGGTGTGTAGGATAGACGGTGGAGCGATGCCTGTTGATTGACAAAGTGTTGTATGATTCTTCTTTCCCTTCTGAGATTTAATCCTTCCTTTCTCTAGTTGAATTCTTTTATTTCCTTCGTTTCTGTGTGAATAATTCTTTTTCACTTCTGCACAACGCGCTAAGCGAGACGGTTCTTCTCTGGTCGACTAATACAAGATAAAATGGAACAAATAGTGCTTAAAAATAAATTCTATCTTTTATGAAAACGAAAAAAATGTTTTGTTCATTTTTTATCAAGTCATTCTATTTTTCAGCTGCATAATTCAATGATTATGCGTCCTCAAAGTCAAGACAATACATTCTCAGCAGGGAATTAATAATTAATATCTCATGCAACCGGGATTATCCCCATTTCGGACATAACTGCAGAAAACAAGTTTCGCAGATCTTCAACACAACGTGGGTCGGAACGGTTTTATGGAGCAGTTAGTTGGAACGCAGAATACGACACTGAGCGACTCCCCGGGCACCGGTAGTATACCAAGGTGCAACTCTTATGACTCAGCGAAACTAAACCTCACTCTGACAAAGAAGGATGTGATAGTTCAAGTTTGTTAGGAAGGATTGCAAAGGACGTATCCATCGTTGATATAATAATGCTGATAAAGAACTCATCATCAGCATGTTTAGTTATGAACATGCTATTTCCAACTTAAGTGTGGGTTACGTAATTCCTTTTCTTTCCTGGTCTCCAAAGGCGAAACAAGAAAGTTTTTGTATATATCTTAAAATGTATTGTAGTCGAATGTTGACATTCCCTTGATACACCCTGCCTTACATATGCAGTCAAACCACTGTCTGACTGTCTATGTATTTCTTGCCTTCTTATATAACTTCTCATTTCTATTCTTTTGTTTTGTTTTCAGATAATCATTTTTCATTACGCATTATAATTCCCAGATCTGCATTTTGCTTAAATTTCTTAAACGTGTGCTGACGCTATAAATGTATTTGTTTTATATTTTTTACACTAACCCAATTCTTTGTTTTTGATCAGCAAATTGCTTAAACATCCGATCTCCATTGTGGGTTGAATTTCTTTATTCTTAAATTATTTATGTCAGAATTCTATTTTCAGATGCGGAGTTTTAAATTTCAATTTTCCACTATAACCATCGCATTTGAAACAGTTATTCTCATTTTCTTGTTTCACCTATGACGTTTGACCTATGACGTTTGACCTATGACGTTTAACCTCGATATTCCAAAAGTAAATCAGTTTTAAGTTAGACCATGACCGATATTTTGACCAAGTTTGCTGACGATTTTGTCAAACGATGTCGACGCTAAGTTGTACACAGACAAACATAGTGACAAACCCGATGGAAAACAGCCTCCTCTATATTTATATAAACATTAATTAGTTAATTAATTGATACTTAACATTTAATTAAGATAGTATAATTCTCTGATATTTGATGGACTTTTCCAATCAGGATATTTATTTGTTTTTATTTATAAACTAATTACTTTCGTTTTCATTGCCCGCTTCTGTATTTACCATCACTTTATTATATTTTGATATAGTTGCTTCATAAATTCCTATAAATTTTAATTTAATTTATTTATCTTGGTGGTGTGGTCACATCCAGACACAATAATACTGTTCTCAGACTAACACTCCTACTCACTAACTAGCTGAACGGCTTATCTTAAAATTCGCATACATAAATTAACATGTGATCTTGTCTGACCAATAAGAATCCCCTCTTTACAATATAACATTAATCACAAATTTAATCTTTGTTAAAATCTGTTAATAAGTTAGATAATGCAGCTACCCATAACACTGTTTCCGATACTTTTATATAAATAACTAAAAAAAAGGCTAAGAAACAAAACAAAAATAAAGAAAAATAGCTGTATATTAACTTTGAAAGACTCTTTTAAATATTAAATTTGAATAAAATAAAAATAAAATAAAAATAAAAGTCGATTAATTATACAGATATGGCCATAAAAGTTTCATATATTTTGAATTTCTATATTAATAAAATTATGTGACCACTTCTTCTGTTTCTCTGTGCGTCTCTTGTCTCTTCTAGACTTGAACATCATTATCATTTTCGTTTACTATTTATCGATTATTTATTGAAATTAAAAATTCAATACCATAAAATAAAACGAAGTATTAAAAATCCCATCAAAAATAATTTAGTTACGAATTTAAATCCACCAAAAGGCATTCCACTTCCTTCGTGAATAAACCACCTATTTTAAAAAAACGATCGTTAAAAACTATATTTACATTACTTTCCTTGTTTTCTATATTCAGTTTAACTGATTAACATATTTGAAATAGTAATATATTCTTCAATACGAGGTTTCATGCTGTTGTTGTGAGCCACTTGTGTCTTGAAAAATGTATGCCCCTCCATGGGGAGTAAGAATGTTATATCCATTCATAAGCAGCTTAGCCTTTTCTGACTGCGTGATCTACTCTAAATGACAGCAGTATCTCTATATATTTCACTAGAACGGACAGGGAGCTCAGTTGGGTTTATGTGAGTCTCAAAGACAGATGTGCGGTTAGCTCTTAATTTAATGAACTGTTTGTGTTCAATTGTAAGATATGTTTGTCTTGATTTCTGGGGCTATCGTTCAGTAGAATAAAATACATATCATTGTGACTTCTCAAAATAATACATCGTTACCTGTTTTAAAACTGAACTTGTGGTTTTTAGGGGGAGGAGACTCGTTTAGTTACAGCAGTGACAGAGGCAAGGTGAGTGTCGGAATCAAGCACAACAAGCGGACGCGTACAATGAGCGGACGATCACGGCATGTGCAGTGAATCCACACGAACAGACGTTCACATAAGAATAACCTAATACCGCTTTCTTGTTCGGTATCTGTACTTCTCCTTAAAGTTTTACTTCTGTCTAAAAGTGTGGAACATTCAGAGCATTTTAAATTAATGCACTACAAGCTGTTTATAACTCCGTTCGCATGAAAGAAAATAACTACTTATTCGAATAAAATTGGCAATAGAAATAACCGAAAATTACTATCATTTGATAAAAATGTTGTTATTCTCAAATTATTTATTCGTTATAAGTGACTTATTTAATTCTTTACTACTAATCTCTGTTTCGTAAAATATGAATCAGCTAAAAGTCATTTATTAAGATTGTGCAGATTGCTGTATCACAATAAGACGGTATACAGATAATTTATCATAAATTACTGACAAATAATAGACACCATGAAAAATAACCTTTCAAAAGAATAAACAATTAAAGCAAATAACGTTTTCAGGTCGGATATAACGTATCTATATTCGCCAAAAATATCGAATCGGAATTAATGCGAAGAATGTGCATGGCATACTTCGTTAATAAAAACAATATAGTTTAATAGATAAACAGAGCAGAACTGAACGAAAGAAAGAAAAAAAGAAAGAGAGAGGGGTGCAAAGGAGAGATAGAGACGCGGTACACATCAACGCAAGAGGAAAAGACTAACGAGTTAATGCATGAACCAGATATTCAGCTTGCGGCCTACAAACAATTACACAACGTCTTCGCAAATTGTTGAATAACAACCGAATCCTGTGTCTGCATGTTCACAGAAATAAAACAAGAAGAAAATAATTTTTACAAGTAAAATCGAATTATACCTGTTTCTTCATTGTTGTGTTTTGAAGTTACTGACAACAATCAACCAATTAACAACAAGAACATCCCCCCACAAAAGACAAGTCGTAACAACAGTAGTATGTCAACAAACAAACAACGGAGCAGCCTTCCGAATTTCGACACCACCTGTATAAGTATGGGGTCACGCTACATGAACCTTTATTAGTATCGCGTGCTTTTACAACAAGAGCTTACATATGGTGAACATGACATCCATCTCTCCTGAAATAGATCACACGCGTAGGAGACACTTTCTTCAACACTCTATGATCATTGACATAAAAACTGAATATGATAGAGACATTGCTATAATAATTTCTAAAGAAAATAAAGTGATAGAGCCTAGCCTACTTATTGATCTCTTCCCGTCTCTATGCCACCAGCAGAGCCCAGTCCGCACAGTGACTATTCAAAGAAAAGAAAATCGTGTTGCTCCATTCCGTATTAAACTGAATAGAATGTAAAACAAATACAGGGTGACCTTATAAAAACACCCTCATAGTATCGTTACTAAAATTCACAATTATTTCTGCAAATACAATTCTAGTCTATGCCTGACTTGTTCACGATAATTCAAACATTTAAGCTGTGATTATTCCCTTCTTCACGCCCGGAATAGTTTGCCGATTAGATACTTTCAAAGATTATGACCCACGCTACCTTTAACCCTGACTCTAACCCTAACGCCAACCCTTACCGTAACTCTAACGCTAACTATAACCCAAACCCCCACCCTGACCCTAACCAACATCCTAACCCTAACGACGGGTTCTAATCTGTTAAATCAGCGGCGATTGTTTCGACAGAAATTATCTTTGAGACAGACTCGCAGATAAAAGTCGGGTGAGTAAAAAGCCCATTAAAGAACATACTGATGAGACTATCACTAAAGTGTCCTCACATATCATTGAACGGCAATAAAACAAAGAATGTTAATAAGTCAGACATAGACTGCAGTTTATCTGTACACAATATTATTAGTCCAGTCAATCTAGCTGATTTTTTGTCTGAACCTCAAATAAATTGCTAAAAAGGTTCCAACTTGGATATTGGGCATGAATAACCTCTCTTTCAGATATAAAAAAAAGTTTACTAAAATTAGCCCTGCGGAAAGGGGTCAACATGCGCTATCTGGAAAGATTGCTGCTGATACTAGCCTCCCCTCTCTCAACTCAATTTCTGTAAATTCATCTTCAAAAATACCAAATGTAACAATGTGAAATTGGATAAAACTAACAGTTTTCATGAAGTTAAATGTAATTATAACTTCTTATTCTAATTTCAGGTTGGCCAAAGTGAAGTACCGATAATTATGGATGCTGACAAGTGTGCTATTTGCAACAATGAACTGTCCAGTTATAAAAACACATTTATCGTCAGCCAGAAGGGCATCGATTCCATTAAAAGAGCTTCTGAGCAACGTAGAGAGAAGATCATAATTCAGATTGGTCAACGTCTTCACAAGAAATGCAGACAACGTTGGATCAACCCCAAATATATAGAAATTGACTGTAAAAACAGGTCCATCCATGATGAATTGCTATCCCGTGCAAGCCGCTCTTTGTGTGTGTTTACTGTTAAGGAACATTGTCTTTTGTGTGGTTCTGGAGCAAAATCTGATAGAAAGAAAAGAGGTGTTTATGTTTCCCATGTAGAAACTATTGAGTTTAAGGACAGAGTGTTAAACGTTTGTGAGAAAGTCCGAGAAAATGATGGCTGGGCATCCACTGTTAAAGGTAGAATAGCTTATGTAGCTGACCTTGTTTCAGAAAAAGCACGTTATCACAGAACATGTTTTGCAAACTTTCTGTCCAATAAAAAACTTCCTAAGGCATTTTCTTCTACTGATTCTTCTAAGAAACAAAACCTTCGTAGACCAGAGGATTCAGAGAGAAAGCAGACATTTCTGGAAGTTGCTAAATATTTGCAACAAAATGACGAGGAGCAACTCACCATTGTAGATCTAGTTAAAAAAATGAAGGAAATTCTCGAGGACACTGGCTTTAGAACCATACAGTCTCTCATACATGGAATCTCGATTGTTAGAACATTTCGAAGACAACATCATTGTGACTGAAATTAATGGGAAACATAATGTTGTTACATTCTAAAGTACAGTAAAATGTATTCTCCATGAATTCTATGCACAGAGCCGCTCAACAGACAATTCAGAATCAGAGGTCATTAGAACTATAGAGACGGCAGCCAAGCCTATCAAGAATGATATTACAGGTATCCAGACGAGTTCAGAATATTATCAGTCTAAGAATGATCTTGAAGACGATGCGATTTTTGAATATGTTCCTAAAACACTGTTGATGTTTCTCAGGAAGATATTTGAAGGCAAAGACAATGATTTGAAACTCGCATCAGTTGGTCAAGCGATAATGAAGACTGCTAGACCCAGAGTTCTCCTTGCACCTATGCAGTTTGGTTTAGCAGTAGAAATGCATGACCAATTTAGATTGAGGTTCTTAATTGACATTCTGAATAAGCATGGCTTCTCTTCATATTACTCGGAAGTCCAGAAATTCGAAATAAATGCTGCTCTTCTCTATGGCGTTGACACTCTCTCCCCTTTTGAAACTGAATTTGTGCAGTTCGTAGCTGATAATGTGGATCATAATGTAAGGAGTATTAATGGATTCAACACATTCCACAGTATGGGTATCATAGCATATTTTACGCCCAAGCAAAACCAGTTACAAGGATTCAGGTCCTTTCAGAAGATATAATAAGTGTTGGAAGGATCAACATCACGTACCTAAATTCACAGCACACCAACAAATCACCAGTGACATTTAAAGAGCTCCAGCCCAAGAAAGTTGTCGACTCAACTGCTAATGTTGACATCCTTTGGGAGATTTCACTAATTTCACATCCGTCCAAACCCGCATGGTCAAGCCTTATGCAGTCAGTGCACAAAGGAACATATCCTTGGAAATCAGCCACAGTTCATTTGCCAATGATCGACATGGGCCCTTGTAACCCAACCTAGTGTGCTCAACGTTGTGTTAGATTAGTGATTTAGCCAGGAAAACAACATTACATTATTCTAACATTCGATCAACCACTTTGGTACAAAGCAATGATGATAGTCGAGTCACAGCCTAGTTCCCTTAAATCATTTGTCTTGCGACTTGATGGGCTCCATACACATATGAGCTTTCTGGGGGTAAATTGGTCATTTGATGACAGGTTCTGGATTGCGAGAACCTTTTGAACTTGTGTATATTGAAAACAAAGTCAAGCACATGCTAAGTGGCAAAACAATTGCAAGAGCCATTCGTGCTAACTTCTTAGTTGATGTTGCTCTGAATGCTATTTTGTTAGCGAAAGCCAATGATTTGCCAGTTTCACATGTGACTTAGGATGATCAACCCAACACTGATGCAGAAGAGTCATTTCCTTAAAATGAAGACCTGAAGGAAGCTCAGGGCTATTGAAAGGTCTCCTTGATGGGACTGAAACATTGAATAATGTTCTGTCATCAGAGTCTATGACCAGAATTGCCCTGAGAATCAACCATGTGAAGGATGCGATAGTTGACCAGCGAACAGCAAAATTGTGGATTCAATACCTTGATATGGTTGAAGATCCTGCAATTGTTTATCAAGGCAGAGCGCACCGGGAACTGGGAATTGCACCTTGACGCTGTAAAGAAAATGCTGCCAATATTCGCTGCAACAGGACACACCATATATGCGAAGTCGGCCTACTTGTACTTGCAGCCATAGAAGGGGCTACCGAAAGCCATCCTGAAGTGTACCAGCAATTTTCTGAATGATTCCATCTGATTAGACGGAGTGATCGCTACTGGGCTGGCTTGTCGACGGATTTGGTTATTGAGCAGGTGCTAATGAGAAGCATAGAGGTACCTAGAGGTCTTACTCATAATAGGAATGGACGAAATTCAACGATTGGTTTGGACGCTATCACTGCCAGCGTGTGCTTAAATCAAGTTTACAATGCAAGAACTAGTATGCATTTGTTATGGCACCAGGAGACTATTTCAGAAAGAAAAGAGCGAGATTTGAGGGATACATTGAAGCTACTTGCGTTTCCCCAAACATATGACACTTTCACGTAAGATCCGTCCATTCATAGCATTTCAAGTGAAGAAACTGGAGGCAAAGAGGTGAATGCGGACAGAGCAAACTCAAGAGGAAAGGCATTCATAGCTTCAATGGTTGGAAAAATGTCTTTTAAAAGAAAGGAGCAGGCAATTACACTTGGGCCAAAAGTTTCGCTCAGCAAAGATGAAGCAGTTGAAACTGATCCACAACTCCTATTCCAGAGACTGTGTGTGCTATCTACCAATGAACTCTCAACTCAGCAGCAGCAAGAACATTTCGAGTAAGCTTTGTGGTTACCAACCTGCATTTTTGATTCTTTCGGACGACCGTGAAAGGCAACAAAACACGGCTTTGGCAGACGCAATGTGGGAACTTACTTCCCCTGTGCAATCAGGCCCACAGTCTTCTTATCCACAGTATCTCTTAGATGGTGGAGCACTACTTCAATGCCTCCCATGTGAAAAAAAGTCACACATTTGATAAGATCTGTGCCCAATACCACAGATATGTCACGACTAGATATGGAAAAGCATGCATTGTCTTTGATGGGTATGAAAGTGGTCCATCCATTAAAGACGCAAATCACCGATGTCGAGCAGGCGGCTCTGTTTGTGTTAATGGTGTTCAAATTAAAGAAAGGATGTTTTCCTAGCTAATCAAGAAATCAAACAATTTTTCATCAACTTTCCGGGAAAGAGTTTAGAGGAAGCAGGTTGTAAAGTAGTCCATGCATCTAGAGACGCTGACGTATTGATTGTGAAGAACTGGCACAGACAGGAGAAACCATTTTGATAGAAGATGACACTGACCTATTGGTCCTTCTATGTTATCATACCAATAGAGTTGATGGTTACAACATTTTTTTCACTCTACACCCAAAGGATAGTGCAAAAAGTGTGAAAGTCTGGAACATCAAAGGTATGAGGAAATCTTTGGGATATGTGGTCTGTTCCAACATTCTTTTCATCCATGCACTACTGGGTTGTGATTCTAATCGAGTGTTTATGGAATTGGGAAGGCAACATCCATTCAAAAAGTGATATACAATAGAAACTTCCTCAAACTGGCAGAAATGTTTGGCAAGGATAGCAGTGCAGAAGAGGTTATTGAAGTTGGGGAGAAGGCTTTAGTGTGCCTGTACAATGGTAATGATGGGGAAAACATCAACCATCTCCGACTGAGGCGCTTTAAAGAAAAAGGTTGCAAAAAGCTCAAAGTATGTTGAGGCCAAATCATTGCCACCAGCAAGAGCAGCTACGAAATTCCACATCCTTCGAATTTACTTTCAAATTCAGGAATGGAAATATAGAAACCAGCTAAAACCTGACGAGTGGGGATGGAAACTTTCAAATGGTAAATTACAACCAATCAAGACTGACTTGCCAGCTGGTCCTGTAAATTTGTTGGCTATAATTAGATATATCTGTACTTCAGGGTTGCTACAGCAAGATGCAGTTGCAGGAACATGGCATTGATTGTTTAAACTTGTGTGGTAAGTGCAAAGGCCTCCAATGCAGCAACGCACCACATCCAGATCTTGATGATGATGACGTTACCTTTGACTAGTTCTTGACAAGAAATGTTCTTTGGTCCGTTCATGGACTTGTTCTGTGGTGGTTATGCAAGAGCCTTGCCCCAGCATTCGACCAACTGATCATTCCTTTATTGTAAATTGTACTTATTTTGTACCTATTTTTTATGAAATGTCAGAAATGTGACAATTGTTGCCTTTAAAAAGGCTACTTAGTCTTTTTTTTACCTTTTATATTCATATTTGAATAAGAAATAGAAAAAAAAACATGAAAACAATGACAGGGGCTAGTCATTTTCTGGTGTTAGTTTATTATTAAGCATATAGCTACCTATCATTACAATTTAAAACACCAAGAAAATGTCAAGCTGGCTTGGGATGGACCCTGTGTGGGTTTTCATGCAAAAAATATTTTTTATTTCTAATTTTATAAAGTTTTTTTGTCAGGAAAAACGTTGATTTTTGTCAGTAATTGTCAGGAATAATACACATACTTGTCAGGAAATGTCAGGAATTTTATGCCTCGAAATTTTAATATTGTTAAGTTGGGTTTTAAAGATGGCGCCCGTTGAGGTTATTCATGCCCAATATCCAAGTTAAACACCTTTTTTAGCAATTTGTTTGAGGTTCAGCCACATTTTGACTGGACTATATATAACAGAAAGGACCGTGAATTTTATTAATTACCCCGTGAGTGGCATTATTGGGGTCACCCTATATAAACTATGGAGTCCGTTTGGTAGTTTTCTATTTCAGTGGCTTAATCGTTCTGCCAATAAAAAACAAAACGAATACTCTTCTCCGACTATGTAACTTAGGAAATAATATTAATATTATTTACACCCAAAATAGATAATTCGAAATTATTAAAAATGTTATCTTATTTGGACAACAATGCATGATAATACATATTTCTAGTTTTCTTATTAAACTTATATGTCTATAGATGAGAAAGTTGTAAATGATTTATGTCTTTTTTGTTTTTATTTTCTGTGCAAATATTTAAATAAATAAATTAATAGTAATCGCATAGACATTAAAATAATTAAGCAGATGATATGTGACAAAATAATAGAATATATTGGCGTAGACGCTACCTTTTCCATTCACTACTATTTCATTGCCACAGTTACTTATTTTAAGCATTAATCTCAAACAGAAACTAGATAATAGAATTATAGTTATTTCTAATGTTAATGATTTTTTTTCATTCATCTATGAAATTATTTTCAATTATAGTAATACTCAGAAATTATTTATTAGAATCAGTTCATAAAAATAAAATGTAAATTAGTCTCCCCATTCACACTAAAAAATTATTTTGTTGTACATATAAATTTGATTGGATATTAACAGAAAGTAGATCAGGTCAACTGTTTAAATAATATTAGTTATTAATCTTTAGAATGAATAAGACATCATATCTTACTTATAAAATAAAAAATCATGGTGAATAAGAAGTGAATAACTGAAGAGGCAGTGATGTAGTTTCGGTTACGGAAAAACATAAAACATACATTATAATAAGATGAGATATATTGGAATAACAAATGTATATGTATAACTAAAACACCGTGGATCATGTTTAGTCCCGTGCTCACTTGATGACGTCACAAAACGTGGCACCACAAACTGATGATGTCACTAATGTATAACGACATCCATTAAAATGAAGGATACTGGGGCAAATTGGATGACGTCACCAAATGATGACGTTATCAATAGAATTAACGAGAAACGTCTAGGCATGTGGAAGGCATAGTATTTATTTAAAACTATTTACCCTTTCCGATGTGATGGTTTAATAGATAATTTAAAAGGAAGTTACGATTCTGAACATTCGTAGTCTTTTGCGCATGCGTGATTTAATATTTAATTTAAGATTTTGTTGTTTTCACTTTCACTCTCTTAAACCATAGCAAATGATGTTTTTCAAAACATGGTGGCCCTTTTTTTCAGGGCTTATTCTATTAAAAGAAGAGTAATGAAATTATGTTTTATTCCGTTTTACGCACTTTAACAGCACGATGCTCGTTTCAGAGGCAGATGTCAACAACAGTTGAATGACCTTGCAGGGTAAAAAAAAACTATTATTATACCAAAGCTGAATTAATCAACGTTTGCTTTCCTAAGGCGTTTGACTTATATATTATAACAATGAGCATAAAAACACATGTTAAAATATATTCGTCAGTTTTGGAATTGAGTTTGAAGTAAATTCCATATTAATTGTTCTAATTAGCCGTAATTGGCAATTAACTCATCAAGTGACGTATCTCTCACAAAGCTTCGATCTCTCACTTTCATGCTCTCTAACTGTATGCCGTTTGACCTCCCCCCACTCTTATTTCATACGGTATTTATCACTTTGGCTTCTCTCTGTATATCTCGCTTTATTAATAGTCGTATGTAATAGTGAAATGAAAAATAAAACATTGGAACAATTCATTATAAACCAAAGGGTATACCCCCAGATGTAGTATTATCATTTACACCCTAATTTTAGAATAACAGGGAGAGAGAGAAGGTGATATTTCGACCAGAAATAGCTTAATTTGGGATTTTGTATTTTTATTTAAAAAAATATTTAACTGGCTTTGGAATCGTTTTTTTACTTGATTAATGACATCTAACCCGGGTAACATTTCTTTCTAGTATATTTCGAGATACGTTCACACATCTCTTTAAGAGGGTCCATATGTCCGTCAGATCGTGCCTTGCTCTTTCACGCTTACGTTTGAAAAAATGCGTTGTACATTTTGATGCGCCAACTCATCTCTAAAAGAGGCCTTTCCGTACTTCGGTCAGTATGTCGGTCACGCATGAGTTTATAAATAATCTGTAACAGAAGGAGAAGGATCGCCAAAGAAAAGAAAACAAGACCCTTCTATGAACAACAAATTATAAATATTTGTTTGTATCACTTACACAGTTTGATGTTGGTTGCCCGAATTTAAGAGAGTGAAGAAAGGATCATCATCATCATCATCATCATCATCATCATCATCATCATCATCATCATCATCATCATCATCATCATCATCATCATCATCATCATCATCATAATAATAATAATAATAATAATAATAATAATAATAGTAATAGTAATAGTAATAGTAACAACACCAACAATAATAATAATAATAATAATAATAATAATAATAATAATAATAATAATAATAATAATAATAATAATAATAACAATTATAAAAAATATAAAAATAACCAGGGCAGTATCACTAATAAGATACTCTGGACAATTCATAGGCTTGTCTAAAGAAGAACTCAGGTACCTTGATCAGAAGACAATTAATGACCATGCACAACGAACTACACTCAAAAGACGATACGGACAGACTACGTGAAAAGAAAAGAAAGGGGGGGGGAGAAGAATGGTAAGTATAGAAGACACCAAAAAGAGTTGGAGAAATACATAACTCAGAACACAGAAAGGATGATCAGTACAGAAGAGACACCGTGCCAATGAAGAACTCGGGAAAAACCGAAACCAGAAACAAAAAGACAAGAAAAGAAAAGTAGAAAAGTAGAAAGAAAAACAGCTACATGGACTTTTCATAAGAATGACAAGAGAAGAGACTCACCAACATTCTGAGACAAGGATATATGAAGAGAGAAACGCAATCTCTATTGTCAGCTGCACAGAACAATGCGATTAGGACAAAATACAGTAACACTAAACTAGATAAAACCCATGAAAACGGTAAATGCAGATTGTGTGGACAAAGAAGTGAAACAGGTAATCACATAATAAGTGAATGCAGCAAACTTGCACCCGAAAAAATACAAGAACAAACACAACTGCGTAGGGAAAGCAGTAAAGCGGGAACCATGAAACGACTGCATTTTGAACACGTGGACAAATGGTACAAACATAAACAAGAGGTAGTACTGGAAAGCGAAAATCACAACCTCATCTAGAACATGGAGGTGCAAACTGATCAACTCATACAAGCTAGGAGACCGGATGTCATAATAGTTAACAAAAAAGGGGAAATCCTGCCAAGTTGTAGATTTTGCTGTTCCAGAGTAAAGATCAAGGAGACAGAAAAACGAAACAAATACACGGAACTTGCCAGAGTATTGAAAGGTATATGGAGCATGAGAATAATCGTAGGAGCAATAGGAACAATAAAAAAATGAAAAAAGACTCGGAGAAATATGCATCGAAGGGATCACTGAAACCATGCAAAAGATGGCAATGATTAAAAAGCTGCAATCTTAAGGAAAACCATCGAATGCGGAAACCAGACCGCATAAGCTACGAACGGTAACCAGTCACATGGATTTTCCAACAGGAAGAAAACAAAACAACAGGAAAAACACCATCGCATGAACCCCAAGAACAGAAACTGCAGAAACTTCATAAACTTCCCCGCCCCCCTCACAATAAAAAGTGACGGCACCAACATCGGCTGATACCTTACAAAATAGTCGTGAACGCTAAAGGAGGATGAGAAGACCGAAGAGGGAGAACACTCACCAGAAGAGTGTGTTGAGTACTTGAGTCTTATGGAGGCTTATTGCCACTCAAATTCCAGAGGACGCCAATGGTCGTTATCAGCGAGAAATCAAAGGTAAGCGGCTATTACTATACCGAAAAGTTAGTTGTAATGGTCATTGAAAGAGGTTGAGATTACTGGAAACTTTTGGAGATTTGTTGTCACTCAGCCTCCAGGGAACACCACCAGTTATTATCAGTGAGCAATCACTGACGATGACTTGTGTGAGAACTCCTAATGAGTACAAAACATAATAATATCGGCTGTGTAACTTTCAGTGAAGATAGCCTTGTTCACTATCTAGTCGACAGGGGCAGGGGAAAGTGTTAACATTTTTATTCGTGGCTGCCTGGAAGCTCTTTACCTTCCCTGAAAATTACTAAAGGTCTCCTTTAAATAGTCCAGTCGGAATTAATACGCCCAGCAGTCTGATTGGTAATCGTGTAACCAAATAATCTCGCTAGGGAAGCTCTCCGCCAGAGTAAAAATAAAAGCAAACCTAAACCAGACACCCAACAAAAAACACTTTCGAGGCTCTCCTTCACAAATATCCAAGGATTAGAACCAACATCAACGACGTAGAAACCTTTCTCCTGACAAACTCCCCGAATATCCTAGCTCTAAGTGAAACTAACCTTCAATCCTCAATCTCCTCTCACCACTTTGACATGACTGACTACCTCCCATTCTACCGTAAAGACTCTGACAAACATATGCACGGGCTAGGAGTTTATGTTCGGAACACCCTCCCCCTGACTAAAGAACATAGGTTAGAATCAGATGACGAAGACAACATGTGCTTTAGATTGACTTTACATCACAGCGTCAGTTACTTGTATTTCTTATACCGCTCCCCGTCGACCCAGGACTGTACTCTGCTAAACTCTGTCTCTGAAAGCATAGATAGAGCACTCTTAATTGACTCAAATGCCCAGATACATGTATCTGAGGATTTTAATGCCCACCACCGCGACTGGTTGGGATTCTCCAGCCTTATTGACGCAGCCGGCAACTCTACGTATAATTTCTCCTTAGCTCACTCCCTCTCTCAGACTGTCGATTTTCCAACCCGTATACCCGATCGAGTAGACCAACAAGCCTCACTTCTAGCCCTTTTCTTGACCTCAATGTCCAAGGCATGTGTGACGAAAGCCCACTCGGTAATGCTGATCACATTGTGCTAATGATACATATCACATTAAAAAGTCGTGCAAAAGCTGATGAACCGTTGCTCAAACCAACAAGATACTACAAGCAGGCTGATTTCGAGTCAATCAGAGATCACATCAGTGACGCCTCATGGAGGGAAACCTTCTCACTCCCTGCCGACCAGTGTGCAAACGAATTAATTTAATGGGTCAAAGCAGGCATTGAAGCATATGTCCCCATGCGAAAATTCTTTAACAAGCCCCACTCTCCTCAATGGTTCACCTCGGAATGTGCAGCTGCCATTTCTGAGAGGCAACAAGCATTTCGTAAATTTGGCCGCCATAAGTCAGCTACTAATAGACACAGATTTATAGAGTCAAGAAATAAATGCAAGGCCGTGATAAGTGAAGCGAAGAGAAGGCATAATGAGTTAACAAAAAACGCATCCAGTCACAGAAACTAGGTACTCGTGATTTCTGGAAAATCTACAATAGTGTAGTGAATAATGGTCAATCAACGATTCCCCCACTATCAAACCACAATGATGTCGTATACACGGCTACTGATAAGGCTGAACTACTTGCCCAGCGTTTCACTTCTAACTCTACTTTAGACTCAGATAACCACCTCATCCCCAAATTCTTATTGCGGACCGAAGCCACACTTGATAACCTGGGCATCACCCCATCCCAGGTCAGAGACATCATAAAAAACCTTGTCACCTCCAAAGCTTGTGGGCCTGATCTTATACCAGTAATAGTAATAAAGAAATGCTCTGCTGAACTGGCCCCTGTCCTCTCCAAACTCTACAATAAAGTCATAGCTGAATCTTGCTTCCGCGATAGCTGGAAAATTGCCCCTTTGGTACCAGTCTACAAGAGTTCTGGGAATAGAACCGATCCTCACAACTATCGCCCAATCAGTCTGCTGCCGATCTTTGCTAAAATCTTTGAATCCTTAATCAATCTAGCGATAGTAAGGCACTTAGATAATGCTAAACTTCTATCTGACCGGCAGTATGGATTTAGACCAGCACGATCTACTGCGGACATCCTAACGGTCATCTGTGAACGCATGTATCATACACTTGACAAGGCATGAGAAGCTAGGGCAGTAGCGCTTGATATATCCAAGGCCTTTGACAAGGTATTGCATAAAGGGCTTCTCCTGAAAATACGCTCATACGGTATTACTGGGCAATTACTTAATATAATCAGATCCTTCCTAGACAACAGAAAAATCCAGGTTGTCCTCGATTAGATAAGCAACATGACATAAATGCGGATGTACCCCAGAGATCTATCCATGGACCTCTGTTGTTCCTGATCTATATAAACGATCTCCCTGATGACATAGTGTCTGAAATTGGTTTATTTGCTGACGACATCACGCTTTACTCTCGCCTTGTTGGCAAAACCGACGCGATCATATCCGAGGCATTGGCTGAATCCTTAGAAAATTATTTCCAGACTGTAGCGGATTGGGGTCATAAATGGTTGTTAACTTTTAATGCCGATAAGACAAAGCTCCTTTCCTTCAATAACTACAAGGAGCCTCTCCAACCACCGATTGTCATGACTAGTAACACCCTACCTGAGAGTTCATCATTCAAACTCCTCGGCCTAACCTTCACAGGTAACATGAATTCGAACAAATACATCGAAGACATTGCCAAGGCTGCCGCAAAGAAGGTTGGCTCCTTCTACCGTACTAGTAAACTCCTCACACCTGACATTATCCTGTATCTCTACAAAGCCACCATCCGCCCATGCATGAATTATTGTTGTCACATCTGGGCTGGTGCATCATCTACTAGTCTCTCCCTCCTTGACAAAGTTCAAAAAAGAATCGCCAACCTAATAGGTCCCTCACTGTCAACCAAGCTCCAGCCTCTGTCCCATTGCCGCAATGTAGCATCCTTGTGCTTGTTTTACAAATACTTCAATGGATTATGCTCCGATGAATTGGCTACTCTGTTGCCCCGTCGACGTAAATTCACTAGACTAACTTGACAATCAACTAAATCTCACTCATTCACTGTGGAGGTACCCAGATGTCGGAGAGCTTTGTACTCAAATAGCTTCTTTCCTCATGCTGCTGGCCTCTGGAACTCCCTCTCTGACCCCTGTTTCCCCGACACTACAGACATGGAGAAATTTAAAACTAATGTAAACAGATATCTCGCTGCGCAGATCCCAATTTAAGTTGACCCCCCAACCTTCTCTCTTCTTTTTTCTCAGTAGCCCCTTACGTCTACAGTTGCGTCCTGCCTTGTTTGGGGTGAACTATGTTAAAAAAAAGATATTTTTATGACTGCTACACGTTTAAAATATTTAAATCCTTTCAGTCAGACAATTGTTTTCATTGAAAAACTTTATTCATCTTCCTCTGTCGGTCGACCGGTGTTTCTCTGTTGTAACACATTTGAAATGTGCCCAATTAACACGACAGTCACATTTACTATTTACTAACATTTTAAAAGGTGTCCAATACATAGGACCAGGGGAGTGAAGAAATTAAATGGTCTGTTCTGACTAAGTTTGAAATAACATTTTCCTCGGCCTGTAAGGCTTATATTTGAAATATCACGTTTCAATGCGTTACCATATTGGATATTATTCTTACAATGTTTTGACCGATGTAACTTCTACTTTCTCATAGCCGACGGAACGACAGCAAGCTACCCCCGTTGATTAAATAAAGGGTTCCATTCAAAATTCCATGCATATTCCCCATTAAGACATATAGATTCCTGAGTTTGACAGACGCATATGAAAAAAGGTTGGAGGTTACATCGGTCAAAACGTTATAAGAATAACACCCAAGATGGGAACAATAGTCCGATTAATCCAAATAATACACGTGGTCTTTGATATTTACTACCTGCCGTGCTTATAAGAGTGTTCCGACTTTTCGGCGTAATCTTTTTTGATGAGTGTCAACGAAATATATTTGACAGAAGATAGGGATACATATAGTTTATTTTGTGTAATACATTTGAAAAAATACTTAGAGTAAATTTTTTCCATGCAAAAGAAAGGGAGATAAATCTGCTGGTCTGTGTCAAGAAAATTGTGTAAAGACAGAATATCTGTGTTATATCCTTTGGACTGATATCCGAGTTATCTCTTTGAAACTTATCGTGCCCAACGCAGAAAAGAACACGCTCTCCTGTAAGAAAGTTAAGAAAACTCGTTCAACGAATATGTGGATATTCGGTCGAGATCTTATTCATTCATGGTTGATCATTGAAGGCGTATAGGCATTTTTACAGCAGCTCATAGGATCAGGTGTTCACAAACTCTAGCAGGCTTTGCCTCTAGGTCAGGTTTTCTGGTAGGAGTCGCATGAATTTTCAGAACAGCTTCAAGTTTACCGTAGTATTTAGTTATACATTGTTCACATATTTTCTCTATTTTATTTTTATTTTTATTTTTCTTATCTTTCCGTTTTTGCTGGAGATGGAGCATTCTACCGGATGCCAGACATATGTATAAAAGCGAGGTGCGACCCAATAAACGTATTGCTCTTTCAACATGATTCTTGTTTAATTATTTGCCTTCCTTTTTAAAAAAAGGGTGTCTGACCTTTGATTTTAAGCTCTCTGTGGATAAAGGCGAAAAGCGCGAAGGCAAAGATTAACCTTGATCGTGGGACGAAAAACTGATACAAGATATGGTTTGTTAATTGCCGGAGTTAGACACACTCATTTAGTATAATTAAGAGCAGAGTGATTATGTTACATAAATGATGGATTACGGCAGCGATTATACCCCTCAATTCGTTGAAAGGATTGGAAATTATGTAAAATGACTAAATTAAAGTTGAAGTTACCCGAGAAATAACTAACAACGACAAAAAAAAAATGGAGGGAAAAGACGAAAAATGAGAATTCATACACCAGGAAGCGGTAAAACTTTATTTTCTTTATATTTTCGTCTACACAGACCTGAAGAAGCCGAGTCAAAAGAATTGGAAAATTAGTGAATAGTCTATTTACTTGCTTCCTCGCGAGGGCAGAGTTAGACACAAGGTCGGTTTTTAATGAGGGAAAATTCCAGCTCCTCAAAAAGGAGCTCTTTGGATTGGGACAAAAATAAAAAAAATGTCTCAGTCTAGAAAGATTTCTCTTTTACTGATCGACGATAGTAAACATGAAGTGTAGTATCAGAACAGATATTACACGTTGCTCCTAGGTAAAGGTTTGAATTATTGTAAACCATTACGTTCGTACCCGTATATTTGATTGGTCGACAGTGCAGTAGGAACCTAAACCACATAAAAGCTGTTGTGTTTGTTTTAGATTGATGTTACTCAGAAATGCGCAGTAAATGTCTCCATTCGTCGTGGTTAAACGTCGAGAGATCGATCTGTAGGTCTTTTTTTAATTTATTTTCATTTACTAATGAGTTACCACTTAACAAGACAAAACACCACTCGATCATAAAGGTTAATGAGATGGATAGATTGTCAGTTGAATGATGATGAATATTATGAGAGGATTGAGAATAATAAATGGAATGAATAAAGTTTGACGACTTATAAGGACGGTTTATGACAAGTATTTATTGACATTGGATTTGAAGATGACCATGTTTAAGCACTCAAGGAAGCAGTTTCGTGGCAACGTATTCTACAAGGGAGACGTTCTTGGAAGCAAACTCTGTCCATGGAATTTCCGTTTGATGTTACTCACACTGAAGTAGAAAGGAAAGTTCTTTGCAGTGGTGGTAAACGGACGAGTTCTTACTGTGAATATTTTACAAGAAGGAACTAGAGATTGAAGTTCAGTCAAGCACCTTCCAAAGAAATAACGATGTACTAAATAAAGAATAGCTCCGTTTTTATCAGTGTGAAGAACAGAAGAGATTATCCACCACTAGATTGCGAAGTCAATTTTGAACTCTGTCAAGATAAGAGAGACTGCTATGAGCAGCACCTTTCAAAGATTTGCCAACATACTTCATCTGTTTTATTATTTGATTATATACTATCAGTACCCGCGCTCCGGTGTTGCCCAGGAGAAATCTAAAAGAAGGAGAGAATCGTCTACATTTATCAATCGCAACCATTTAAAAAATATGGAGAATCGTGTGCATTTAATGTTTAAAAACTACAATTTGTGCTTATTTTTATGCTCTTCTCCTTCTGAAAACAATATTTTTCTTTTCGGTTTATTTTTATTATTATTTCGTTACTTTTCTAAATATAATTAACGTTGATGGATTTTCCCCACATTACTGAATCTGGGGTCGATTTAAATATTGTTTACTTGTCGGATTTTAATTTATGTTACACTTTTCAAAATAGAATTAACTTTAAAGTGTAGTATCTTCTATACTATACTTAATTTTTTCTCTGTGCTTCTGAACTATACAGACCTTGGTGAAATAATAACGTTATTATTAACATACACATTTTAACATGAGGATGGGGGACTTTGTTTAGTATTGTGTATTTTGACCTAACACATTAATAAACAAAAGATACCGTAAAAATTGAACTACCAAATTAATCAACAGAAGATACCGTAAAAATTGAACATAACATAAAAATCATATCTGAAAAATACCCTTTTCTCTTCTTGGTCAGTGAAAAAGAAATCCTTCTAGACTGTGACAATTTAAATTTCTGTCACAATCCGAAGTGCTCCCTTTTATGGGGAATGTATATTCCCCAATTGATCGAGGAGAGAAAGCGATACTTCTGCAGTTTACAGACCCGGCCCTCTCTTTTATAGATAAGATTTCCAAGTAAAAATCCATTTTTATGGTGAAAGTGCAGAATAGTTAACATATTTAATAGGGGGAATCTTTGCCAAAATAGATTTCTCCTTCATTGATCAAGGAGAGAAAATAATACTTCTTATTTTAAGTAGGATTTCCAAGTTTAAATCCATTTTTTCAGTATCTGATGTTTATTAAATTGTATGGTTGAAGTACAGAATAGTTAACATATTTAGGAGAAATATTTCTATACTGCGACAATTTTTTCCGAAGGGGTCGTGTTAGCAAGAAGCTGGATTGTGGAAAATCGAGCTTCTTGCAAAAAGGACCCATTCGGATTGTGACAAAAAAAAAGTTGGCGCAGTATCGAAATATTTCTCCTTTACTGATCGAGGAGAGAAAAGGATACTTCTGCAGTTTACGAACCAGGATCGTGTACCCCCTCACCTTCCCCATGTTAGAATTTGTATGTAAGGAGTAACGGTATTATTTCAGCACGGTCTGTAAAATGTCAGATTTATGCATAGTGGTACGGTCGGGGAAACAGGGAACAGGGAAGGAATTTCAAAGACAAGCAATCCGATGAAAGAAGTTATTAGAGTATACTATCTTCAGGCATATAAGGACCTCTACAGTTAAGGAGTGGAATTTAGCTGCTAGTCGGGCGAGTCGGGGATATTTATGCCGAGGAGGTACAAGTGCAGTAAGTTAATCGGGGCACATTCCGTTGAAGTACTTGTAAAACAAGCACAAGGATGCAACACTGCAGCGATGCGATTGATGTTTGAGCTTGTCAGATAGTGCAAGATCTATTAGTTTAAAAATTATTATTGGCACCGTGTCCAAGAGGCAGAGGCTACTAATTGCTTATCCGTATATTCAACTATGTATACGGAATAATCACACTGGCACCCGGTTCCTGTTAAGTCATGTTGAGCATAGTCAGTACTAAAATAAAATACCAGGTGCTGGATGTGCTCTCCAATAATCTCGGCATTGTTTCCAGTCGTTCTGGACTTCTCCTTACTACTGGAATCAAGCAGTGCCGACACAGGAGAGGTGTTTTTTATTATTATTATTATTATTATTATTTTAACGTAGTTCAACCCAAACAAGGCAGGCCGAAACTGTAGACGTAAGGGCTACTGAGAAGAAGGAAAAGGGGAGAAGGTTGAGGGGGGTCAACCTAAACTGGGATCTGCGCAGCGAGATGTCTGTTTACATTAATTTTAAACTTCTGCATGTCAGTACTGTCGGGGAAACAGGGGGCAGGTAGGGCGTTCCACAGGCCAGCAGCATGAGGAAAGAAGCTATTTGAGTACAAAGCTCTCCGGCTTCTAGGGATCGGCACAGTGAATGTATGAGATTTAGTTGATTGTCGAGTTGGTCTAATGAATTTACGTCGAGGGGGCACCAGAGTAGCCAATTCATCGGAGCATAATCCATTGAAGTATTTGTAAAACAAGCACAAGGATGCTACATTGCGGCGATGGAACAGGGACTGGAGCTTGGTTCACAGTGAGGGACTTATTAGGTTCGCGACTCCTTTTTGGACCCTGTCAAGACGGAAGAGAGTAGTAGATGATAAACCAGCCCAGATGTGGCAACAATACTCCATGCATAAGCGGATGGTGGCTTTGTAGAGATACAGGATGATGTCAGGTGTGAGGAGTTAGGATTGCGCAACCCTTACTTCACAATTACACCTACAGCCACACTTACAAGGGTTATCCATTGTCTCTCGAGATTGAACGGAGGTCATAAGGATACAACTATATGCAAACACTTAGAGAAAGCTGGAATTAACAATTTCATTAATTTTATTGTATCAGAATATTATTTTGAAACTGTCTGTACAATGAATATTTTTCTTTTTTTCATTTTTATTAAGTAATTGTTTTTTGTTTGTTTCAGTTCTGTTTTTAGATCCACGATAGTAACATTTGAAGAATTATCATAACATGTTATTGACTGCACTTCAATCATTCAGCTCATACAATCTCGCGAATTCTCGTGAAATCACGCTGAGGGAATGAACTTTAAGAAACAATAAACATTTAAAGAAAAAATACTGTAAAGTCACGATTAAACGAAACTGATTTCACCTATTAAAAAGTAAATAAACATATAATTAAAGACAAGTGGATTACGCAGCGAGAGACTTCCCATCGAATAGCGATGTTATTGCTTGCCTCCAAGTAAAAGCTTAGTTTTCGAACGCTGATTATCAAGCAAGATAATACCTCATGAATTTACTAACTATTAAAGCAAGGCAATTTTATAAAATATCTTTTTCTTCATACGCAAAATCAATCCATGCGTGATGACCGCAACAGCTTCTAAGCCATCGACCTCTCGACTGGAAGTGGACTAATTATATCATATTTAAATGAAGTTACTGATTTTTTACATCATGTATATATATATATATATATATATATATATATATATATATATATATATATATATATATATATTGGGGAAATGCAAAATCGACTCCCTCGTATATGAAGCCACGGTCACAAACCAGACTAGCGGAAGAGCAAAAAAATATATAGGCATGACGCAGGGAAGCTTCAAGCTAAGATTGTACGCACACAGAACCACCTTCAGATAATAAAACAAGACAAATATGGCACTTGCGACCCGGATATGGCAAGTTAAAGATGAAAATACACGCTTCACCATCAAATGGAAAGTAATAGAGAGAAGACCATCCGTCTCTCCAGACATAAATAGATGCCCTCTGTGTGATGCCGAAAAATAACTTATATTAAGGGCCATCATTAACCCAAATACAGTCTGTTTTAATATTAGAGATGAAATCCTTAAAAGATGCATCCACAGGAGACAAGCACTACTTTTAAGTTGAATTTACCGATACACATTAAGGCCTAGCAACACCTTCCTCTGCCTAATACATAACCCCATAATTGCCCATCTAAATACCGACTTCCACTCCGGAAAATCCTCCCAACTATCGCATCATAAATATAAATGAAATTAAAAAATAGGAATAAATACCTTAATTAGCCCATATCTACACCACTAATCAATACCAATAATTAATAACTTTCCAAATAATAATTTTCTCAGTCATTAAGAGGGTAACACCTCAATTTCACATCATTATTACTCCCATAAGTTCACAGCATTTCTTAGTTATAATGCTAACCACCATATCTCCCAAACAGATTCAATCTTGGTGACCCAATCCTTACTCTTATCTCTAAACCAGTCTTAATCAGTAACCAATATTATTACTACCATAAGCCTTTACTATACCTTAGTTAATAATGTTAAATCCCGAATACAAATCATTCAAGAACCCTAATCGACAAACTTATATCTTTATTTAAATTCCTTTTGGATTGATTTAAAGTCATTTAATCCAGGATTTAAACTTGAATTTAATAGGTGTTTTTTAACCTTTTTATCCCTTCATGAGTATACTCTTTAAACCCAATTTCTCTCCCTATTTTCTTTAGAAGACACATTATTAACCCTCAAAACAGTAACGGCCAAATATATGCTACTTGTAAACATTGACTCACGGGATTTATATAG
>OY744515.1:234137937-234242937 GCA_963556195.1 Sepiola atlantica | reverse complement strand
GAGTCTGGAAAGGTTAAAGAGGCACCCATCAGATCTTGTCCTAAGAAGGATGCCTTCATTCACATCACCAAAAGCATGCTTCAAAAGCATTGAGAAAAAGATCCCAAAGAGGGTTGGGGCCAGAACACAGCCCTGTTTCACTCCATTACAAATGTCGAATGGTTCAGACAGGTTCCCATCAAATTGTACTGTTCCTTTCATATTCTGGTGGAATGATCTGATGAGACTCAGAAGCTTTGGAGGACAGCCAATTTTAGAAAGTGCCAAGTACAGCCCTCTGCGACTGACAGTGTCAAATGCTTTTGTGAGATCCACAAAAGCAATCTGTAACGGCATATTTTGTTCCCTGCATTTCTCCTGAAGTTGTCTCAATGAAAATATCATGTCTACTGTTGATCTCCCTGCCCTGAAGCCACACTGGGACTCAGGATACACACGCTCAGCAAGCGCCTGTACCCTTACAAGTAGTACCCTTGCATAAACCTTGCCCACAATACCTAGTAGAGATATGCCCCTGTAATTGTTGCAGTCACTCCGATCTCCTTTGTTCTTATAGAGAGTAATGATTTTGGTGTCTCTCATGTCCTGTGGTACTTCACCTTCTGCCCAGCAACAGCAAAGAATATCATATATGGGTTTCAGGAGGACTGTCTTACACTGCTTGATGAGATCTGGAGGAATCTCGTCATTACCTGGGGCTTTGCCAGGGGCAATCTGATCTATAGCTTTGTTTAGCTCAGAGATGGTTGGCATTTCATCGAGCTCATGCAGGACACTGAGTTGTTCCATTGTAGCAAGTGCAGACTCATAGACCTCACTTGTCCTTGCATAAAGGTCAGCGTAGTGCTCCTTCCAGCGATCCATCTGCCTTCCCTTGTCAGTAATAATTTCTCCGGAGGAGGATTTCAAGGGGGCACACTTGCTCTGAGTGGGGCCCGTAGCAACCCTTATGCCTTCATACATGGTCCTGATGTTGCCTGTGGCAGATGCATTTTCAATGCGATGGCTAAGCTCCACCCAGTATTCATTGGCACAACGCCTGGCCATCTGTTTGGCCTCTTTTCTGGCTTGCCTGAGCTTGCACAGATTTTGATTGCTAGAGAGCCTGTTGTACTCGCACTGCATCTATCTCTTTCTGTTGATATAAGGACTGAGTTCCTTGGACTTCGCCTCAAACCAGTCAGTTGACTTAGCTTTTTTCCTTCCAAAGGTGGCCAGAGCACAGTTGTGCATTGCTCCCTTCAGAGACTGCCATCGCGTGTCAGCCGATTCAGACTTGATTGTGGAATATTCCTTCTCAAATAGGTCTGCAAACTGCGATACAAGCGCAGGATCCTGCATGTTTGCAGTATTCAGATGGGGCTTTCCCTTAGCCTTAGAAAAGAGCATCTTTTTTTAGGTGAGAGCCTAATTTTGCAGCAGACAAGCGAGTGGTCAGTATCGCAGTCAGCGCTGTGGTAGGATCTGACAACTCTGACAGAGTTGAAATTTGCGCGACGGATGAGCACAAGATCAAGTTGGTGCCAATGCTTACTTCGTGGGTGCCTCCAAGAGACCTTGTGCTGTGGCTTTGTGTCAAAGAATGAATTGGCAACACACAGTTCGAAGCGCGTGCATAGTTCAAGCAATCTCTGCCCATTTTCATTTATTTTTCCAGTATTGAATTTACCCAGACAGGCAAGCCAAGCTTCGTGGTCACCGCCAACCCGAGCATTGAAATCGCCGAGCAAAATTACTTGGTCCTTGGGAGGGAGCTTAAGAAGGGTAGCACAGAGACTCCCATAGAACACATCTTTAACATCAGGGGTGTCCATTAGAGTTGGGGCATAGACACTGATGAGTGTGACAGGGCAAGTGGTGGTGTTGAGTCTCATTGTGAGGATACGTTCAGATCCGTCTATAGGAGGTTCTACCATTTTTAATATGCTATTCCTCACAGCAAAGCCAACACCATGCTCCCTCCTCTCACTTTTTGGCTTACCATGCCAGAAGAATGTGTAATCTTTTTCGCGCAGGCTAGCAGCCTCAGCAAGGCGCGTCTCTTGCAGTGCAGCAATGTCTACGTCTAGTCTATGAAGTTCGTTGTTGATAACTGCAGTTTTCCTCAAATCATTTATGCTTATCAAGTCGTCTGAGATGCCAGTAAGCATAGTCCTGACATTCCAGGTTCCCAGTTTAAGAGCTGGACTCTTTGATATAGATTTTGTATTAGCGCCTGGTGTAGTCGATTCATCTAATTTTTCGGCTTTTGGCCTAGCCCCACACACCTAGATGAAGCAGGTTAGACGGGCACGAGAAAGCACCTTATTAGCTGGGGGCTGCGCAGCTTGAGGAATGGGCGGTAGCTTTCTAATGGGGCACGAAGACCCCTCCCACCGTCGAAAAGAGGCCCCTGGCGCTCCTCATTACGGCCATTAGTCAGAGCTTATAACCGGTAAACTGCCTCTCATCCGTGTTGTGCTCCACCGAGGTAAAATCGATGGACTGGAGTGTCCTCTCCAGTAAAAAAAAAAAAAAAAAAAAAAAAAGAATGATATATTTCTAATTAGCTTATAACTGATAAACTGCTTTTCATCAGTGTTATGCTCCACCGAGGTGAAGTTAATGGACTGGAGTGTCCTTCCCCTCCAGTGCAAGTGCTGCCAGGGCAAACAAAAAACAAAAAAAAAAATAATAATATATATATATATATACATATATATAAATATAGGAATGCAGATGCTGCCCAGTTATCAGCATTCCCCTCTATTTCCCGGTGATTACACAAGCGAGGCATACGGAATGACATCAGCTCGTCACACAGGGACGCAGGTTTTTTATAGAGTTGATCTCTCTAGGCATTGCCTTTATAAGGCTGGTAACCCCGGCCATTGTCCCTCAAAGTGGATCATCTGCCCAGCATTGTGAGTTGGGACCATAGCTAACAGAAATGCATCAGCTGCTCCTCAACCTTAAAGTCACATGCTCCTATGACTTTACCTTTAGTCCTTGGACAGCAATGAACCTTCCCCCTAAAGGCATAGGGAATTTTGTAGCCCACTACGTGGCCATTCATGTAGTTTGTCAGGTCAGCCGAAACCTGGTACCGAAGTGGAGCCATCGCATGTATTGCGACTTCTTGGAGCCATACATGAGCTAGATATGCAGTGTGGACCAGAGGCTGCTGACCAGATACCAAAGTGTCAGCGGCTGTCTTTCACCAAAGGTGCTACCACTCCTCCATATCCAACACAAAATATACACCGTGTCCCTGGCAGGGTGGCTTCCGGGTACTATGCCTTGCCAAAGGGCAACCCGCGATTTTGTCCGGCACTGCTTATTGGATATTCGCAGCTAACCTTTATATTTAAAGGCCGTTCCCCTATCCGCAACCCGAGGAGCCGGTGGATGGGAGTTTTTCTTCACCACACCACTTGCCTCGATAAGGCCCCAGAAAAAGAGTCAAGGGGTTGCAGTCCGGTGAGGAGAGCGGCCACAAGTCCGGCAACATATATCGATGAATCTTGTTGAGCAGCCACGCTTAGGTCGTCTCGACCTTGTGAGCAAGAGCGAAGTCTTACCTAAAGAGATAAGGACACCGGCGGTAAATCCAGGGCTTTACCACGCTCCTGGTAGTTATTTACTTTTTGTCCAGCTTTGAATTTTGTTTTTATGTTTATGCGAAGTTAGTTTATATTTATGTCATTTATTTTAATTTTAGCGTAAGGTCGGGGCAGTAAGTCATAAACGACGAATGTTTAAAATTGAAAAATAGAAACCATGTTATGTAATCATGCTTTTGTAAGCTCTCCGTCCGAGAGAAAAAGTCATTTTTTATCGCCGTATTCATAGTATAAACTTGTCTATTTGGAAGTTAAGCTGATTTCCAGCTAGATCTGAAACTTGTCTGAAAATATGTAGCCAATATGTTTGCATAAATAAACATTTATACGAAATAAATGTATAACCCTACATTTTATTGCGCACTATAATGCAGACCCAGTAAAGATTCATTAGATTGATCCATGTGAACAAAACCTTACCGAATATATATATATATATATATATATATATATATATATATATATATATATATATATATATTGGGTATTTAGATCTGTATGGCTAGGTTTCCTTCCTCTTATCTATTTGCCTTTCTGGAAACTCCTTTGTTAACAAACAATAGGATCAACATAGGAGCGTCACCAACAAAGCCTTTGTTCGCGGGAAGCCCAACGATTGGGGAACAACAAAGAATCTGATTGGTTAACTAGAAAGCCATGTATATAAAAACACCTGACAAAAATAACTCCATGCATTTAGCCTGACGATTCCCCCCGGGGATGAAACACGGGAGCCTCTGTGTAGCTTGATTGCCATATATATTTTCATTGCTTACTATATATATATATATATATATATATATATATATATATATATATATATATATATATATATATATATATATATATATATATATTTGTGAAGCGTCGATATATATGTAATATGTATTATTTAAAAAAATTGATGCGACGGAAAAATGACAAAATTATAAATATAAATATATATATATATATATATATATATATATATATATATATATATATATATATATATATAAATCGAGAGAGAGAGATAGAGAGAGAGAATGAGAAAGAGCGAGGTGGGTAAGTATATGTTTGCATATACTTTGTATATTTTTTATAGACCAACCCTTTCAACGTAAAACCTCGATGATCGTTTTCGTATAACAATAGAGGATATATAAATACACAATATTACACTACAATCAAGTGAAAAAATTACGGGCCAATAAATGAATAACTTCGCGAAACTTCGAAATTTAAAAAAAGCTCTTGAAAAGAAAGTCATTTCTGACTTTAAAATTCTTAGCAGATCTTCATGAATTAAATCATTGAAAGTTTTAAAAGCTATTTACATCCGATGGTTTTATAAATAGATATCAAAACATTACCTTCAGGAAATTAGTAATAATTTTATAACGATTTGGTTCAATTAATGATTTAATGATCAAACGACATCATAAAATGTTAACATCGAAAATCCTATTAAAAAAATGTTGGGCCAAAAAACTACAGAAGTTACAGTTAAAAAACAAAAAAATGAAAGTAAAATTATTCATAGGCAACGCCGGGTATGGTCCACTTTGTATTTTTATAAATTTTGACATCTTATATGTTTAATAGAAAATTCGTTTCAGTAAACTTTTCTCTGACTATCGTCTTTAAACTGACATTCATCAGAAGAATATCGTTTTTAATTTAAGTAAATTGGAAGGGAGTGAGAAAGTGAGTTGTTTGCTTTTTCACGACCAGGTCTGGAAAGGGTGACGTCATAGCCGGATATGAGTAAAGTGACTTCTGTTTTTTTCACTTTTTCTATCGGACTTCGTCAGAGTCGGACGTATTTGCACGCCTCTTGTGTCTGGACCGCTGTGACGCCGTGCCCCCTCTACATGGAGTACTTTAAACAACCACGGAGAGCTTTATTGAAATAATAAACCGTATCCAAACAGTGTAATTGTTACCTTGAGCGTAAGTTATTTCAGACTGATCAGTTCACATTAAATCCAAGATGGCGAACTGGAAGAAACATAATTACTACTACCATCAACAACATCGCAGACATCAGACGGGTTGAAACAGCTTTCTTGGTACCCAAGTCTATGTAAATATTTAAAGATTAAGCCAATCATTTTAATCCACATGAGAAAAAGTTGTTCATGAGCAATATAAATAGGTTTAAAAACTTTTAAATGGAAAGAGAATAACTTCAGATTTTGGAGCATCACCCGAGTAGCTATTAGCGCAAAGAGGATTATCAAGTAAATGCTGACTAAAACTTTACATCCGAAATCTGCGATTGGGAATCAAGACGACAGTATTTAGGAATACATAGTGGTAGATACTGTTTGATTCTCTCATCAAATCGTTGATATGTACTTAGTCATATTAATCCTAGGATATAAAACAAGACACCTATTAACCTTTTCAAGAAAATTTTTACGAAAAGATGGTAGAGTATTTTTAGTGTTGAATCCATTTTATTTAAATACATTTTTAGTGGTACAACATTTTATTAAGGTAAGGAATATAGACATTTGTGACATTTTTTTTTTGGGGGGGGATGGTTAAAATAGAAATTGAAAAGTGTTAAAAACGAGAGAAAAGGTATCATAACTTAAATTTACTAAGCCGGCTTTCATCAGATTAAATACGTGGAAGTAAAATTCAAGCACTAGGAATAAAACTTAAACATCGAGTGACATGAAGACTAGTGACAGTTTGTTGCTAAGAATAAAAAAGCGCGGGTCGCAAGTGGATCACATTAAGTCCTAGAAGTAACTCCTTTTGTTTACATAAATAGGATTTTAATGACTTAATACAGATTGTTCCGATGGCTTTAAGACAGAATAGCGAATGTGATCCACTTATGACATAAAAAACTTTTGTTAGTTATTTTCAAGTTTTGTTTTTATTAATAGTCATACTTATATATATATTACAATTTGGAATATATATATATATATATATATATATATATATATATATATATAAATAACTCTGTTGCCGGAAAAATGCTTGATACTCGTGTAGGTTTTGAATGAATGCATGCATTAAAATAACTGTACATGTTAGAAATTAACAGATGGATTGCTACCGGATTTCACAGTTTCTATCTGACTGAAAAAAAAGGAAGGTCCTCCGAAAATTATCACTCCCCAACGAGCAAACAACAAAAGAAAACAATAAATTAATACGTGCTTCTAGCTGTCAAACATTAGACCGGACAGGGACTAAAAACAAATCAGTGAGTTGCAGTTTTCTGTATTTGTTTCCGTGTTTATTTTCTCAAACATCGATATCATACCTTTTGACGTTTGAAAAGACAAAATATCTTCATGAAATTAATTTTCTGCTCCACTTAGTGTGAAAACAGGATGAACAGCGACCAATGGCCAACGTAGCATGGGGTCTTCACTGCGTTGCATTAGGGTTTAACTGCTAGACAAACATAGCGACTAAGCAAATTAGGCAAACAAGAAGATATGGTATGAAAGACGTATAAATAAAATTAAAAAATAACAGCAATTATATAACAGGGTTTAATAATATTAATTAAAAAATACACCTACCCTAATATTTAGACATAGAATCAAACCTGTGTTCACGAATAGACCATTCTAATAGTCAGCTACGTAAGAGCACGACCAAAACGACGTTCCAAAAATCCCTATTTACTGATTGATGTATGCACATTGTGAAACCGTTTTTATTTAACTTTTGTTATAAAAAATGAGGACAAATAAAGAGTTAACAATAATGAAAACGCTATTTTATTTGGAGAAAAAATCAATTCCTTGTTTTACCTTTTCTACAGAGTTGTGTTTCTTTTTTTAAAGGCAACGTAGAAAATTATAAAACAGTAAAAATAGGATGATTTTTACTTCTGACCAGTTTTCCTCTTTTTATGAAACTGAATAGTGCCTTCAGTAATTGTTTTAGTATTTCGTCTATTGTTTACCTTTTCATTGCCTGTCAAATAAATTGATTTCTATCGTAGGGCCACTTAATGATAGATAGTGACTTCCAATTTCGTGATATACCGCCGAACTTTGTTAAATTATAACTATAGGTATTAGACATCAATTAATAAATATTCTCGATATTTCAGTTTCTTTGGGAGATTTTAAAGGGTTTAACGGGGGGGGGGGAGGCATAATAAGGGCGCAATCCACTATTTGAAAATTGAAATATTCCAGATTTGCTTTAAATTTGATCTATACTAATTAACCACCAAGATTCAACGAGCTTCAATTTTTTCCTTAGACTCCTTCAATTTTATACATTTTCTAGAATCTAAATCATGTAATGGATTGTGGTCATATTTGTAATAAAGATTTTAGACATAAGGGTTAGTAACATTATGTCTTTATTTTTATCTTCGTAGGAGAACATAGAATTTGTACAAATCTGTTATGTTCGAGGGGATTATTTTACCCGTCCTGGTATTCTTTCAGTATATATATATATATATATATATATATATATATATTGGAAGAATACCAAGAATACCAGTATTAGTACATACTTCTTACTAGGTGGTCAAAAGCGCATTAGGATAGTAATTTAGTAATTTATTGGCCAGCGATCACCAGAACATTTATCTATGCATTTTTTTAAAAATCGTATGGGATTGGCTTCTATTTTAAAGCAGTTAATTCGTATTTTATTTTGGTCAGCTATTTTTTGTAACTAAATTTGTCAGAAACTTATTTCATCGAATGTGAAGATTAAATGACAAAATATGGGCCAGTCTCGTAACTGTACATCTCCGTTATTCCTATATCAACATCATCATCATGGTTAAATATCCAACTCTAGCCGATATCTGTCCTATTTATATTATTTTATATGTGAAGCATGACAACTTTGCCCACAATGGTACACAATTACTTTATTGCATAATATCATGTATATCAAGCGTTATCCACTCATCTATATGAGAGGCCTTTCCCGTTGGTTGGTTAGTTACACTTCAGTTTGAAATAACATTCTTCACTAAACGCGCACATTAAACAGATACATAATTTTAAATTAGTACAAGCATCTAAAATAAGGTTTGTCTGTCAGCCAGTTTATTATGATTACATTCTAAACAGTAGTTTGCAGAAGAGTGCCATCACTAATTGAAAAATGAGGTTTGCAACAAAAAATAGCTCCGTCCTTAACCTAGATTTTTAGTCCTGTTTAAACGTTAGGGTTACAGTTAGGCTGTACACAATGTATAATAAACGCCATTATGGAACGCATCGCGGAATGTGGACACATGGATACATAGGGGCACACTGCTGTTGTGTTAAAACAATAAAATAGAATATAAATGTGACCAAAATAGGTTACAAGTTGGATATGCGGCAGAGTTAATGTGAAAGCAGAAATGTTAAGGTAATGATCTTTTTAGACAAATATTCAATTACATGAATAGATCCCATCTTCATGAATAAATAACACCTTTTCTTTACTAAAACCTGGATTTTTTTAATGTTTATTGGGTGTCGGGAGCATTTGGGGTATATTTTCCTTAGTCTGCTAGGCGTTAATAGCATTTTTGTTCGTCTATCGCATTTGAATTTATTCACTAAATGTGAACATTTGATGGGCGGATCTGATCTGAACTTGTTTTTTAGCTCCGAATCAATTCACACAATTTGTATCGAAATTGACGCCACGCTTGAAAAAATGCATTGCAATTTATTCTGTGGACATTAATTCAGCTTGACTTTCCTTCACTACTATTGTGTGTCTACAATACAATTGAGTCTTACATTCACAGTTTTGCCACCGACACATCAAATTAATGAAACAAGAAAATGATGTACGCTCTATTTGTTTAATCCCCGAACTCGACTCACCTACGCGATCTATCGGTTAATATTTCATTAACCTCATTATATTATTGTGTCTCCACACACACGTACAATTATATTTGTTTCTCAAACTACACTATTGACATACATGTGTTACTCAGGGCTTCGGAAATCTGTAAGGATTCTCTCTTCAGGCATACCTATGGATGTTAATTAAAAATTAAGATTTAATAGTTAGCGGAATTCCGAAATGAGATGTGGCGAAGAAGAAAAAAAGATCTGCCTCTTTGGCCTGTGGGTTGATCTTTTTGTCTTATTTTCTTATATTATTGCTGGTATAAGGAGAGACGAACACATAGAAACCTCGGCTATCACATCAACACTACGATCATTTTTTTAAACTCGACTCTAACCGACTACTCCAGAGGGACAAACAGCAATTTTTCTTAACGGAGATCTATAGGGGGTCGAGTAATTCTCCACGCTATGCTGCATTAGAAACAATATTGGTTTGGTAACGTAAGCAAAATGACAACCTATTCGCTACACAACAGATGCCTGAAAAGTACCGAGACCTAGTGTGATGTAGTGATAATAGTAAGGGTAAGTCAAAGAGGGTCAGGTAGCTGGTCTCTGGGAGTCATTGCCTTCCATGAAAACACAAGCAAAAGGAAATTACATCACACGATATGAGATAGGCGCGACGAGACCTGATAAAAATGACTTAAGAATCAAGCCCCAGAAATTTGTAGCCATGCTATTTCTTCCCAACACTAGCAGAGAGGGAAGCAACGTCAACAGCCTAATAAAATAATCCTTCTCTAAATTCGCGATTTAGTTTTTTTCTTTGTTGTTGTGCCAACTTTTATTCCAGAGGTAGAATGCCCACTCATGGAACGATGCGAGACGATCTTTGATGAACAGTTTTCAGTCTCGGTGTACCGCTATGGTTAAGCAGCGAAGACACGAGGTATGATTTAACTGTAGTGTTTATGATTTATTGATTCTCATTCGATAACAAACACATTTTATTTGATCGTGACATACCACACATTAGACTCTACTTTGAGGGGACGTACTGCAACAGTACAAGCTATGAGGGAAAGGGGGAGTCTCATCATATAACACGATATCTTGTATGTAATCTTAGCATTCTACAAGCATTGCATTTTATTTCAAATGCTTTTGTTTATACGCACTTTATTTAATCAAGGCAATGCTCCTACTTAGGACGTCTCGAGGATCCAACAATTCCTGTCCGAGAAGAACCTCTCAGTGCTAAAACAGTTCTCTTATTCACCTGATCTTGCTCAGTGTGACGTTTTTATTGTTTACAAAGCGCAAGGAGATTATCAAAAGGAGCCTCAGCTGAAAGGGCATTACAAAAGAGTATCTTCAACAGTACATAGAAGTGTAATAGATGTGTTGAAGAGGAAATCATAGTTTCGTTTGAAATTGTAATAAATTGTTTTAACAAACATCGACTAACTTTTAAATTACTCCTAGTATTTGTTCTTTGATGAATGTAATTCTCTTCATCTTTAATCACTTTTATGGATGAAGTATGAGAGTTTATATAACGCGCGTATTTTAATGGGATGATAATTGAAACAAACATGAATGTAATAATTCTTGTAATAATGGACTAGTTGAGGGTTACTGACGTAGAGGAATTATTCGAAGTAGAAAATAAAGTTGGTTAAGTCATGTGTAAAGGGTATAGTCAAAAGATCCAAATAAATAGTTTTAACGGAATTTAAACTGAGACAGGTGGTCAACAAAAAGTGGGTAGACCACGACGGAATTAGAAACAGTTGGTAGCTAAAAACATGGAACAATTAAGATGAATCAAAACGCGATTAATAAAATATTGTTAGACTCACCCAGTGTCGTATTCTGTGTGATTTGGCATCAAACATAGTCCGGTTTCCAGTTAGGGCATCATTGTGAACAAGTCGTGATTCACTGTGATAGTCCGGAATCTTAATCAGGTTTAGGGGATTAAATATAGTATTATTGCTCTGTCAATAGTTGTGTGTCCACGCTGTAAATTAAGATCCTAAAACCTGTGATATTGACGCCGCTGCTCCTAACTGCGGGTAAGCGTCTGGTCGGCATTTCTATTCTGCTTTTGTCGGACACAATGTTTTCTGAATTGTCTTGGGTCTGACAAAAGTGGTGTGTCTTTGAGCTGAAGGAAATGACTGATCCTAAAGTGAACAAGACATTTTTGTCTTAGAAAAAATATACACATTTATTTTTATCATACTAGCCACTAATGTTAAATCACTTTATCAGCTAAATGCTGTTACATTCTCCACATAACATTTTTGGTATGTCCAGCCGCAAAACTAAATCAGTCCATTGTAGTGGACTGTCAGAGAGAAACTCAAAGTCAAAAGGAAAACATCCTTCACCACTTCACTACACGCCTGGTGTTTAACATTAGAAAGCCGTTACGTCGAGAAGCTGTTAACTAGGTGAACTGAAGATGCTCACTTCTTTTAATCTTTAACACTCACCGACTCTCCAAATTATTTCCAAACAGTGACGAGATTTCTGATTTACCGACAGTCGTACTAACAGTAACCTGTAATTGGTTTGGAGACAATATTTGGGGTTATTTTCCTATGCCGATTTGAAAAAAAGCGTTACACTATTCCCGTTAATTACCTTGATTTAATTATTCACTGTGTCACATTCATAGTTCACCTATCTTATCATTTACCCCATGGACTAATGGAAAATTTATAACGACTTTTATAAGGACACATAATGTTCATTTAAATGTAATGTTGATTTTTTATTAACAGTAGTTTTAAAGAAGTTTTTTTCCTTGAGAGTTTCCTATCTTTAAGTTCGTTTTAAAATGCACATGTCCACTGGGGAGATTTGTAATCGTATTTTTCCAATTCGATGGCGACAGTTCATCTCTCCTGAAAACAGCCTTGCGCAAATTGCTTTAAAAATCCCTATATCTGTATGTACTACTGGGACATCTACTTCTCCATAGACTTTAATTAATTATGTCCGATACATTTCGATTTTAATTAAACTTTTAGGGGATTAAATTCGGAGACTCTTTAATTTTGGTTTCCCATATATTCTCCCATCTTATGAGTCAGCATTAATTATGGGCAGAGAAACTATGTTGATAAGATAATAGCGTAACCGTGACCCATGCAGCGTATAGAAGTCTATAGAGTGGAAAAGTGAGAGTTTACCTTAAGTACATTTGTGCATTTTCTCCGTTACGTATTTTTATTATCCCTTATTTTTCATTGATTACGGCCCATTTTTCGGACTTTTATAGTCCCTTTTAACTCTTTTTCTCACCAGTTTTTCATTCGTAAATTGCGATTCGATAGCATCCTTATTTAAAATAGCAGTATTCGGTTGTTTGGTTGTTTGATAGAGACCAGTTTTATGGAGCAAGATATTGCAGTGCATGGGGTAACAACTTTTACTATAGAGTAGACGTCGACTTTACTGCTGGTGTCAGTACCAATTGTTTTATTCATCCCTTACTTCTAATTGATTCGCGTGAAACTTTAGGTGGACCATGTTCTTTTTTAAATAATCTAAACCCAATATCATCTACTGATCCAGGTCTGCAGTTATATATAGCTTCGACAAAGCTTTAACTTTTCTCACTTTAATGGGTAAATGGACCATGCTGCTTAATCCAAGCTTCTGCACGCTATCAAAAGTCTCCGTTAAATGTGAATCTTTTAAGCCTTTTCATGAGAGATTTAAGTCCTCAAAACTGCTTATTTTAGGAGTGAAAATTCCGTCCTAGTACCGAGAAGTTCCTTTATCGGCCTTCTCTTATTATCTACTATACATCTCCATGTATGAGCTTTGGTTCAGGAGTTTTTATCCTTGAGCTTTTGGTTTAGAAGTTTTACTTATGTCTAATCTGTCTTAGATGGGCTCGTTTTGGACGGCTTCGGTCACCTTCCAGACACTGATGTCCTCGGATGGTTATATTTTCTTAAACACTTTTTTTCTTGGAGGATTTTACATGGTTCCATTTTCGTCTCCATAGACATTTGATTAACCCGGTTGTATTAGGTGTATTTTTAGGGTACCTTTGTCTTGCTTTCTCCTTGGTTTAAGTTATTGACTTCAGATAAGAGTAGCTAATCATATTGTAACCTATTATGGTATCGCTATGTTTTCCCCCATTTCACTGAAGTATTCACTTATATTTCTTATTTACCATAGTTTTATTTTTACTACACCTGTAACAACCATATCAGTTTTTACTATAGTCTTCGGACAGCAAATGAAGAAGTCAAACTCTGTGAAAAGGAAAAAGACTTAAAAAAACGAGAGTAAAAATGCTCCCACCACCAGATGAAAGACAGTTTAGCAAGAGCTTATTTTTTTAATAAAAGGGTTGATATGTTGAATACTCTCTTTTATACATAATAAATGTATTATTCGTTTGTGTTCAATTCAACATATTTCAGACACTGCCATTTTATGCTTTACTTCTCCAACAATTTACGATTCATTGTGAGCATTACTATTATTAATTCTGGTCATTATACAGTCATGAAAATAGTAAAAGTAGATGCTAAAGATTTCAACGGGCAATAAATCAATATGGGAGTAAAAATGGTCTTATTAGATAAAAACATTGTTTTCTACTATAAGTCCCCACTTATCAAGGTTGAAAGCCAATCGAGGATAAAAGTTAATGTGATGGCAGTGAAATGATGATAAATATTGTGAGACGATTGAAAATAATGAACGAAGAAAATTTGATGACTCATGAGGACGGTTTATGACAAGTATTTGTTTACATTGCATTTGAATTCGACTATCTTGTAGTCTAGAGGGAAGCAGTTCCGTATTAATGTGTTACATTGATGGAAAGTTCATGGAACATGGTAAACGTCCGGTTCCTTATTTGAAGGTCTTACAAGGAGAAACAAAAGATTGGCGCCCAGTCGGGCACCATGCAGACTATGGAATCAAATTGACTTGGAGTTCTAGCATAGCAACCGCTTCTTTAATATCTAACCGCATTGATCTGTTAGAAAATTCGCAATCCTGCCTCACTAAGTGGTTTGCAATAAGTATTGTTTCTTGGCATTAAATAACTCTACGTCGTAAAATTCATTTTAGTAACTACTATAAATTAGTTACAATCGATTACGCTGGTATGGTCATGTGGAGCATCTATCCTCCTATATAAACCGTTGCAGAAACATGGATGTCCTAAATCTCAGCAAGGTTGTCCGACCAAAGGACATTTGACCACATGTGATTGGACGGACAAAACCGCAAAGAATCGAATTTGGAGACTGATGACCCGTTTAACCGTGAGAATTGGAGAATAAGCTTCCGTTATATCAGCAAACGTCTTCCCCCTGAACAAGGGAAACGTGACGTTAAACAAATAGAATAATAAGAACAATAACATGCAATATGAGTAGAGGTAAACAATCATGATACTTATAATCTATTATTATATTAAAACTGACTTAATTAACGTTTTTTTCTCTTATACTTTTTTCTATATATTTTAATTACACAAAATACATGCTAAACTATTCCTCAGTTACGTTTGAGAACAACCTTATATTTGTATTGTTTTAATTAAACGTAATTTGCAATTAACTAACCGAATGACACCTTTTTTACTAGTTCACATCTATCTATCTCACCCTTCCACGCTATCGGCTTTGACTGCCTGCTCTTATTTTATACGGTATCTATCAGCCTCGCTTCCGCCACTTGTCTCTGCTCATTAATAGTCGAAAATTATGAAGAAAATAAATCATAAACGTATTAATAAAGTCCATTATAAACAAAATAGGATATCACCATATGTATTAATACTATTTAAATTGTAGCTGGAGAGTGAAAGAGAGTGGGGTAATATAACGAGCAGAAAATGACTAATTTTGGATTTTATCTTTTTATTTTCATATGTTACTGGCTTTGCAAATTCACCTTTTCCTGATTTAAACAATCTAAACCGAGCTTAATGCGTGAACCAACAGATTACAGTTTTTCTAGAAAGTTTATATATTCAAAATGATAACCATAGACTACCTTAGTTGACACAGAGTATGTAGGTGTTGTTTAAGAGATGTTCTTGAGTTAATATTACCTAGAGGTTGTGAGTGCAGTCTGCGATTCAAGGAACTTTTCTGATACGTAGTATCTAAAAGATGAGGAACGCGGAATGAGAACAGTCTACTCCAGTGGATTAAATAACGCGTTCAGTTCAAAATTCCCACGAGGTTGCCGAATACAACCAAAGATAACTGAAAAAGGTCAAAGAGTAAAACGACAGAAATAGATGCAATTTAAGAAGCCATACGCCAACTAAGTTCTAGACACCCAACTCCTGAAAATAGTGCTGGCAGTCTAGACTTGTATCATCAATTGGTTCATGATAATCTGTGGGATTCTATTGTCGTTATCGTTTTATTGCAACCCAATAAATATCCCTAGAAACATCAATAATGATAATTCACGACGTAATGAAATAATAGTGTTTTATTATAATTTTTTATGTTTACCAAGTAACGTAAGGTGAAAGGTAAAGGTCGCATAGCCTGGACGCGCACGAGTGTCGTTGCCGACATCGCACACTGCCCATGTCCGTAGCGACGGTGATTTGTTAAGAATCACCGTGTCTAAGGCACAACATATGGAAGGCGGAGCCCATCCCTCTCCTTCCGCTGCCTTGAACCTTCCCTGAGTTTTAGGCAGGTACCCATTTACTGCTGGGTGGACAGAGGGAGTTTTCAGACCCGAAAATTCGCATGCCGTGAGTGGGATCGAACCCGGGTCGTCCAGCCCAGGTCACGTATAGAATTCTAAAAGAAAAAAGAAGTTATTCTTGATTTTCATGACACTTCAAACCTTTTCTGATACAGATGCAAATTACCGCACGAATCTTGTATTTATTACATCTTCATTTCGATCCCTGCCAGGAAAACATTTTGCAGTTTTTTAGAATGTAATTTGTTTTTGTTTCACTTTATTTCAAAGTATACGCTTGAAAACACGTATACTTAACGACAAACCACTTAAAAATAGGATTGCAAAATGCGTATTGAATTCTGTTATATCACAAATACATTAATATTTCAACCCACCAGTCTGCGTTATTCTCTCTGATGGATTCCCAGAATATTCGAATATATTTAGAATATATTCGTTTGCGTGATGAAAGTGTAACAATATTTGTGACGTGGGTGCGTTAGAATGACGTAAGAAATGAAAATTTCATTTTGTATCTAAATTAAGTAAAGAGTAATTTTCAATTAGCATCTAAGATTAGAGTGATAGCTAACGTGTCATGAAATGATGTCAGGTACAGGAAGTTGTTCTTTTGTTTTGTTTTTAATTCGAAGGAGAGAGTACATAGTCGGGACAGCTGCTCCTCACCTCGATGGGGATGGACACTAATGTATATGGTAAAAGAAAAAACCCCTCCCCAATGAATTAGTAAAGCAAAATGAGACATGTTCTTTTAATATACCCGCTGTACACCCGTATGAAAAAGAGAAGAACACATCTACTATTTGAACTCTTGACAATACCAGGAGACAAAGAGATAGAAAGATAGAGAGGGAGAGAGAGAGAGAGAGAGAGAGAGAGTAAGACAACGACCGTACTGCCATTACTACAGAGGGACGTCACAACTGGGTGAGCTGACTTCCTATGCCGTCTTAACAAAACTTCAGCTGTTCACATGACGATCCACCATCAAAATAATCTGCTGGAATTGGTCTACCGTAGTGCTACTAAAGGAATACAATTTCGCCAAATAATAAATCCGTTTTTATTTACTAGAAATGGTCACCATTTATCAAGGCCCGATGCCACCCGAGGATAAGGGTAAATGAGATGGAATGATTGTCAAGACCAAGTTCGAATACTTGTGGAGACGGTTCTAGATATAAATCAGCCGTGGCTTTAAAGTGGGAAAACGGGAAGTGACGGTGGCTAATTGGTTAACGACACGGACTGACAACCTGGGCGTGCCAAGTTCGAATCTAGTTGGTTCCACAGAAACACTTTCACTTCGGATGTTAGCAACCTACACGTTGTCTTTCCTGCAAGTACCCGATGTCTTTCTAGAAATAATTCTAACTATAAAGATATTGAGGACACGAATGCCAACAGCAGAATCATCTGATTCATACGAAATGAATGAATGGGAAAGCAATATGTTTCGTGGAAATTTCGTCTGACGCTAGACATGTTGACTCCATATAATTTATAGTTATGAATTACACTTATCTTGTCATTCATAAGAGAATGCTGTGGTTTTTAATCTAATCCTAACTAATATTTGAAAATGTTTATGTATTTGCATGTCTGTTCCACAATTACCACCCAGTTTCTCTCCTTTTTATTTTCTCTCCTTCCCCCTTCTCCCGCGCCATTCTCCCTTTCTCATTATTTCTCTCCCCCCTTGTTTCTTCTATCTCATGAAAATACCGCTTAGTAATTTAACAGATTTACCTTTCAAATTGGAAATAAATGATTACTTTTCAAGCAAATAACTAATATTTTAATAGTGTCAAAATATAATTCAGTTGCAATTAATGAATTATTTTAACAACAAAGGTCTTAGTCAATCATTCACGTCGAAAAGTTATTCTAGGATTCTCCTTACTCATTCACTCCAATCATCGTCCTAGATGACATCCAAGTTTGTTAGAAGCATCATCACCAGTGAATGTTGCTTTATGGAATCTTGATTGGACTAAAGCTCCAATCAGCAGTTTTTTTCAGTCACTCAGAAAAACAATAACATAACAACCCAAATAGACAGCTTTCTTTTTATTTTCTGGTATTTTTCTTTCACAGAAAACACAAGTTCGCATGTAAAAATCCAGCCCCCTTTTAAGGCCGAAGGCCCAAGGAAAGTATTACACATGACGAGAGACTTTCACGAACTACAAAACACAGCAGCAACATGTACACATCGCAAACCGAATTTTCTCGCGCACATGTTCATATATACACTCTCTTACTCATAAAACCTACGCGCTAATATACACACACATCTGCATGCTTATCCATTTACACGCACTGTAACAGAGAAACTAGCACGGCGACAACCGAAATGAACACCCATACCAAATTTTCAATCTCAGACAAAAAACCTAGAAAGTTGCTTGGACACTGTGAACTCCTTAATAATTCCCTAACTTTATTTTTGGTTGCCACAACTGTAGTTTAAATTACTACCTTTTCGTCTATTTCAAATTCAATTCTCAACATACCTTTCAGATAATTACATACTTTACTATACGTCACAAAAGCAAAGCCAAAACATTCCACAACATTGGTGAACCCTAGAGCGGGTTCTTCAATATTGGTGACCCCGCTCTACAAGTTGGTCAATGTACATGTAATAGGGGTCTTCCAAGCGATCTTTTGTCGGGTAATAGGTTCCATAGGAGAGTGTCACTCACAAGTTCTTACTTACTTCCCCAGCAGTGACTAACAAGCCGAAGCGTTCTCTCTTAACCATACTGTGATACGAGGACACTTATCCATATAAGTGCATTCACATATCTACTGATGTATGAGATAACAATACGCTTCTGACGAACGGGAATGCCGTGAAACAGCAGTAAAGTGTTAAGATAAGCAGATTTGTATTATTCTTTATTCTTATAAAGCTCTAACTGTAATTGTTTCGAGCCTTTTGTGTGCGCAATATCTGCGGTTTTCATCCAACTTTGGAAGTGTCAATGTTTTTATGTTATTGACATATTTCTATATTTCATCAGTTAAGTCAAATATGAAATATTCAGGAAATTTTTTTTTAAAAACTTAAAAAAAAACCGAAACAATCAGTTATAGTTTTTATTCCATTTGCTGCGGATATTAATATTTACTACGTTATAAGCAATATTGCTATTCCCCACGCGTTTTTGAGATTTGAAATGCCCACCATTTGATAAAGAGGTCTTCCTCGAAATATCGAAATATATTATGGAACACGGTCAAACACATTACATCACAGTGTTGAAGTCTTGCCTAATCAAGTAAGATTTGCTATATATAATTAAAAAAATATAATTTCTTTAAAAAATTATATTAACTTGTTTTCGTCTTACTTCTGAACGCCGACATATTTCCATGTCTTGTATTGTGATAGTCTTCTAATACTCCTCAATATATATATTTCTATATATTTATGAAAGCGTCTAGATCCAACTAGAATGTTCTAGTAAGTTCTGTCTAAAACCTTCTGCCACAAAAGTAACTTATCTACTAACCGTCGTCCATTTGCCATCTTCTGTCAGGTCAATGTAAACCCTCATCGGCCTATTCTGCCGGTCATACTGGTTGATCTCTCAAGCTATCAAAGATCGTTCCTTTATTTCGGTGTTAGTTCTAATAGTGTGCTGTATAAGCATCCTTCTACGCACCTATGTTGTGTTCGAATATTAAAGTGTCGGTAAAACAGACAAACTAAATGTTGCAATCGTACATTTACGATTATCAATCTAAAGCATCTGCAATAGATGGTATGTGGAGACTATCAATCCTCTCATAGTATTCATCATCATTCACATCTCAATCAATCTATCCTACTAATTATAATCATCTAGTGGTTTTTATGCATTGATAAATAGTGACTCATGATTAAAAAATGATTCGACAATATTTTTTGTACTTTATCAATCGATTGTTCATCGCAATTCCAATTCTGAGAAGCAAACAAAAACTCTGGTACTGCTAGATATTGAACGGGTAGATCCCCTAATATATAACTTAGTTAGTTAAAAATAAAAGATGGAAAAGCGCTGAGGGGTTAACAGAAGTCAACTTGATGATCCTGAGTTTAACATTTGTAAGGTTGTGGGAATGTACTAAAACGGATAAGACGTCACATGGCACAAAGAGAGAGGGTGATAAAAAAAGAGAGAGAGAGTCCGTTTGGAACTACGCAAGATGTCTTCGGGTGTAAGGACATTTGCTCATAACATATAAGTAATTAGTGATTCTATCTTTCCCACTCACTGGTCAGTAGTTTGAAACGAAGATCACGTTAAATAAATGACCACTCCATTGTATCAGTTTCTGTAAGATATGAATAAAGATCTTTAATTACAGGATAATCATTCCTTCAGTCTTGGAGGATCCGTAGGTAGCGCGTAAAAGAAGAATAAACGACAACCGATCTATGAATAACTATTGTAATGTTTCTGTAGTGATTACGAAAATTCGTTGCTCTATGTATGACACAAGGTTAGGAACCAAACATGAGTAGGTTTGCGTATTTAAATAAGGGTTGCGGACCTGCGAAATAAGGATAACATTTACATAACTTTTTGATCGCACATCCTATATTTACTGCAATCTCTTATAAAAAGAAAAGTAATAGAGTGAAAACCGAAATAAAAACAGTAATTTCGAATACATGACTAAAAAAATTACAAGGAAAATGTAAAGAATCAATAGAACTCTAGACACTAAAAACAACTTTTCCAATATAATATGATAGAGGACAATCTAGACATTTAATGATAGACTTTTAAATCCTGTAAGAGTTGGTGAATGGTGCCCCCCCCCCCAAATGAAGTAGGCTGGGAAAAATTCTTAAAGACATGGCATTACTACATTCAAGTGAGATGGAATCGAAACGATTGCATGAATTATGCCTGGATGCGACGATGCGTAAGTGTAAACCGGGTCTGATTGAATAAACTTCAAAGAGAATAAAAAGGTTACAATTATCTGAACTGGTGCCCGGGCAGCCAAACTTGTTATCTTCAATAGACTATTGCAATTAGCGCGTTCAGTTAGATAAACGTTAGGTCATTGCTTTCGTTTAGTAGCTCGGAAAAGCAATAATGATCGAGTACTAGGTTCTAAATTATAGCCGAGCTCATCCCACTGAAAAACAGCAATTTGTAAGTGATGAGGAAAAAATAACAGCTACAGAGATACTCGGCGTCGCCTAAGTTGAAGGTGATATGATATTTAATACTAATAAGTCATCACATACCAAGGCCAAAAACACTCGAGGATAAGTGTTAATGAGAATGTCATCTGGATGATGAAACAACAACATGCGAGGATTAAAAAAGATAACCAGAATGGATAAAATTTTACTACTTAAAAGGAACATGCATTTAGTTATTTGACTTGAACACGATAATGTTGTAGTCTGAAGAGAAGCAGTCCCGTCGTATGTTCCACAGGTTGGAAGTTATTGAAAAAAAAACGCTGTTCATGGAAATTCTGTTAGGCTTTAGGTTTACACAGAAAGAAAAGTTCTTTTCAGGAGTGGTAGAAAGAGGAATTATTCCTGTGAAAGTATTACAGGGAGAACCAGAAATTGGGGCTAAACCGAGCATCTACCATGAAAATAACGATAAAGTTGTGAGAGACTAGCAACTCTTATCGGAGAAAGGGACTGAAAGGAAGAATGGAGATCACCCCCATTAGGTTGCAAAGTCGATTATGTACTATGTCAAAGCAGGAAAATGTGCTCTGAGCGGAACCTCCCCGGATGTGGATCAGAACTACATCTTCGGATGTATCTGACTCGTACAGGATTACATTGTTGTAATGTGGATTTTGCAGAAGTGAAGTAAGAAAGCAAAAACGAAAGAGAAAAATAGTTCTTCTCTTTGGTTGTGTCTGCGGAACCGAGCAGACGTATTTTGGCGAATTTCTTACCACCCACAAGGGGAATATATATGGAAAGACTGTGAAAGAAAAATATACTGTGTAATAATAGAGCATATAATAAGAGTTGAAAATGGAGTTTGCAGATACGGGAACGGCATGGCGATTCGATGTGACGTGTCCTAGCACTGTTGATCCATAAAGCACTTTCATTTTGGAAATTAGCAACCTTCATATGGTCATTCCTGTGAGTAACAGACATTATACAAGATACAACTCAAGAAAGTCGGAGGTTACATCGCCGAAACGTTGTGAGAATAACATCCAAGATGAGAATAGTAGTCTGAATAATCAAAATTATACAATAAAGAAGATTATTTCTGCTAAATGTCATATTTCTATGTTCAGCACACAAGCATAGACAAACATATCCATAATCAACATAATAAATAATAATAATAATAATAATAATAATAATAATAATAATAATAATAATAAACAATTGAATTTCGAATATGCAGACAAATGGTACAAACAGAAACCAGAAACAGTACTGGAAAACGAAAAACACAAACTCCTCTGGGATATGGATATACAAACAGACAAACTGATATAAGCAAGGAGACCGGATGTTATAATAATCAACAAAAAGGAAAAATTTTGCAAAATCGTAGACTTCATCGTTCCAGCAGACCACAGAGTGAAAATCAAAGAAACGGAAAAACGAAGCAAATACACAGAACTAGCGAGAGAACTGAAAGGAATATGGAGCATGAAGAAAGTCAGTATAATACCAATAATCGTAGGAGCACTAGGAACAATCCTCCAAAACCTGGAAAAAAGACTGAGAGAAATTAGAATCAAAGGGATCATTGGAACTATACAAAGGACAGCAATGATCAAAACAGCTACAATCTTAAGAGCAATCATTGAATGCGGAAACTAACCCGCATAAGCTACGAAGGGTCACACGGAATCTACTACAGGAAGAAAACAAAACCACCGAAAGAACATATGATAAACAAAGAAACAGAAAATGCAAGAAACATCGCTTTATAAGCTACCCCTCCCCCCAATAAATTACACCGGCCTCAACTGACACGACACAAAAATTAACCAATGAACAGAAATAGCAAGAAATACCATCAGCTCCCCCCCAAATAAAAATAATCAGCTTCCCCCCCAAAAAAAATAAATAAGAAATATTTAAAAAAAAATAAAAAATAAAATAAAATAAAAATGGTACCAGCCTAGGCTGACACCACACAAAATATTTGCATAGGATGAGAAGATCGAGGAGGGACAGCACAAACCCGACTCCACTGGAACTGTTGAGTCTGCTGGGACCTTGGGGAGGCTTATTGCCACCCAAATCCCAGAGTAGACCAATGGTCCTTACTAGCGAGAAATCAATGTTTAACGGCTGTTGTGATACTGCAAATTTATTTGCGATGGCTATCGAAAAGAGTTGAAGAATACTGGAAATCTGGGGAGACTTGTTGTCACTCAGACTCCAGGGAATACAACCGGTTGTCGGTGAGCAATCACTGATGACCTGTGTGAGAACTCCTAGTGAGTAAATAATAATAATAATAATAATAATAATAATAATAATAATAATAATAATAATAATAATAATAACCAGATGGATCTGTGGAAATTAGTCAGCATTTGAAATTAGCAGAGTAAAATCCGTTAAGTGCAAGACTTCATCTAAATTGATAAATATGACAGTTGGACCTATTTCTCGCAAACAGTAAGTCAAAATGTAACCTTTTCAAAAAGTTCTTTATACGTGTCTATTCATTTCTCACTCTCTTTTACGCGTCTTTTGCGTACATTAGTTCCTTTGTCCTCTACTTCTTTTTAACTCGTAAAGCGACAACCTCAAATGTTTACCCTGCCCTGTCGGCGGGGCCGCGAATTCGCCGACTGCAACCCCATGCAGAGGGGTAACCCCCTCCCCGAAAACGGGTTAACCTGTCGGCCGTGGGTGGCGACCCGTGACGTCTTTGGACGGGATCCTTGTGGCTGAGCGGTCCGTGACCTGGTTGCATAAATGGTCACGTGATTTGCAACACTCTACTTCGTCCCTTACTTCGGCTAGACGGGAGGTCGGAGAGGCCCGATTCGATCAATCGGCTAGTTACATCTTGCCCTAGCACTTATTCTATCAGGTTCCCCGATCGTTTACAATATTAAAATTGATCAACGTCATAGTTATCAATACCCACTCTAGTTTATAAGTGATAGAAGACGGTGGCAAAGGTCAATCAACTTGAAAGATATATGACCGCAGCATGGCTGTGTGACCCGGACGTTTCGCTATAAGTGGGTAGAGAAATCGATGGAACACGGGGGCTTGTAATCACGATCAGGTTGAGTATACAATTCCTGTAGCCTTGTCTTGTCAAGGCGATTGGGTTTTTCCTATGGCAATTCCCACATTGGATTCCGTGGTAGGTAGGGAGCAGGAATGATGAATAATAAACCAAACAATGAACCACTAAAAGAGTACATAGAGATACAAGCTCTGAACGAGAGGTGGTAAAAAACGACCAAAATAAATTCCTAAGATTTAGAATCACCTAATCTTGCAAAACTATCTCCCTTCGTCATCGAAAAAATAATTCCAGCTTATATGATGCCTAAAACTGTGAAAAAACTGGCCAATGGAAACATCCTGGTCGAAGTTGAAAAAAAAAGACATGCAGATTTTCTACTGGGAATGAGAATGTTTCATAATAAAAAGTCACATCTTACTCACACCAATGTTTAAATATTTCAAAAGGAGTGATAAGGAGCCAATAGCTCTCATTATGCACTATAGACGAAATAAAAGAAGAACTGAAATCCCAAGGAGTAATCAAAGTGATACGAATCTCTATAAAAAGAGAAAACAAGATAATACAAACTAACACCTACGTGATGACATTTGATATGCCAACGATACCACAAAAAATGAAGATAGGATATACAATTGAAAAAGTTGAACTATATATCCCTAATCCTCTTCGGTGCTACAAATGCTAGAAATATCGGCACCACGAAAGTAAATGTAACGGGAGAAAGATATGTGGATAATGTGGGGAAAAAGACCCTGACCACTCTATGGATGAGTGGAAAGAGAATCACACATGCGCAAACTGTGGTGGTGACCACCCAGTTTATGCCAACATTTGTGAGAGATGGAAGAGGGAAAATGAAATACTGACAAGAAACATTTCCTTCCAAGAAGCAAGAAAGGTGGTCGATACCACTAGTAGAGGAAAAACGTATTCTCTGTCTGTGTCCCCAGTGGTGAATAAAGAGGAGGACAGTAAATACCAAAAATTAATAGAAAGGTTGCTTCAGCTTGGACCGGAAGACTGGCCAGCTTTCTAAAATACAATCAGGACAGAGTATGAGAGACCGAAAGCAAAAGTTCGAAAGCAACAGGTGGAACCAAGAGAGGAAAACATTATCATTGTGCCGCCTACTCAACCGGTTGCCCCCATCCAAGATGCACTACCACAGTCCAAAACAAGTGATGCAACAACTGAATCTACTGTGTAAACGAAAGTGATCCGAAAAGATCAAAATAAAAAAATTTCCAGGTAAAAATCCTGAACCTGAAAAAAAAGAAAAATCACCTCCAAAAACTAAAACCAAAAATCAGAGTCAACTTGACACAAAACCGATTTGAGGCATTGGACATGATGGAAACAGAAGACGAAAACTCTGTAAAAAAAGAAACAAACAAAGCAAAAAGCACCCCCAATCAAAATATAAACCATGGGACAAAAAAATAATCCAATGGAATGTAAGAGGAGTTAGAGCAAATTATGAGGAATTAGTTCTCCTTATGAGAATGTGTCCAGCAGTTGCTTGCCTACAGAAAACATTCCTCAGACAAGATAGTGAGTTTAAAATTAAAAACTACACTATATACAACTATATAAAGGAAGAAGCTGATAGAGTCTCTGGTGGGGCAACTATAGTTGTGAAAATACAGTTCCGCATTCAGGTGCTGCTTGACACAGACATGCAGGCGGTTACGGTATCAGTGACGTTACATAAGACCATCGCAATCTGATCCATTTATCTGCCACCAGGTGAGAACATAGTTGAATCCAAGCTGAATGACTTAATAAAACAGCTACCAAAACCAATTATACTGCTGGGTGATTTTAATAGCCATAATGAAATGTGGGGCAATAAAAACACAAATAAAAAAGGACAGATTCTTGGAAAAATTATAGATCAAAACAACCTTTGCCTCTACAACAATACCAACATCCAGCAACGGGAACATATTCAGCACTGGATTTGACTATGTGTGATCCAACAATATTTATGGATTACACATGGAGAGTACATGATGAGCCAGTACATGTCCTCAACTTGAAGAAAGAGTACCACGATGGAATCTACAGAAAGCAGACTGGGAGATATTCCAAGAAGTATGTAAAAGAAAATTAACAGCTGATACCAATGTACATGAAAAAGATCACGCCACCTACTTTACAGAGACACTGGTAGAAATAGCTGAGAAGTGTGTACCAAAGTCATCTGCAAATACAAAGCAAACACAAACCCTGGTTTAATAAAGAATTTCAGAAGGCTGTCCAAGCACGCTGTTCTGCCCTGAGAAGGTTCAAGTGTAACCCCATTCGGGAGAATTTAGACTCGTTTTAAATAAAAAGAGCCACAGCTCGTGGACGATTAAAGAGTCCAAAAGAAATTCACGGAAACAATATATATCTAAGATAAATTCCCATACGAAATCTAAAACGATATGGACCATGATGAGAAAGATAGCTGGGAGGAATAGCAGTATGCCAATCAATCTGATCACAAATAATATAAAGATCACAGGCACGAAAGAGATTTCTAACGCCTTGGCAAACAACTTTGCAGAAATTTCTGGCTCCAAGGGTCAGACTGAAAAATTAAAAAAAAATTAAAAAAACGGAAGAAAAGAAAATACTAAATTTCAGTTAAAAAATAATGAAAGCCATAATCGACCCTTCGCGGGATCGGAGCTAAGTGAGTCACTTGCTAAAACCCACAATACAGCGGTCGGTCCAGATGATATATGTTATGAATTTCTTAAAAAATTACCACAGATGTCCACCAGATACCTTCTAGACATTTATAACGAGGTATGGATGAGCGGAAAATCCCAAATCTCTGGAGAAAGCCACAGTGATATCCACACCCAAGACGGGAAAGAACTCTAATATGCCTTCAGGCCATCGACCAATTGCCTTAACTAGTTGTCTCTGTAAAGTAATGGAAAGAATGATTAATACCTCGAGTCAAACAATTTGATGTCAGACCTACAATCTGGTTTTAGGAAAAAAATAAGCAATACGGACCATTTGATCAGATTGGAAACTTTCATTTGAGAAGCATTTATAAAAAAAGGAACGCCTGATTGCTATCTTTTCTGATATAGAGAAGGCGTACAACACCACCTGGAAGTACGGTATAATGAAATACCTTCGATAACTCAGATTAAGGGGCAGAATAACCCTTTTCCTACTAAATTTCCTAGAAAACCGAAATTTCAGAGTGAGAGTCGGAACTACACTCTCCGACGTAAAAGAGCAGGAGAATAGGGTACCCCAGGGAAGTATCCTATCAGTGACACTCTTTAATTTCAAGATTAATAATATTGTTAAAAACCTTGACACTGCAGTCAAAGGTTCACTGTATGTGAATTACTTTTTGATTTGCTGCCGGGCAAAACATATGCATCTGGCAGAACGTAAGTTGCAACTCACTTTAAATAAAATCAGCAAATGTACTGAAGAAAACAGTTTCAGATTCTTTGAATCGAAAACAAGGTGTGTCCATTTTTGCAATTTACACAAAATGCATAATGACCCATGCCTTAAACTGGATGGCAAGGAGATACAAATGGCAGACGAATATAAGTCTTTTATCCCTCATATAAGGTATCTCCGACAAAAATGCAACAAGGCCATTGATCTACTGAGAGTGATAGCTTACACTGACTGGGGAGCGGACAAAAAAATCCTTACTCAAGCTGTACGGAACCATTGTAAGATTGAAACTTGATTATGAAAGTTTCATTTACGGTGCAGCAAGACCATCATACCTGAAGCAATTGGAAACTATCACCAGGGACTAAGACTCGCATTGGGGGCATTTCGCACGTCTCGAGTGGAAAGTTTGTATGTTGAAGCGAATGAAGGACCTTTACATCTAAGGCGAGAAAAATGGCACGTTAATATGTGACAAAATTATCATCGTGTCCATTAAATCCTTCCTACGACTGCACATTTAATCCTCAATATATGACTCTGTTTGAGAGAAAAATCAGTGCTATCAGACCTTTTAATTACCGCATCGAGAAACTAAGACATAAACTGGAATTGGACTCAAGTCTCATCCACCAATCGATAATTTCCAAAATTCCACGATGGGAATTAGAACAACCAGCTTATATCCTTGATTTAGCAACAGCTTCAAAGAGCAAAACCAATCCAATTGTATTTCAGGATGAATTTGAACACATAAAACACCATCATTCCAACTATAAATACATCTATACAGATGGATCCAAAGAATCGGATAGAGTTGGGTGTGCGACTGTCTTAAATAAGACAAAAATGCAATATAGGATACCTGACAGGGCGTCAATTTTCAGTGCAGAAGCTACAGCCATATATTTGGTTCTAAAGATAATAGAAGGTAGTAGCACTGATAGATTTATCATCTTCTCTGACTCTTATCAATGCTCACAGCACTGAAGAATACAAATCTGGATAACCCATTAGCAATGAAACTCTTAAATAAGATCACCACTATTTATAACAAGAAAAAATGTAAAATCAAATTATGTTGGATACCGAGACATGTCGGCATTCGTGGCAATGAAAGAGCGGATATAGCCGCAAAAGAATCATTAAAAATGACACCAACCAATACTAGGATCCCATACACTGATCTTCGACCTTCTATTAACAGGATAATCAAAGAAAAATGGCAAGAATATTGGGATGAGTGCAAAAATAATCAGTTATACAATATTTTGCTAACTATAGATGAGTAGCCCCTGGACTATAGAAAAGCAAGAAGAGAAGTTATAATAACCAGATTCCGTATAGGACACACGTATATTACTCGCAATCACTTATTGGAAGGAGAGGAGTCTCCAATGTGCATAGCATGTCAACAATCTTACACAGTCAAACATATATTAATAGACTGTCAAGATCTGCAACAAACTCGAAGCAAATATTACGACTCCAAAAATTTAAAAGATTTATTTAAAAACATAAATGTGACGAAAATCTTAGATTTCATTAAGGAAGTTGGACTGTTCCAAAAATGTAATCACAAATTCTTCATATCACTTTTCATTGTCTTTCAAGACAATGTGAAATAAGTGGAATTGCATTTGACAACTTTATTCGGCATTACATACCCCATAGTTGGTTGCTATGCTGTAAAACAAACCACACCAAACCATCAAATGTTTACCATAGGTACAGTGTAAGAAATACCTTATTTCGTAATCGTCGTTGCCGCCGTATCGATTCTGATCGTATATTGGTCGATGCATTAATTCCTACGTCTTCTTCTTCTGCATGGCAGTCATCCGTCATCTAACTTTTCATTGTGTACAGAAAAGGAGACGAAAACGTTTGCTGAAAGTTTTTTCAAAGTTTATTTTGGAGAGAAACAACTCACACATGAACAACTTAATCGGTTATCTCTACTATGGATAAATTGATGGAGATAACGAACAGACATCTTGGGGCTACATTTCATCCTTTTTTCGCCGCTTTTCTTTCAGTTATTACAGAATTATTGCCGATCTGTTCCGCGTAACGTTTCATAGACAACTTACTCTCAAACCTTCGCTTCTCTGTCAACTTGATAAACGGCACGCCATTACCCATGTCTAAACATCGGTATCTTGTCTATTTGCTTTTTTATGATTCAACCTGGGAATAAATCTGTCTTGTAGATTTTGTGTAACCCGACTCAAAGATTAATACTTGCTCATCTTGCTATCCGACATAGGGCCATCTATAATGTGACAAAATCACCTTATTGCAAGTCCATTCAACTTCACAGTATTTATATAGTTCTCACAAAGTATAATGTGGCACAAGCTGGCTTCTTAAATAACTTTAGCAGCCCCGTCGGCATTCCCCGGGAGGGGCGCCTGAGGTAGTTAGCGATTTACTAACTCATTCCCAAAAAGGGAAGAGTGGGCCTCTTCAGACCGAACGCCTGATACAGTCTCCCCGTCTCTGCCGACCGCATTTCGCTCCATGGACCTTTGTCACACATTACGACACCCTTTTTTTTATCAATTACGCCGACAACAATCAAACAGCAACCTCCTTCTTACCTCTTTTTTCAGCTCGACGGCAATTACGTCTTTTTATCATCATCAATATCGTCACAGCAACTACAGCAGCTATTGAATGATCCACGCATCATCAACATCTGCAGCTTGTTCCTGCTCCTGTACCTGTTTACGCCCTCCTGCATCTACCGTTCATGGCGACGTCCTTCCTGCGACTGCTGATGTTCTTTCTACACCAGCTGAGTTCGTCCTGCCGATCCAGCTCTTGGCCACGTCTACACGGACAGGACCTACCGGAGGCACCGCATTATATTTCAGGGACGTCCACACCAATCAATGTGCAACGTTATCCAGCCTTCCCCGCTATCAAATTTCCCGACACGACACCAAATCTTTCCTGCTATCTAGTTTCCAGAGATGTCACACAGCTTATTCCTGTCGTCCAGTTCCCAGTGACAGCCACTAGTATTTCAATCGTTTCCAGGTAGCTTTTGTATCTTTTCGGTGCAATAAAACCATCTATATCGTTCACACCGTTCACTTACGTTTGTCATTTCTTCTTTGCCATTGGCGTATTTTTGCCTGTGTCTCCTTCTTAGTTATAAGACCGATCAACAGTAACTGACCCCTACAACAAATCCGAGGCGAGTTAGTTTGTTTCGATTTAAAATATATTGTTTGCGACACCGTTAGTTTTTAATCCGTTCTTAGGAGACAAAACAAATCTTGAATATTTAGGTTATATGTGTTATCTTTTCCTTTTCTGACATATTTCTCTCTGTATACGCAGACCTGTACATTGTGGTGTGTGTGTATATATGCGGGGCCTTTTTTGTGTGTATTGTAGTTGCATGTATAGGTAATACATAATTATAATCAGCTGATTAAGACCACCTGGTATGGTAATAAAAGCCGATATTTTCTTGGCCAGAAGCTCATGCTTTCTCTGAATGCAATGTAGAGGTTGGGTCGAGGGTGTTCACCCTCTTTTTGACCGTTGACTCTTGACTTGTTTTAGAATGTGGGTGTGATATATATTTTTGTTGGCAAATAAAAAAAGAGGTCTACTACCCGACTTTATTGCTGTTATTCATAGATTTTATTCTTTATTTTTGATCTATTTTTCTATAATTCTTTAACTTCAAAAATATTTGTTTTTTTGCATTTTTCCGTTTCCTTTGACTTTTATAATTTCTTTTCTTCTCGTTTGAATTTGTATATAATCTAATTCCTACGTTTTTTGATGTGCTTGCTTCTAAAGGGCGGGGAGTAATATATATATATATATATATATATATATATATATATATATATATATATATATATATATATATATATATATTAAAATACTTCCCGTTGTCACCACAAGACGTTCGCATCTAGCAGTCACAGTAATAAATCAGGACATCATCTTGAAACCTGAACTACGTACGTCGATCTGCCACAAAACTGTTACCAAAGGGGCAACGACACAATTTTACGGTTCAAAGATTTATTGAAGTTATATCGCCCTGGCCAGGATCTCGTAAAACTATACTTGTTAAACAACCGAAATTAAAGGACATTTTATCCCGCTCACAAGCTGGCTTTTTGGGGAAAATAGGGAAACATCGTCACGAGCTCCAAATTATACGCTCGCTGCTTAGAAAAAGGGCCGATCGTAATTTCTTCAACTCTCACAATGACGTCACTCATGAAATCTCACCCTTCTCTACTTATACAACAAAACAAGCACTTTGTGTTTAATGAGTCGTTTACAATGAATCGTGTGCAATGAATCATTTACAATAGATATTGTTTTCATATTAAATGTCTCGAAAAACGGTTGATATGCCGAAAACAGACAAACCAACTTATTTCTTTGGCAGTATGTTCTGCTTTTTACAACTTCGGGTGAAAATCTCAATCAAACACAATTCATATTTTAACAAAAAAGGGTGACAACTTTCATTTTGTAAAATTCTATTTTTAAAATTTTTATTTTTTTGTTTTGATTCAACATTGGATCAACTTACAACTGATCCCGTTGTTCAAGTGAAACCTGATCCCGTTTATTTGTTTGCTTTTTCTTGTATGTTTTTCAAAGGATACTGAAAACGACTCGCTATTCTTCAATAGTTCAATAGTTCAATGGGAGGGGGACGCAGTGAATTGGATACCGGCGCGTACAGACGAATCAGTGTGCCGCGTTCGAATCCTGTCGCATCTCTAGAATCACTTTCACTATAGATGTTGGCAACTTCCACCTGGTTTCTCCTATAAGTACCCGATCCCTACCGTTCCAAAAAGGAATCGGGGTGACCAATACCAAGTAGAATTGTTCAATAGAACTCAACGGTCAAAACTGGCGTAGCCGTTTCGTTTTGTTGGTCTCTCTAATGACATATCGACACATTTGGATTATCTAATACCGAAGAACAATGTCTATCATAAAATGATCAACACACAAAGTGATTTGGAAGTGACTGCCTACTTGATTTATAGGAATTTACTTTGTACAATAATGTGTTCGTAACTTATGAATATGATAAGCGAGTGTATAGCATGGGGTTTCATTTAGAATGCAATATGGGCGCCATCGTTCGTCACCAGCTTTACAAGCCGTTTGAGAAGTGCATGGACTTTTTTTTTATATACATGTACAACTAACACAGAAAATAGGAGGCAGCCTTGTAACTCTCGCTTTCCTCTATTTTGTCCGTGAATCCTCACATTCCATGGGCGATGTTTTTGACAAAGAGAGAAAAATTGCTACTTTTTATAGCCTTTATTCACGATGGTTTTTCGGATTGATTACTCATTTGTAAACAATTTACAAAGGAATTATATAGTAACTCAGTTCATATGGTCCCAGACGGCTTTAAAAGTTGGTGGCGAATGTTAACGCCTATATTGAATTCTACATAAACACCATGCTACACATTTTCTCATATGCATTTCTTACAGGAACTATATTTCAATACTAATTTAGTAGCACTTAGAAATAGGGAGTTATTTTGATATAATTATTTGACTGCTGGAGGGGGGAATCTGAAAGTATTAGTGCGTAAATTACTGGAATAGATCCGATCCGATTTTAACTCAGCACCGCCAATTTCATAGCTCAAGATTGTATCCATTAGACCAAGTACTCACGCCAACTACTCTAAGATAAGAAGGACTTTTGACTCAGTAACTGAATCATTATGACTATACAAGTGTATAATTTATCAAAAAGGGCGAAAAAATGCTTAGCCAGTGTTCGCACTCATTACTTATCTAGACATATTACTAAAATAGTCATAAAAATCCTAGAACTAGGTCAGTAATTTAATTAGTCATATATAATTTATTATTATTATTATTTCTGATTATATAAAGAAAAATACACAACCATTTGATTTTTAATTTAGAGTGTAGAATTTCTTTCTGAATTCATTTAATGCGGCGGAGTAAGTCTGGGGCGGTTGTCTGATTTGCTATTTGTTTTAACGCCTTCTCTCACCATTTGAAATTGTTTCGTCCGGAAGCTAGAAAAGGCACATATTTTACTCGCTAACTTTTGCTTGACGGAATATGATGTACGTTGATAATAATTTAATATGTATTATTAAATAATTGTTTATAACCCCTTTTCGACCGAAACCTTTAATGAGAAATAATATAAACCGTCTAATCTAAGCTAAAAATGTAAATTCCTTTCTACGTGATAATTTAAACAATTTTAATGCGTATACTCTGTATTTAGAATACGATTTGAAATTGATTAAAATCGTCAAAAATACTTATGATGAATCTTTATAGTTAAATCAAAAAAGTTTTCTGATTGAAATAAACCGCTAGCTTTTGCGTGACTGGACGGAATTTAAACATCTTTCTTTACTTAGGTGTCACCAATTATCAAGGCCCTAAGACCACTCGAGGATAAGGATTAATGAGTGTCAGGTGGACGGTGAGACAACACCGTGATGATTGGTAATGATTGTGGAAATTAGACAGAATTTGATTATTTAAGAGGACGGCTCAACATGAATTTGTTTGCATTGGACTTGAAGACGACCATGTTATATTCAGATGGGATGCAGCCCCGCGGTATTGTGTTCCACAAGCGGGTAGTTTTAGAAAATCAACTTTGTGCATGGAAGTTTTGTTTAGTTTTTGGTATACACACAGTGTGAAAGAGAGAGAGAGAGAGAGAGAGAGAGAGAATTATTGACAGTGGTTGTAACTAGATGAGTTTTTGTTGTGAATGTTTTACAAGGGGTATCTACAGTTATTTTTATATGCAAATGTACAAATAATTACACATTGCTCTTCATTGTAGAGTGAAGGAATAGTATCATTAATGTCAGAATTAATTTCTAAAAATGAATTTCATATTTATATCTAAAAAATAACGCAGTTAAAAATATCGAAGATCTTGTGAATGAATAACATTTTTTAGAAAGAATATTCTTGTCAATTTAAATTGGTTGAATTAAGGTTAATCAAATGCGTCGAGCAGAAAGCAATCGTTGTAAATTGGTTGATGACTATCGACTTGGACGCGACTATTCTTCTCCGCGGAAAGATGCCAACAGCAAGTATTGCTAGAATATGCATCTTACAAATGAATATCAACTGCCCGACTTGATATAATCTGATAATTATGGGGAGATGTGAGGCATATGATTTAAACTAATTGCATTACCATAAATTCGAATAATGCAAACCGTTTAAATGGCGCGGAATTTAACTTGAAAACGAATTTATGTTCCAGCACAGAACCTTAAAAAACGTCAGTTCATTTTATCAATTCTCACTTTATTAATTTTGAGTCAACAGTTAATTGTAAAAAATATGTTGTCAACAGTTAATCTCTAACCGTACGACGATTATGAATCGTGGTTAGATACGCCCTTGCATGTCTATAAGTCGGTCGGTACGTCACGTTTAAGTTTGTTTCTGATATTTTGAGATGAGAATTGATAATTTGCATTATTTGGATTATTAACTAACACCGTTTTTGTTGACTTTAACGATCAACGATACAGCATTCACAGTTGTTTTGTTTTGAAATTTTTTTTCTCCAACTTTTTATTCATTATTACACGAAGAATCGAAATTACTCTTAATACATATGGAAAATTATTAATCATTTGGAAATTCTAAACCAAAAAGATTGTTAGAAAATAAAAATAAAATAATTCAATAGAAGAATTATTTTGTGTTTCGCAAGCGTCTGTAGGTAATACTAATTTAATATTTATTTATAAATATTATATATATATATATATATATATATATATATATATATATATATATATATATATATATTATATATATAAATATATATATATATATATATATCTATATATATATATATAAATACACATATATATATATATATCTATATATATATATAAATACACACACATATATATATATGTATATATATATATAAGACATTATATCAATATAAATTTAGTTTATATAGATCAAAATGATTTCTGAAGTGATCGAGTTTCAATCACAGAAAACAAGCCGAATATTTAGCATTAAATAGAGCTTCTCCATATATATATATATATATATATATATATATATATATATATATATATATATATATATATATATATATATATATATAAGTGTAAATTAGTCGTCCAAGGCTATAGCAATGCGATGTGGTTGCCGTGAGATGGAAAAGTGAAAAGAAATAAACGCAGGGAGAGAGTGAAACTCAAAACGATTTATTAATAATTTCACGAAAACTGATTAAATACCAAATAGTATTTTTTTTTTTTGGTAAGTAACAGATCGGCAAAGGGTAATCTTAAATTTTCGAAAGAACAACTTTCATTATCAGAAGACAACAATAGAAGACCGAGAGGGTCGGAAAAACGGGAAGAAAAACCGGTGTCAGATCATCGTAGTGATGATCTGACATCGGTTTTTCTTCCCGTTTTTCCGACTTTTCCATCTCACGGCAACCACATCGCATTGCTATAGCCTTGGACGACTAATTTACACTTACATTTACCAGCAATGCTTCAAGCAAACTACAATCTCCTTTTATATATATATATATATTCATTTAAAAATGCATATATTTTAAAACAATTTTAAATTGAATGACTTGGTTTAGGTATAAAGTATAGCAATATAATATAATAATAACTTTTGAAATAAATATATACACCCCATATATATATATATATATATACATAAATATATATATATATATATATAAATATATATATATATATATATATATAAATATATATATATATATAAATATATATATATATATATTTACAAACTTGATTTATTTTTTCCGAAGTGATTTATATATATATATATATATATATAAATATATATATATATATATATATATATATATATATATATAATTACAAACTTGATTTATTTTTTCCGAAGTGATGTATATATATATATATATATATATATATATATATATATATATATATAGTCAACAAAGATCATTCTAGCTAATTGTAACGCATTTCAGACCCGTAAACAATCCTCAAATCATACATACACGCTCACGAAATGAAATACATTTTCTGTTATAGCAAAAAAGTATTATTAAACAATCGCCGACGCTTATCGGTACTTTTATAATCCTGGGGTCTAAACACTCACAAAAGAAAATCGTATGGAAATCTCACCGTAGTAAGCCAAAAAGATTTCATGCCAAAACTTTTCTATCAAATAATACAATATATTCAGATAACATTGTTCAATATACAAAAGAAAATAATTGTCATGAATGTTTTTATTGGCGTCAGAGGACAATAAGACAACGTGTTCGCGTGATTACTTTTATTGCATTATTTTCCTTGAAATAAATGTTAATTTGATTTTTTCATATTAGGCTAAACAGTGTTCGTTCAGAAGACGTAATCGTATCATTAAAATATACAACGAATAGTTTTAACATTAAATCTATTACAAATAAAGATTTGGTATCTGTCCGTCTGAAACCGAAACTATACTAGAACTTCATTTAAGGTACCATTGCACTATCTTTTTAGTGCTCCATTTAGTTTACTATATTATTTCAGACTAATGTACTGTCTTTCAATGCTCATTTCAAAATGAGTGTATAGTATCTGATCTGTTGTCAGGATATCGTTCTCCCATGCATTACCTCCATTGCGAGAGGCGGAAGTGTAGTATCTGTTCATGAAACGATCCTCCTATGCTTTATCTCAATCTTTTGGGGTGAATATATTCGTCGTGATGACACCATAACCGCAAACATTGCATTAATTTTTTAAAAGTTGTGTAATATCTGTTATATGGTCATGATACAATCCTCCTAGAAATTACCTTTTAGTGTAGTATATGTTTGTTCGTCATTATGCCATCATCCCAGGAAAGCAAAAATATGAAACCGGATGGAGCTAATTTTACATAGTACCACTCCTGCCTTGACCGCGGCAGTTCTCTTAAACCACTTAAACAATTGGTCACAGTCCCCAAAACGCATGTGTTGCATAACACACCGAAAGGGTCGCGGCACCAAAGGGGGATTTGTCACATAACGCTTGTGAATTAAATCTTCTCGGAACCGAAAACAATACGAAAAGTCTATGAAAAGATTATGAAAGCGTTTTCAACCTTTTTTTAACTCATTTCCGTAAAGCACTTCTATAGGCATTTTTAACAGGCCCTTTTAATACATATTTCCTTAAGGCGATTTTAAGCCTTCAAGCTGTTAACCTATTACACATTAATTTTTAACCACTTCTCGTTATTAAAACTTTTTTCTTTTTAAACATTTCAAATCACGCATTTTAAACATAGTTCTCTTTTAACTTCTTACTCATTAAACACAGCTCATTAAACATTCCACATTAAACATTGTATCTCATTTAAACACTTTAAACATTTTAAACATTGTTAGTTAGGCATATCTTTCGATTTTTAGTTCTTTCCGTTTTACAGATTAGGACCCAAAATGTTATGCACAAAAAAGTTACCTTACATTTTCTTTCGTCGCCATGTCGTGGGTTTGCTCGCACACTCATCTCCTTTGCTGGCTCGTGATCGTAGTGGTGTGCCTATCTTGTGGTTAAAAAAAGCTCGAAGACAAGATTTGAGAGAGAGATTCTATCTTTTTATTCCACACTTCAATCAGAGATATTTCCATTCGTCAGTTCGTTTACTCAAACTCTGTCTTCCTTTCATACTGCTTTATGGAAATGTGACGGATGCAATCGGCTATTTTCTTGTCCCACCGTTGGGATCTTACACTACGTCTTAGCCCATATCTGGCGATGTCACTCCAACTCTGTGCATTGTAGAGCTCAGTTTATGGACGTCTCTTCATGACGCGCCTCCATGGTGAACTGTCTAGAAAACTCATTTCTCACCAGGGATCTGTGACGTCAGCGCCCTTTGACCCTTCAACGAATGTCATAAGATAACTCAATATCGCTTTAGCGTCTAACCTTTTTGATCCGAGCGTTTTATATCGGTCAGCATACATCCAGTATGTTATGATTCCCAGAATGAATCATTTTGTTTGTCCCAAATTATCAATGCACCTAATTTGTACTTCATCCTATTTCCTTCACCCAGTTCATAATTAATACTAGCTACTTTACCCGTTTTCAAAATACAGGGCCTGTCATTATGTAACACTAATACTTTAAATAATAATAATGATAATGATGATAATAATAATAATAATAATAATAATGATAATAATAATGATAACGATGAAGACAACAAAAACGACAACGACAATAACAACAACAATAATATTAATAATAATGATAATAATGATAATAATAATGATACTACTACTACTACTACTATTACTAATACTACTACTACTGCTAATAATGATAGTTTCACCAACCGAGCAACTCAAAAGGTGAATATCAAACAGCCAGAATACCTAAGCAAATATGTGGTAAAAGAAATATGGAACATAAAAAAATGCTGTAATACTTTTCAAAAGGGCAGCGGCACTGAGTATTGTTATTTCCTTTCGATTCTCGATTGGACAAAACATTGAATCAGCAGTTTCTGTCAGCCAATCAAAACACATGAGATATTCACCTCGATATCTAGCGCGAACAGTAAATACCCAAACACATAGCTTTTCCTCTTCTCTTGTGTTCTTTTTTCAGTTCTTTTAAGAGACAGTATGGGTGCGTACTTACAGCCGATTCTAACCCATATAGAGAGCGAAGCAGTATACACATAACAAAAGACGTTCACAAACTTCTAAACACAACGACTGACGAAGCACATACACGCTGTTCAGCTCAGCCAACAAAAATATACACAAGCACATAGACGTAGAAACTCTCTCACTAACTAAACAGAACCACGCTATTTATACACACGTAAACGCAGATGGTCCCGGCCGAAATAAAAACACATACACTTCCTTAGAAAAAAACAAAAACAATCACGCTGTTTAAATATACGTACACGCACATGGCGCCAGCGGAAATGAACAGACGTACATTTTTTAACTAAAGAACAAACACGCCTATACACACACATCCTCGTTTCTATTAATTTACACACACATAAACACACAGAGCGCCAGCCGAAACACAGGTGTGTACTTAATTTCTCTTTATAAACCCCTTCCTTTCTCCAGAATGTTCTCGATCTCTTTGAACTCTCATTCTTTACGAACTTAAGTTGTCAATAAAAATTACTTATTTTTTATGGATAGAATTCTTTGTTATATTGCCTTTCCCATTTACACAATTTGGTGACCTGTTGTTCGAACATCTTTTGAAGACAATATTTGGATATCCCGATGTCGGAAGAGACAGAAAATGACCATACTTAAGAAATAAAGCCTTCCGACAACTCTAGTAATCGATTCGGTTCTTCTAAACAATCGTGCATTCTAATCCACACCAATTCAACTTTGGCGAACCACGACTCCGAAAACGTCCAGCCTCCTTCGATTCTAGGATACTTAAAGATAACTGAAAATATTTCTTTTTTTTTCGTGCGAATCTTCTGCAAAATTTCCACTCCGGCGTCTAAACAAACAACCTGTTCAGCACGCAACTACAGAGTAACATGACCTTTTGGCTAGTGACAAAATGTAGTATCTGTTATGATACTTCACTTAGTATATTCTGTCCTCGCTCAATGAAAGAGACGTGCTTCTAGACAGAGGCAATTTTATTTTTGTTCTAATACAGATTGCCCCTTTTGTAGACGCTGGATTTTACCCCACATTAAAAAATCGACCATGTCCCTGACTCTGCCCTCGTGGGGAGGGCAGCAAGTAGGAATTACTCCCCCCCCCAAAAAAAAAGAAATATCACCGTTTTCGAATGGACACAAATACACTTTTAAAAACTAAATAAATCCGACTTGTTCAATCAACACAACATTCGTATACCGTCTCAAGGAAAAAACGTATAACATTACGTCATTAACAGGACCACGTGCGAAAATTTCCTTTAACACATGTAACGAAAGTGACAAAAAGAAAAATCTCGTTACATGACGTAATAATATTTTTGTGAATACGTGGTATAAATACAAATTTAAAAAAACATCCGTCAAATAATACCATCTTTTTTTGCGGAACACATGCGCGATTACAAAAATACAAAAGACAGTGCAAAACAAAACAACAATAACAACACTTTTGATGTTTTATCGAACTTAATCATCAAAACAAGCAAAGGAATGAGGTTAAACAGAGAAAAGAACTTTCAACATAACAACAAAATTGAAACAAATGCTACGAAGAAGAATACTTTCAAATCGCCATCCATCGTGTATCAACAAATCGCACTTTTAGCAACATTTTGAAAAAAAGAATCCCTCGACGCTAGAAGAAACAGTTAAACTCCATGATCAATATGAATTATCCTCCGACAACTAACTCAACAAAACAAAAATATGCACTAAAAAAACAGGCATTCGAAAACGCAATAATTCACAAGAAAACTCCGAAATATCAACATATTGCAAACACCACAATATCAAGCTCGTCAAATCGATTCGAAAAACTAACATACCGTCGGCAACACAATATAAGACTCGTCAACAAACCCTTCGGATTTAAACCTTGTCTACCAAACATGACAACGAAAACACATTCCGTCAATCGGTGAAAAATATATTCAAATTTGAAAATATCATCTACCCGAGAAGCTACGAAAGATACTTTTAATTTTAAAAGTAGACCTGACACAATCTCACATTTTGTCAACAAAAGAAGCACACATTCGAATTTCACTCAGAAAGGGAAATGTTGTTCGAAAATGCAGCGGCAATGAATATTGTTAAAATGTTGACAAAATCAAGAATTTCTTTCAAACAATTAAAACCCAAGAGATATTCACTTTGAAATTCAGCGTGTACTATAAAAACTCAAAGACACAAGCTTTTCTTCATTTCCCATGCTCTTTATTCAGAGGCAACACGGGTGCATATGTTACAGTCCAGCCTAGTCACTTTAAGGGGGAAGGGCCCTCTCAGCAAGCAGCATACACACAAGGAAAGACTTTCACAGACTTCTAAACACAACGTCCGACGAAACACACACACGCCGCTCAACGAACTCACATGTACACAAGTTCATAGACATAACAGAGTCACGTGATTTAAACACACCTAAACGCATATGATGCCAGATGAAATGAACACACATATACTTTCTCACTAACAAGAGAGAGGCACGCTATTTACACACGTGTAAACACACGTGGCGCCGGCCGAAATGAATACACATACATTCTCTCACTAAATAAACAGGCACGCTAATACACAGAATATCTTCTGTGCTTATCTATTTATACACACGTAAACACAGAGAGTGCCATCCGAAACAAATATGTCTACTTAATTTCCCCTTACAGGCAAACCCCGTTCCATCTCTAGAACGTTCTATGTCTCTTTATACTCTCATTCTTTACAAAATTGTTTTGTATTCCCTTAATTAAGTTTTCAATAAAAATAGTTATCTTTTAATAATAGACTCTGTCATTCATTCCTTTTGATATTTATCTTTCCTCTACAACACCAATAATTGTGGGGATCGACGTAGAAGCGTTCACGTCGCGATCCCTGTCAAGTAACATATACTCTTACCTGCGAATTCTACCGAACACTTTGAAGTGAGCCAAGACGAACCCCAAAGATGAGCGATGTCCATAAGCTCAACAAACATCAGTAGCTTACCAGTCCGAATTACGAAGAGAGGTCAACGCACACCTCTTAAACCAGCATTGATCATAATATCCTTAAACATTGAAGGACTATTCACAACCAAAGAAGAACTTATTGCAAAACTCTGCAAGGAGAGCACCAGTGTGATATTCTTTGCCTACAAGAAACACACCGTGGACCGAAACATCCCCACCCTCATGTGGATAAAATGACCACCATCGTAGGAAGACAACATGAAAAGCGTGGAAGTATCATACTAGCAGAATATTGGGAAATTATTGAATCAACATCAAAGGTCGATGAAAATAACATCGAAGTTCTGACGGCTGAACTCAGAGGAATCACAATCACCTGAGTCTATAAACCACCTTCCACGCCACTTGTGATGCCAGATATGCCATCATCATTTGGGAAAACCAAAATTCTGATTGGAGACTTCAACAGCCATAGCACCCAATAGAGATATTTCCAAAATAATGCGGATGGAGATAATGAAGTGGAAGCATGTGCAGAAAGAAACCAGCTTAATCAAAATCAACGATGCAATCAAAGTCCTTCAACAGCGGACGATAGAAAGGAGGGTACAACCACGATATAGTATTCGTCAGTCAGAATATCAAAGTACCGAGCAAAAAAAGGTGGCTCTGAAACCACTGCCCAAAACAGAACACCACCCCATTGGCATCACAGTCAATGCTGCAATCACCCCAATCACAGTTTCTATTCCGAAGGATATTGAACTTTGGGAAATCAAATTGGCCTGACTTTCAAGAAGATATTGAAAAGAAGATTGACCATCTTCCGGAAGACCCTAAAAACAATGACAATTCACGAGGTTTGTGCACCAAAAAGTCTCGGTGAACATCCGCACAAACTGCCGCAGTCTACATATCTGGACTCGATGCCAAAAGCAGCTAACTATATGAGCACTACCAACAGCTCTATGAATATAATCCTTTTGCTTAAAATACCATCAAAGTAGGTGAACGACTCATAATCGCCTTATCAGTAGGCCGCCAATGGAAATGGCAACAATCTGTTGAAGGGTATGGAGTCTAATCCGAAAAATCAGCAACGATTAATTAAACCATCCCAGTAAACCATCCCGGTCAGTCAAGTTGTATATCAGTTGTTGTCCAAAAGGAAGTTCATTACCAAACAGCAAAGACAAAACATAGACCGACTTCAATATTCCCAGAACACCAGACTAACGTAGCTATTCTTACTTGAAGAGCTCGATGTCGGCATGAGTGCCCTGAAAGCTGGTAAAGCCATCGGCTTAGATGATATTTTCACAGGGGAGATCAAGCACTTTGGACATCTGACATGAAAATTAATTCTTGAGATAATGAACAACTTCATGCTGAAAATAAACATTTTAAAGATCTGGAAAAAAATCAGAATCATTGCTCTTTTCTAACTTGGACAAAATCCAGCACACACAAAGAGTTTCCGACAGATTTCTCTTCAATGCTACCCGAGTTAAGCTGCTTCAATTGCTAATCCTTTACAGGTTGGCCTCAGTTGCTAGACCCCAACAAGCAAAATGTCGGCCTGGCAAATTCACAAGCCAGCTTCTGAATATCACCCAGCCAAAGCGATCCATAAGAAAGACCTGGCAAATATGCGACTGGGGTCTACTACCGAGGCTGACATGTGAACACCAAAATTAATCTCTTATATAAAGGGCAGTTGTCTGTATGTATGTATGTCTGTATGTGAAGCTTCTCCTCAAAAACTAAGCGGCGACATGTCAAAAAGTGTATATCTTCAGCACCGTACATATCCTGGGATCATAATATCTCAAAATCGCAAATAACGATTCACTCACTGACAGTCAACCGGACCACTTTCCGACAAAAGGTAGCAGTTTTTTCGTATTTTACACGACTTTTTCAACGTTATTATGTACTAAATTCGAAATAATCTAATGTATTTATGTACTAATCCGATAAAAATGCAGAGTCATTGTAAACATCCCATAATCCCTTGCCGGATGTACCCGGTCTTGCCCTAAATTGTGTCCGGTTCTATCAGATCATCCAATAACTTCTGTCCGGATGCATCAATAACAACATAGGAATCCTACGTTAAGAGTGTGTAGTGAAACAAGGGTTGCTCAATTACATCCGCACCTGTCCCATATTCCCTTGCCGGATGTACCCGGTCTTGCCCTAAATTGTGTCCGGTTATATCAGGTCATCATGACGTCAGAGAGTGGCAGTTTTCCTTTCTGTCATTTTTCCCTCTCACACTTTCTTTCTTAATTATTAATAGACGCTAATATTCCTCCCCCCCTCCCTCCCTGTGGCCGTTCTGTTATCATGATAGGAATTACCTCCTCCTTTCAGGCCAAATTGGGGGGGGGGGGGTTACGGTATTCGCCGGTGTGAGCATTACCTCCTCCTTTTTTGAGAAGTGTAGAGGTAGGGTAGTATCGGTTCCGTTGTCATGATGCACTGATCCCATGCATTACCTCCTCCTTTTTTGAGAAGGGTAGATGTAGAATAGTATCGGTTCCGTTGTCATGATGTGCTCATCCCATGAATTACCTCCTCCTTTTTTGAGAAGTGTTGAGGTAGGGTCGTATCGGTTCCGTTGTCATGATGCCCTCATCCCATGCATTATCTCCTCCTTTTTTGAGAAGTGTTGAGGTAGGGTCGTATCGGTTCCGTTGTCATGATGCACTATTCCCATGCATTACCTCCTCCTTTTTTGAGAAGTGTTGAGGTAGGGTCGTATCGGTTCCGTTGTCATGATGCCATAATCCCATCCATTATCTACTCCTTTTTTGAGCAGTGTTGAAGTGTGAGCGCCTCAGGCGAAATCCGGGGAGGGGGAATGTCGGCATTCGTCGGTATGAGCGCCTCAGGCGAAATCTGGGGAGGGGGAATGTCGGCATTCGCCGGTATGAGCGCCTCAGGACTATTTGGCAGATCAGAAGGAGAAAGGATACCTAAGGGATTTCAGTAGTGCTCATGAAGCCTCCTCGATTTTCAAAGTACTCGGCGTTGTCTGGGAGAAAAGTGCTCAATATCCTAGATAGAGCTACTGTAGTGATAGGTTTAGAAAATATTTTAACGCTATCTTCGTTCCCCTTTGGATTATTTCGCAGATCAGAAGGAGAGAGGATACCTAAGTGATTTCAGTAGTCCCCTAGGAGGCCTCCTGGATTATCAAAGTACTCGGCGTTGTCCGGGAGAAAAGTGCTCAATATCCTAGATAAAGCTACTGTAGTGATAGGTTTGGAAAATATTTTAACGCCATCTTCGTTCCCTATTGGACTATTTCGCAAATCAGTAGGAGAAAGGTTACCTAAGTGATTTCAGTAGTGCTCACGAAGCCTCCTCGATTTTCAAAGTACTCGGCGTTGTCCGGGAGAAAAGTGCTCAATATCCTAGATAGAGCTACTGTAGTGATAGGTGTAGAAAATATTTTAACGCCATCTTCGTTCCCCTTTGGACAATTTTGCAGATGAAAAGGAGGGAGGATACCTAAGTGATTTCAGTAGTCCCCAGGAGGCCTCTTTGATTTTCAAAGTACTCGGCGTTGTCCGGGAAAAAAAGTGCTCAATGTCCTATATAGAGCTACTGTAGTGATAGGTTTGGATAATATTTTAACGCCATATTTGTTCCCCTTTGGACTATTTCGCAGATCAGTAGGAGAGAGGATACCTAAGTGATTTCAGTAGTCTTCAGGAGGCTTCCTTTATTATTAAAGTACTCGGCGTTGTCCGGGAGAAAAGTGCTCAATGTCCTAGATAGAGCTACTGTAGTGATAGGTTTGGAAAATATTTTAACGCCATCTTTGTTCTCCTTTGGACTATTTCGCAGATCAGAAGGAGAGAGGATACCTAAGTGATTTCAGTAGTGCTCATGAGGCCTCCTTGATTTTCAAAGTACTCGGCGTTGTCCGGGAGAAAAGTGCTCAATATCCTAGATAGAGCTATGATAAAGACTATCATGAGAGGATTGAAAATGATGAAGACTATCATGAGAGGATTGAAAATGATGAAGACTATAATGAGGAGATTGAAAATGATGAAGACTATAATGAGGAGATTGAAAATGATGTACACTATCATGAGGGGATTGAAAATGATGAAGACTATCATGAGGGGATTGAAAATGATGAAGACTATCATAAGGGGATTGAAAATGATGAAGAATGTCATGAGAGGATTGAAAATGATGAAGAATGTCATGAGAGGATTGAAAATGATGAAGAATAGACTGACAGGATTGGAAATGATGAAGAATACCATATGGGGATTTAAAATGATGAATAATATCATGAGGGGGATTGAAAATGATGAAGAATATCATGAGAGGATTGAAAATGATGAAGACTATCATGAGAGGATTAAAAATGATGAAGACTATCCTGAGAGGATTAAAAATGATGAAGACTATCATGAGAGGATTAAAAATGATGAAAACTATCATGAGAGGATTAAAAATGATAAAGACTGACATGAGAGGATTGAAAATGATGAAGACTATCATGAGAGGACTGAAAATGATGAAGACTATCATGAGGGAATTGAAAATGATGAAGACTATCATGAGGGGATTGAAAATGATGAAGAATGTCATGAGAGGATTGAAAATGATGAAGAATGTCATGAGAGCATTGAAAATTATGAAGAATAGACTGACAGGATTGGAAATGATGAAGAATACCATGAGAGGATTGAAAATGATGAATAATATCATGAGGGGATTGAAAATGAGAAGAATATCATGAGGGGATCGAAAATGATGAAGACTATCATGAGAGGATTAAAAATGATGAAGACTATCCTGAGAGGATTAAAAATGATGAAGACTATCATGAGAGGATTAAAAATGATGAAAACTATCATGAGAGGATTAAAAATGATGAAGACTGACATGAGAGGATTGAAAATGATGAAGACTATCATGAGAGGACTGAAAATGATGAAGACTATCATGAGGGAATTGAAAATGATGAAGACTATCATGAGGGGATTGAAAATGATGAAGAATGTCATGAGAGGATTGAAAATGATGAAGAATGTCATGAGAGCATTGAAAATTATGAAGAATAGACTGACAGGATTGGAAATGATGAAGAATACCATGAGAGGATTGAAAATGATGAATAATATCATGAGGGGATTGAAAATGAGAAGAATATCATGAGGGGATCGAAAATGATGAAATATACCATGAGAGGATTGAAAATGATGAAGAATATCATGAGGGGATTGAAAATGATGAAGAATATCATGAGGGGATTGAAAATAATGAAGAATATCATGAGAGGATTGAAAAAATGAAGAATATCAGTAGAGGATTGAAAATTATTAAGAATATCATGAGCGGATTGAAAATGATGAGGAATATTACGAGAGGATTGAAAATGATGAAGAATATTATGAGGGGATTGAAAATGATTAATAGTATGAGGAGATTGAAAATGATGAAGAATATTATGAGGGGATTGAAAATGATTAATAGTATGAGGAGATCGAAAATGATGAATACGACGAGGGGAGTTAAAATGATGAAGAATATCATGAGGGGATTCAAAATATATAGTATGAACACCGGGGCGGTTATAAGTACCTATATAGAAGGCGCAGACAGTGGTGGTACTTTTTATAGAAATAAGTCATACTATTGCCCTGTGAAACGTAGGATGAAATGGTGGGGAAGAAACAGCTTTCGCAAAAGGCAAAATTTTAGAGTAGCGATCAGGGTAGAGAAAAGTAGAAAGATAAAGAGACAGCTATAGAGAGAGAAGGAGAGAAATAGAAGTTTTAATATAAAGATGTTACACACGCAATTTTTCTTCAATTATGTTTTTATGACCCCGAGCAACGCCGGGTAGCCCCGCTAGTACTTAATAATAATTACAGTGAAAAGCTTCAGTAAGAGATTTCTTAGTAATGTCCAGTAATTAGCAACTATGCATGCATATTATTAGGAAGTACCTTACAATAATTGATTCATTTCCATCAAATAAAATGTAAACAGTACAAAAATATAAAAGAACTAAATTCACAAAAAATCACATTATTCACCATGAATTAGCCACATTTTTTATATTTAAAAAATCATGAGTAAATTTGTTTATATTGACTACTTGATTACAGAAAATATAATGACATAATACAACCAGAAAGCAATTCCAACATTATACAAAATCAAATACTTTATAAACAAAATAATGTTAGGAGAAAAATGTTGATAACTTTTACAAACTTTGTTATGTTTGTTACATATACAATTTGTTTTACAGAAGATGAAGAAAATGCTTATTTCTTCATGATATGCGAATACACATTATATATAGTCTTAATAATTAAATAAACTTACATTAACAAGAACATAAAAGCAATAAAACTATATGTAAAGAGAGGGGAAATGTAAGACATATTTAATAACCGCTTGGAAAATTATGTATTATCAATACTGATTATGTTGCCATGAGAATTGTGTAAAGATGTTTATTTTTAAAATAATATTTTAAGATGATTTCAAAACTTTTAGTGCTGGTACTGGAATTGCCTTAAGTGAATCAAACAAACAATGATTTTTGAAAAGTATATTGGATCATATAAACCATAACTCTCTTTTCATATTGAAATGATGCATATCTTAAACTGACATAAGATTTTACTTATGATAATTATTTTATCTGAAGGGGGGGGCGGTCAATCACTCAAGTAAAATGGAATTAACAAGTATAAATCATTTTTAAGCTTAAATTGCACTATAGAGACTGTCGAATCTTATTGCCCATTTCGCTCTGTATTCGCTAAAATGTTTGATAAAATTGATTTTCTGTCTTGTCTGAAATGGTACTTTTATCCTGACATAATATTTTGTATTTACTTTTTAACAAGTTCTTTATTACTTACATTTTCTTAGCAATAATCACTCTTTTTTGACTATTTAATAATGGGAGATATTCGTGCTCAATTTTGTTACTTAAATCTGAAAAATAACTAGATACTACTTTGTTTAAGCGATTACGTGTAAACAACCTGAAGAAATCTGATGGAAAGAAGAAAAAAACAAACAATTATTTAAGAATTTACAGGGGGATTGGTTTCGTATATAAAATTAACGTAAAATGATCCCCTATTTCCGGGCTATTCTAGTTCTTTAAGAGTAGTATCAATAACCCTAAGTCTCAGTGGCAACGCCCTAAAATCACGCATAATCGCATAAAAGTAGAACCACTACTCGCCCTTACTCCTCAAAATAAAAGCACAAGATTTATCTCTTATAACAAAATAAATGGTTAATTGCCTTAAAACGCTAGAATGTCCCAGAATGAATGGATCATTATGCGTTAAATCTATACGCAAAACTGATCCTCATTTTAAATTCTAGGGCAATTATTTTGTTTCTTTTTTCTGCTAGGTTTTTCAGGGTATTCACACATAATTTTCATAAAAGTAGAATCTCATTTTAACTGCATAATTTTCTAAGCAATTTTCAGATATGTTTTACGTTCGCCCTTTTAGATACATTTTATTTGTTTTATGTTCTTGCTAATATACGTTTATGATATTATTAAGACTGTATATGATATGTATTATCGTATCATGAAGAAATAAGCATTTTCGTCATCTTTTGTAAAAAGAAAAAAAATTGTATATGTAACAAACATAAAAAGAATTTGTAGAAATTATCAAAATTGTTTCTTCGAACATTATTTTGTCCATAAAGTATTTGATTTTGTAAAATGTTGAATTTGCATTCTGATTGTATTATGTCATTATATTTTCTGTAATGAAGTAGTCAATATAAACAAATTAACTCATGGTCCAGTGGAAAACACTCAATCGCCTGAGAATAGGAATGAGTCGATCAAAAGTTGCTATAACTAGATGGGGTTACAAAACCGACCCAACCATCTGCGAATGTGGAGAGGAGAATCATACGATGCAACACTGCCTTGTCCGCACTTTACTGCCCAACAAGAATAACTTGAACGATCTTGCAATGTACAACAAAAAACAAAACAAATGACTGCGTAAAAAAGTGGGAACACATCAAAGGCACGCAAAGATGGTTAAGACCAATAAGTGTAGGAGCACTAGAGAGATTTCTGAGAAAGCTAGAAAAAACACTAGGAGAAATTCACATCAAATGAAGAATAAACGCCATACAATTCACAACACTGATAAAAACAGCTGAAATCTTATGGAACATCTTCGAGTGCGGAAACCAATCCACAGAACCATTAAACGCCGACGAACCACATATGAGTTTAAACAGAAATAGAACAAAAAATATCGGAAGAACATTACATGAATCCAAAGCAACTGAAACTGACAGACATCCCATAATCTGAGCATCGCTCGACAAAATGATGGCATCAGCCTCAGTTGGTACCCTACAAATAGTCCTGAACACTCAAGGAGGACAGGAAGACATAGAAGAAGATCACCATCCGGACCTCCACTGCAAGGGAATTGAAAGTACTGACATATATATGGGAGACTAAATGCCAAATAACATCCAAGAGAATGCGTTATCAGCAAGAAATAAATGGTAAACGTATGTTGCGATAAAGCAAAGTAATTTGAAACGATTATCGAAAAGAGCGGAGAGAGTTGGAAATCTGAGGAGACTTGTGGTAATCAAAACTTAGGGGCACATCACTTGTTTTTGTCACTTGTTTTTGCCACTTGTTTTTGTCACTTGTTTTTGTCACTTGTTTTTGCCACTTGTTTTTGCCACTTGTTTTTGCCGGATAATGATTCGCATCAGAAATCCTATATAAACCAACAAAAAATATTAATAAGAAATAAAATAATAATTCGTAAAATTCACCAAAGAGAATTAACAATCCACATCATAAGTGAGTTCATTAGGGGTTTCTGGTGTCTCAACACGTGACCCATTCTCTCTGACGACCCAGCATGTGACCCTGTAGCAATCTAGATCAAGGGTCGTGATCACCAGGATGAAATAGGTAATATCTAATAGGAGACATAGTTTTCGATTCAGCCAATCAGATACAGTCAAGCAGACCCAACCCATAAAAAGGGAAGTTTCCAAGTAACATTTCATAGTAGAGAGAAGCGAAACGCCTAACTTCGAATTACATTAATTATCTCCAAGTGAGCTGACTAATTTGCTCTTGTTTTGATTAAAATTAAGGACAAGAAATACAGATAACGAGAATCATGACCGTGCCTACAACGTATGCTCTGCTTGAATACATTCTTACAAGAATGGCCCAATGCCATACTACTACTACTACTACTACTACTACTACTACTACTACTACTACTACTAATAATAATAATAATAATAATAATGATGAGTGCCAGAGTACTGAGACTGAGGAGGTTTATTGCAACTCGAATTCGAGATAAGACCAGTGCGAAATCAGTGGTACACGGCTGTTGCGATAACACAAAATGATTTGCAATGGCTATCGAAAAGAGGTGGAGAGGGCTGGTAATCTGGGCAGATTTGTTGCTACTCAGACTCCTTTAATCACCACTGGTTATTTTCAGTGAACAATCACTGATGATGACCTGTGCGAGAACTGCTAGTGAGTAAATAATAATAATAATAATAATAATAATAATAATAATAATAATAATAAGAATAATAAGAATAAGAATAATAATAATTAAATGCTTAAAAATGTACTAAATGTCCAACAAAATTATTAATATTATGAAGAAAACGATGCCAATCTGACAGCTGGATTATAACATCTTACCTAGATAAGAATACAGAGATGCATTTCACGTTCTATCTACATTACTGCTTACTATTGGCATGCTGCCAATCAATAACATACCCAAGAAATGCACCGCCGGGTAGAATTTATCGAACCTAAAAAGACATAAACTACACCATGTATATGAACGCACTGAAGCTATATATTAAAAATAAAAAGTAGGAACTAGAAAAGCTGATAAACATAACGAGAACTCACAGCCAGGCCATTCGAATAGAATTCGAAATAGAAAAGTGTACACTACTAGAGATTAAAAGGGGAAAACTCGAGACAGCAGAGGGCAGCGAACTATTTTACCAAGAGCACCTAGAGAATATGATACTTATAAATATTTGGGAGTTTTGCAAACAGATGCCATCAGATCAACAGTAATAAAAGAGAAGATTAGAGAAGAATACCTGAGAAGGACCAGAAAACGTTTAGAAACCAAAGTATATAGTAGAAACCTGATAAGAAAAATACATACCTGGGCAGTGTTCCTCGTAATATATTCAGAACCATTCATTAACTAGATAAAAAAAGAACTCGAGCACATGAACCAAACGACTAGGAAACTAATGGTCATACGCAATTCACTACACTCGAAGAATAATACTGCCCGACTATAAGTGAAAAGGAAAGAAGAGCAAGAACATTGGTAAATATAGAACTGTTGATGATACAAGAAAAGAAATATAAAAATACATAACCCTCTAAAGAGAAATGCTGATCATCACTGCAATTAGCTACACCAAAATTAATACCACAAGTGATTGAGAAACTGGAAAGAAACGAAAAGAAAATCAAAAATGGGGAAAGAAGTAGCTACATTGACAATTTATAAGACTGACAAAAATCAAAGACGCACCAAAACGCCTAGACATGGCTACAAAAAGGATACCTAAACAGAGAAATGAAATCACTACTGACAGTCGTACAGAATAACATGATGAGAACAAACTAACTCAAAGCCAAGATAGACAAAACCCAGGAAAACAGTAAATGTATAGTCTGTGGACAAGGGGACGCAACTTTAAATCTAATAATAAGTGAATACAGCAAACTAGCCGAATAGAATAAAATAAAAGACATACGACTACGTGGGAAGGAAGCATTGGCACTTAAATAACAGAGAATACCATCGGTCGTTATCAGCTAAAAGATAATGGTAAACTGTTGTTGTGAGAACATCAAGTCAGTTGCAATTGTTCTTGAAATAAACGGGGAGTAGCAGTAAGCTGAGTGACTTGTTGTAGCCCAGACCCCAGGGGCAACTCCTAGGCAATAACTCGTGTGAGAACTCTTAGTAAGGACTAAATTAGGCGAATTGATAGCAAATCGAATTAAGCGGATACATATCAAAGCGAGAACTCTTCATTGGCCATCGCATGCACCACCTTAAAGCCGATTAAGATCGTTTGTTCGTGTCCAGATTAGACGGCACAGACAAATAAATCAGCAATAATATGCATTAAAATGTACCTGGAGGTTAACGGAGCCTTACTGATGAAGTGTGTGAAAAAGCTTGAGAAGAATAAAAGGCTCTAAGAGAAAGTCCGTTCTAATTCAACTACTTTAACGACAAGGAACCTGCATAAGAAACCAAAAGCTTATGCAATTGATCCAATCAGAAACGGTGGCGAGATAAATATCTTTATGGCCTATACCTTACCTGCACCAAAAAGCTGATGCAGATAAACACAACAGTGATTGCGCAATGCCGGATTAAACGCTGGGACAAAACTATCTATTGGAATAGATAGATGAAATAGTCAAGCAATCATACAAAGAAGTTAGTGTGAACAAAACATCTAGATTATGCGATCTATATAAAGAAACAATTGACTACCTTGTCTGTTTTCGCTGGCAACAAAGTGTGGTATCGTTTCTGGTTCTGCATTTCATATTTTCTCTCTTCTAAACTAAGGCTATTTCTATTTTTTGTCAGAATCCAGAGTAACACCTTTTGAGGAGCTAGATTATCGTCACATTAAAATCGACCTTCTGTCTAACTTTGCCCTCGTGGCGAGGCCAATAAATAAGGACTATCTTGTATCAGATTACTCAATGGTGGTATTCCTCGAATATTAAACTTGACATATTACGGTAGGTCAACAGTTACATGGTAAGGAAACTGCAAGCAATTGGTACGGATATTATCCATAAACGGTTACAAACATACGACCTGAAACTATTTTATGAGACTTTACAAGGCACACAGAAAAAAAACAATCAAATATAAAAACCAAATCACGACGGCCAACAATCGTAAAAACGTAAGGTACCTTTTACAGACATGTTAGTCTCTGCAGACAGTAAATATAACTTCTAAGATTGACCAAAAATATCAAACTAAATTATCTTGAAAAAAAATAGCAAAAACATTAATAATTCTTTCCACAAATCCTAGTTTTGTCTCAGTGGAAATGAATTGCTCTCTCCTTGAGTTATCTCCTTGCTCTGACAGCTGCTAGGACTGACTTTCACCTCAGACCCGAAATAGAAGACCTACATCAAATCCGTTGCTAACATCACTGGAAAAATGGTTGGATCATTCTACCGCTCGGGAAAGTACCTGACTCTTAATGTAATCCTCTACCTTCATAAGATTCAGATTCGGCTCAAGATGGGGTACCGCTGCTACATCCTGGGAGGTGCCGCTCAGAGCACTCTTATTTGCCTTGACAAAGTACGAAACAGACTTCAAGATGATCTCTTTTCTTCCTTAGAGCCCCTTTATCACGGGAGAAACGTTGCTATCTTTTCCCTAATCTACCGATTTTTTCTATGGTAGATGCCCGACTGAGCTTCAAGGTCTAGTTTCCTGCTGGAAAACCTACCAAGCAGGAACTAGTCTTGCTACTAACACCCAAAAAAACTTTGATGCTAAAAAGAAAATGTATTACCATGAACAAACTTTCTTTCAAAGAACTTCCCATCTGTGGAATACGTTACTCCATCATACTATGACATACTATCCTGCGAATTAATCATAATTCTACATCCTTTCATAGTATTGTACCATTACCCAATTGAACATCACACTAATCTTTATCCTTGGGTGGCTTTTGGTCTTAATAGGTGGTGAACCATTAGTTAAAAAGAGGGAAAGGCAATCTTGATTTGTTTATTTCACTTTATGTCTCTCTTTTTTGTTTCATTTGACTGACTAACATTCAACTCAAAAGAACAGGAGAGAGAGAGAGAGAGAGAGAGAGAGAGAGAGAGCGAGAGCGAGAGCGAGAATGGAGGAAAGATAAAGTTAGGGGGAGATAACAGAAGTAAAATACAGTCTTGTTTATGTATTCATTAGCGTCATCAATTCGTACCTGTTCCCGGGGTTACTGCACTGTACTTACAGGTAGAGTTCGTGAGTTCGATCCTCATGAGGGTCATCATATTTAAGTTAACTTATACATTTGAAATTAAAATTTTATGCAGATTGTTTCATTTTTTTTCATGTTTTATGTAATCTACGTAATCTACGCCAATTACAGAATATAATTTCTTGTTTTGGTTACAAATATACTGACAGAAAAGAACGAACATCGTATGAGTAGTTGCTTAACGTTATTAATCGTTTGATTTATAATAAACTGTTTCAATTACATATTGTTGGGAGACATCATTTACAAGCAGCCATGTGTCGAACTACAACAAGAGAAAACGATGGCTGCGCGGCCTCCCCCCAAAAGAATCCTCAAAGCAGATTAATCATTAGAAACAATGTACGAAAAGCAGTGATAATAGAATGCATCAAGAAACGGAATGATACAAAGATCAAACGCCACATGAAAAGAGAAGTAATGCAGTCGGAACACATGCGTGCGAAAAGAAGTGAAAAACAATAAAGATCCAATGTTTAATCTCTCAGCCCAATATTCTAGCAACACGTATATGTTGATCTGCACGGTTTTTATGTTTTTCTTGCGATGTGGACAACCACCAATACAAGCTGCAAAAGAAATAAAATAAATTACGTTCATTTTATTTAACCCGATCCCCCATGCTATTCGTTTACTTGTTGACTGCATTCTTCAATACCCCTGTACATTTTCATATGCCTATATTTGTATGATCTACAAAAAATATTGGGTTGGTGCAAAAACAATGGCGTTTGTTGACGTTCAGCTTCAAAAGACCATAACTTCTTTTATACCAAACTTTATTAATCAAAATAAGAACCATTAGAATCAACACATTTTTGCCAACGGGAAACAAGTTTACTTATTCCATTATCCTAAAGATCCAGAGTTCTGGAAGCGATTAAGTCATTGAAGGCCGATTCGGCATCATCTCGGCTTTTGAAGCATTTCTCGCGCAGGAAGTTGTCGAGATGCTTGAACAAGTGATAGTCGGTGGGCAAGAGGTCCAGTGAATATGGCGGACGAGGCAGAGTCTCGTAGCCCAATTGTTTCAGCTTCTGCAGGGTTAGTTGTGCAACATGCGGGCGAGCGTTGTCATGGAGGAGAATTGGTCCTTGCATATTGACCAATCCTGGGCGCATACGTTGGAACTTCTGGTGCAATTCGTCAATATTTTGGCAGTACTTCTCCGCCGTAATGGTTTCGCCCAGATTCAAGAAGCTGTAATGGATGAGACCGGTTGCAGACCACCAAACAGTCACCATAATTTTTTTTGTGTGCAATTTCGGCTTCGGGAAGTGTTTTGGAGCTTCGCCGGCATCCAACCACTCTGCCGAACGTCGCCGATTGTCACAATTCGCCTGAGAAATGGGCAGTTTCTGTTGCGCAACAAGAGCGTAGAAGACACCTCAAAACGACGATTTTTTTTATCATCGTTCAATTCGTGCGGCATCCATTTATCCAGCATTTTTGACTTCCGTATTTGCTTCAAATGGCGAACGGCTGTTGAGTGGTCAATCGCGAGTTCATCAGCACCACTCGTGTGGTTTTGCGAACATCGGCTTCAATTAAGGCTTTCAGATCTTCGTTATCAACTGCAGTCGGCCGGCATTGACCGTCTTCATCTTCGAGGCTCTCGTCACCATTGCGAAATTTCTTTAACCACCTCTGTGCCGTACGTTCGTTAGTGGTTCCTAGGCCAAACGCATCATTGATGTCACGAGCTGTTTCGGCAGCTTTTCGGCCTAGTTCGAACTGGAACAAGAATATCGTGCGGATTTCAATTTTGGCCATGCTGCCGAAAAGCCCTATAAACAATAAATGAAGAGATTAAAAATGGAAACGAATAACACGATTCGATAGAGCGAGAAACGCGCTTTAAAGTGACCTACAACAACGCTATATTTATCAATGAATTAATTCAGAAAACATATATAAATATAACATATGTGAGAAAACGCCATTACTTTTGCACCAACCTAATAAGTGAATGTATTTTAGTCATATATTTTACCATATTCAATCTGGTTCAAAACAAATTAAAATATAGTAAATGATTATAATGTCTGATCTGTTCAATGAATTAGATGTCTGGGTAATTAAAATGCTTGTTTATACATTTGTGTGTCCGTTCTTTTGAATTCTTCTTTCGCCTTGGAAATCAAGACGAACAACTCGATACCTTCAAGGCATGTCCATTCCACTATTTCCGCAGAAATACGGAATTCTATAGAGTATTATATCATCCAGCGCCAGTTAATAATGAAATTGTTTTTACAATACCACGTGTAATGCATAATTAAAGTGTGAGTCAGACGAAGTGGACTTTTGAATAATACCCGAGGCGAGATAGTTTCTCTTTTGCATTTCACTATGGATTTTAAACCTTAAACATGAATATTCATGATGACAGATTGTCTTGTGTCTCTGGGACATTTTTAGTTCAGTCAATTGTTTTGGCTGCGTATTTTTCTTGCAATCTAAAGTTCGTACATGTAAGTTGAAAAAAGAAACAAAAATAAAGACATGATCGTTTTAAATTTAAAGATGACATCAGATTACGATCAAATATTCAATTATGTTCGAAGTCTCTGTAGGAAAGTAACATGAGTTACCCTTCTAAATACTGACGACAACCCGCGTTTTACCGTGATGTAACACGATTAAGTAATTTTAATACTTCAATATTAATTGATTAATTAAGTGTTGCTAACTTTTCTTAAACGAACGATTTAATTTAAAAAGTCCATATTGTTTGTAATTGAATAACAACAAAAAAATGTGTTTTGATTATTATTAACTTACGAAAGGTCATCATCAGATCGTAATTTTGAGCCGATGTATGTCTAGGATGACAGATGAGCAAAGTACTCAAACCGAATTGTGTTTACGATTTGAAAGGTTATATGTTTCAAGGTTCCAAATATAATAAATATACTTACCTTTCAATAAATAGTAAGATGTTCTATCTTCAAATAAGATCCAGCCTCTCATGCGTAAGTTTGAAATATCATTTTCGTCAGTCTGTCACGCTCGAGTTTAAATAGCATTTTTCTCAGTCTGCCACGTTTTAGTTTCAGATAGAATTTTCGTTGGTTTGTAACGCTTTAGTTTGATTAGCATTTCCGTCAATCTGTCACGCTTATGTTTGAAATATCATTTTCTTAAGTCTGTCACGTTTAAGTGTAGAGCAACATTTTTGTCGGTCTGTCATTCTTTAATTTGACATAGCATTTTCGTCAGTCATATACGCTTAAGTTTGAAATTATTTCTTGTCAGTCTGTCGCGCTTAAGTTTAAAATTACATTTTGTCAGTCTGTCACGCTTAAGTTTAAAATTGCATGTTTGTCAGTCTGTCACGCTTAAGTTTAAAATTACATTTTTGTCAGTCTGTCACGCTTAAGTTTAAAATTGCATTTTTTTGTCAGTCTGTCACGCTTAAGTTTAAAATTACATTTTTCAGTATGTTACGCTTAAGTTTAAAATTACATTTTTGTCAGTCTGTCACGCTTAAGTTTAAAAGTGCATTTTGTCAGTCTGTCACGCTTAAGTTTTAAATTGCATATTTGTCAGTCTGTCACGCCTTTGCTTGAAATAGCATTTTCATTGTTGATCGCGTAGATTAAATAGACGCATCTCGAGAAGATCCGCTGTTGTTTTTTTATCACTTTCTCATCGTCAATATTGATCAGTTGGTTTTAAATTATGAATCTGCGAAAACAACAAATCAATCACATCCTGTTTGTATTTACGAAATTAACGCACGAAAGCGGAAGCATTTCAAATTATGTTCTGCGCAAAGAAATCGTGATTCTCCCCCATCAATTGTTAAAGTTAATCCAGTTTATGCATGATTTGTAGGATTTCATTTTCCAGAGAATGGTTCATTAATTCAACGTACATCAAACTCGTTTGGAAAGAACTCTATAAAAAATCGCACAATTAATTATGCAACTGCATTTTATTATTAAACAATAAGGATTGCACAATTTATTAATCGACGCAACTAATGTTATGTGTGTGATTTCATATCATTTTACTTGGCGCTAATGTATCTTATTATTCATATCGCGAAAGTTACGATAAGAGTAACTATTTACTTGCCTCACCACGAGGACAATGCTAGTTCAAAATACGGTTTTACTGTGGTAAAAACAGCTCTTAGGACACAAATTAAAAATGTGCATTGTATCAAAACAGATACTACACTTTGAAAAAATTATTTGCAAAAATGACAAAAATATTTCATTACAAATTAGGAAGGAAATTTGGTAGTGTTTTTTTTTGTAATCATCCTCTGTCTATTCTACTGTTAACTAGACGCAGTCTGAACCATTCGTAAAGAATGACTTAATTCATTCTTTCACCATCTGTCTATCACTTTCACTTCTGCAATAACATATTTACTATATGGACTATCTCATCTAAAATAGTTTTAACTTAATTCTATTTATAAAAAATATTTACAATGTGATGAAAAATGATTCGGAGTGAGACAACAAAACACAGTAAAACAAAGAAAAACAAAAAAAATCAAATAAGACGAGGTTCGGGTGACTAAAGCCTTCCCAACCTTTTCTAAATATAAACCACCCACTGTTTTTTTTTTGTTTCTATTGATAAATAATTCTTACAAATTCGGCACCAGATTAGGTAGTGATGGGTTTTGTGATCATCCTCTGTCTATCCTACTCAAGAAACAAAAACAAGCATGCCGATCTCTAAATATAAGTATAACTTAATTAGTAGCAAATGAAATATGTACGGAGTTTGGGGGTGGATGGTAGCTTTCCAAAGTAAATACAATTTGAGGAGGCCAAGGGTAAGATAAAAATGGAAAGTTGGCATCATGGAGTATCTCTATTATTTAAACATAAAAAAGGAAACAGACTAACTCAAAACTAACTTAACGTCTACTTGGACCGGACTTGGGTAAAAAACGATTAAGACCGCGAGCGCCGTGCTCATGCAAATGAAACGTATTCCTACCTGACTCCCGTTCGTACGGAAAAGCTCGCAACCTGTACTCACTTTTTATTTAATTTTTTAATGTAATCTTTTTATATCACATCTAATTTTAACTTTAAGCTGATGCTTGAAGAATAAACAGATAATATACTTTGATTTTAGTCCGAAGCACATAAAATCGTAATGATTTTCGTACATAATTACATACATAAAATAGAAGCAAGTCTGTCATGAGCCTTTCTGCCTGCTTATCTCGGACAGTACATTTTTCTCTATGCAGAGTGTTACAGAAAAAAGGTAACCGCCATTTTTGTGGGGTCTAACATAAGTATATTTGACCGTGGGGTGATAAAACGATCTGATTCCTTAAAATGACAAGCTACAATAACATCTGATGCATACATCTAGCATATCATAGTATCTTATACATACATCTGGCCTACCATGATATCTTATGAACACATCTGGTATTGTAGATACCTAGAACAATTAGAATAATGAGATCTTAACGCTACTTATAAAATTTATAATGATGTGGTTTTCAACTTTACACGTTTATTTGCATAGAAATATGTAATAATATTTCGATGCAGATATACTTCTGGTAGCTGCCATTAAAATTATTGGTTTACTTGTTTCTTGGATATTATGTATATATTTATTTTTTCTTTTCTTTTTATCTATCTTTCCGTTTGAGAGTAGCATTTTCCAATCTATCTATCTATTTATCTATCTATCTATTTATCTATCTATCTATTTATCTATCTATCTATTTATCTATCTATCTATTCGTATCATTTGGATGATTCGGACTATTGTTCTTATTTTGGATGTTATTCTCAAAACTTGTCGCCCGAAGTAAACTTTGACCATTCTCTGGTGCGTCTTGTAAAACTCAGGAATCTTCATGTAAAACTTAGGAATCCGTACGGATTTAAAATGTTATTTAGTCCACGGTGGTAGATTGTTTTCGTTCCGTCAGCCATGGCCGGATAGAAGTCTTAAGTAATTCGTAATTATATTCTTTGTGCCTCCTGTACTGAGGACTGAACCACCACCTCTAAATGCCTGTAACTTAAGACTGATTATCTCTAGTACTATAACCGTTGCGCCTACGAGTCCATATAGACAATTAAAAAAAACTTTAGGAACCTTAAACCTCTTCTCGTTTTACATGCGTAACGTTATATATATATATATATATATATATATATATATATATATATATATATATATATATATATATATATACATGCATAATTATTTAAGTAATAAATATTTAAATATTATTTACAATGCTTATAAGTTTCATCCCTCTGGAATCATCAGTGTAGAAATAACCATTCACGGACGATTCCAACCCCGGAACCAGCGTCATATTTAACTCCAAATCCGAGTCTGTTAACCGATGGGGCTAACGTAATGGCTATAAATCCTATATACCAAGGGGAAGCGGGCTGCTATAGTCGGCCGTCATAACAGTGTTCGACAGTAACATGCATTTTAGCTTTTCACGGCTTCTTTAATTTACTCATTAAAGCGTCCAGCTAAGAAGGGACTTCAAATAATTATCTTAATAATAAATATTGAAATATTATCTACATTGTTTTTACAATGAGGTCAGCGCTTATCCAGGTCCAAAAGCCACTTGAAGATAAGGGTTAAAGAGTTTGACTAGTGGACGGTGGGACGACATCACGATTACCGGCACGATGGTTGTAGCAGGGCAGTAATTGATTATTTACGTGGACGGTTTAACAAGAACTTATTTACATTGGACTTGAAGACGACCATATTGCGAACTTGAAAAAGTATTTGTTTAAGTAAGCTTCTTGACACGTTTTCTGTTCTAATCGCAGTATCGTCTTGAAATTTCTTTCTACTTTATTTATATGTTTACGGCGGTTTTTGTAGTACTATATATAGAAGCTGGCATACTAAGTAAATAGTAATATTACTCTGATAGCGTTTCGGCTTAAGGCGGACAGACAGATACATAATCTCCATTATTAATATATATATATATATATATATATATAATAGTGTTTAATCTACTATTGATAATTAATTGTTCACATTTTGCATTAAATGCTATACTACGTCTACATAGGATATATATGTGTTTCTTCTTTGAGACGTTATACTCCCCATTGTTGCTTTCTGTCTATAACATTTTCTGTATTCCTACAAACTAGATGGTTTAGCGTTTCTCAATGTTTTACGGCTTTCTGATGACGATGTTTACGTCTCACTTTTAGTGGTCAACATGTATCACCTTTGTATTTCTGCACATTTCCGTGGAATAACTTACACGCAGTTCTTAGTCATAATAATTTCTGAAGCAGGCTGTAATCGGACGTGATGTTTTCGGAGAGTCGAATACTATCCTGGTGTCATATGGATAACATATCTTATGATTTTTCAGACAAGCCCATCATACGTAGTAGAAAGACTGTCGTGATTTTTTTAGTTGTCTCCTTTGATCCAAATTTCTCGGAGCTGCTCTTATGTTCTCTGCATATTTCGGTGAAAATCTTCTCCTAGGCTGTCCATCGTCCCCTGATATGTATAGGTGTTACTCGATGTGGTAAGAAACGGACGACTTATTGCTTTATATTATATGGATGGTGGGAATTAAAATTGATACATCATCCAGTGGAAGTTGGCATTCGATATACAGATGACGTCAACCCTAATCAATGCGAGTTATCAACAAATCTAGGAAGGAAAATTTTTCTTTATGTTCCTTTTTCACAGTAAACTGTTATAGATAGAGAGAGGGAGTTCACATGGGCCAGGAATGCTTGAATAGCTACCTGATGAGTCCAGAGTATGAACGTCTCTGACATATTGCAGACACCGGCGATTCTAAGAATATAATTAAGAATTACTTGAGACTCTTACCCGGTCATGGCTGGCGGAATCAGAAAAAATTACCTCCGTTAATATAATAAGGGGTTCAGTTCGAAATACTGTACACATTTTTAGTTCGACATAAAGATTACCAAGTTCAAAGAGGTTACATTGGTTGAAACGTTCTGAGAATAATATCCAAGATGAGAACAGTAGACTCAATAATACAAATAATGCAAATTATAAAACATTATTTAAAAAATTGCGAAACATGCTATCTATCTATCTATCTATCTATCTATCTATCTATCTATCTATCTATCTATCTATCTATCTATCTCTCTCTCTCTCTCTCTCTCTCTCTCTATATATATATATATATATATATATATATATATATATATATATATATTTATTTATTAATTTTGGTACACAAAAATTAGTACAACATTCATACAGTCGGTTTCAAGCAGGGAAAGACTTAGTCATCCGTCTCTTATCAGCTTCTGTTGTCATCAGAAGCTGAAGAGAGTAGGATGGCTAAGTCTTTCCGTGCTTAAAACCGACGGTACGAGTGTTGTACTAATTTTTCTGTACCAAAATAAATAAATATTATGCTCTTAATTTTTAACTTTAATTCTTAATTAATCGAGCACTCTGCTGGGATTTTTCCTACTATATTACAAATAAAACTATATTAAAAAAAACTTTAAAAAACACAAAAAAAAACAAACTTATAGTCTTAAGTCTTTCAGTGCAAAATCACTCATGTAAGTCAATTTATTTTTTACAGTTATTATATTAGTTTGTTTCTAACACTATTTTAAGGGATCATCATTTGTTTACCATGAAAAACTGTTTCGGGAATTTAAAAACAAGACAGTATTTAATTTCATGGCTTCCCAGCAGAGTTGATAAGACCCCACTTCCCTTAAAAGACAAAAACATAAACGTTCATTATACTAAATCTACGTTTTGTTCCATATAAATGTTTTGCATACTGATATCAGTTATTTAAAAAAAAAAATTCTTTACCTGTGCTGTTCGTCTGTCTAATAACATTTATCCGTTACTTACAAAAATGTTGCTGCATTTTAAAGTGTTTGGACGAATCCATTACACTATTATTTAGGTGTATTAATGTATTATTTTTAGTTTTATATTATAAATATAAAAAAACATGTAAATATATATATATATATATATATATATATTTACATCTATATATCTATCATTCTCTCTCTATCTCTGGCTAGCACTCATTCTTTCTCTCTATATAATATAATAGCTAGTTCGCATATATAGTCCTAGTCACTCTATATTAAAAGTGGCTAATTCCCTTGATGGCGGTTGGGCAGGAGCATAAGCAGAAGGTTGAACCAGTACTCGACTATCGGGAACTCAACATCTATCTAGATGCCTTTACTGCTAACGCAGAGGTTTGCGCGCAAAGACTCAGAGAGTGGTGGCAACAAGTGGCCGACGTGTCGCTTTTAGATTTAAGGAATGCATACCAACAAATTCACATTGACAAAGCATTGTGGCCTTTCCAAACAGTGATTATCAAAGGCAAACATTTTTGCTTTACTCGACTGGCGTTCGGCCTAAATGTGGCGCCGCTAATTATGAAATCTATAATTGCCGCAATAACGTCTCGAGATAAGAAATTCGAGAGTGCCACGTCAGCATATGTCGACGACATCTTCATCAACAAACGTTTAGTTTCTGCGATTCGTGTGCGACAGCAATTTCTAGATTACGAATTGGTCTGTAAAGATCCGGAACAACTGAGGGACGGGGCTTAAATCCTGGGTCTACAGGTCTGGGAAGAGAGTGATTCTCTCAGATGGAAACGGGGTGGTCAGATTCCGGAAATTCCCCATGTACTTACACGTCCACACTTATTTTTGTTTGTGTGGGAAATTGGCATGCCATTTCCCCGTGTGCGGCTGACTTAGGGTTGCTACTGAATTCATCAAGCGCAAAACAAGGTCGCTAACCAAGGGATGGGACGATGAGACCGGGAATGCTTCTGTTAAATGCTGGAGAAAACAACTGCAAGAGTGGGGAATCAGATCCAGTCGGGGGAGACTGGTATGTTAATGACAACGAGATGAAGGTCTGAGTTGATGCTAGTTTCCTGACTACGGGAGTGGCATTGGGAGTGAATGGAACCATTGTAGAAAATGCCTGTTGGTTGGGTCCGATCAATGATGCTAGGGACATTAATCTGGCCAAACTTGATGCAGTAATTAAAAGCGAGAATCTTGCCCTTCAAGGCACAAGTGTTGCATATAATGACCGATTACGCATGCGTGCATCGATGGGTGCCTGACACCCTGACAGGCACGCCTAATCACGAAGGCAGCTAGTGGAAACACTACGATCATTAGTGGAGGAATACGCGTTGAATATTGATGTGACTCTGGTAAAATTCTACCAAAGCTGACAGTCTCACCAGAGTTCCGCAAAGATGGTTGGGTATGCACAAGAAAGGGGAACCGATTCCGAAGAGTTGCACCACTGCAATGAACCAATTTGATGAAAGTCAGGTTGCAAACATCCAGAAACAGAGTGGCCACGCAGGAGTTAAAAGAACACTATATTTTGTCAAGACTGTCAACCCACTGCGACGGTAACATTCAACTAGTATCATTCGTCAACTGGAGACCGTTTTGTATGAAAGAGGCCCGCCAACCGAAATAGTAACTGATAATCACACTGCATACACTGGCCGGTAATTAAACATTGAAAAATTGGTAGTAGCCGGGTCGTGTATTTGCGGTTCCGGTCCGCTTCCGTTCTGTCCGATAATGGCATTGTGGAACGTAGTCACAGAAGCGTAAAAACGATTGCGGCTAGGAAGAATTGCTCTGCGTTGGAGGCTGTCTACTGGCATAATGTTACACCGGAGGGCAACCTCTCACAGTCTACGGCACCGGCTGATGGTTTGCGTAGATACCATATCCGGGCGAAAGACATTGACGCCGTGCCCCCGTCTGAAATGCAAATAACTGAAGTGAGATATGAAATAGGTGATGCTGTATGGGTTAAGACCCCACGCAGTAGGTGCACGACCAAATTTTGAACTGGACGCGTAACCGATGTGATCAGTGAGCAGTTGGTGCGAGTTGATAGAACACCTCGTCATGTTAGAGATCGTCGTCCTCATGTAGTGTCGCCTCCCTTCGACGACGAGGACAATACAGAGGACAACGAGGGACCAATCTACTTGGGATCAGGTTCACCAAATTATCACTCCGATATCAGAAGTCTGCTGGCAGATTCCGACTTGCCTAATCAGAGCTTCTCTGAGGCAAGAAGTTCAACCAGTCTCCCTTCAGAGGAGCACCCGAAACAAAAGACCGCCCGCAGTGTCATTTCTGTGATCCGGAGATCATGGGAGAATGTGGCGTAAGTTGTGGTCCTGGGCACCAATTGAGCGATGGAAGTGGCCCCGACTTGCTTTGTCCCCGCCATAAAAGGATCCGCCTTTGACTGGCTTGTAGTAAAAGTAAAGACAGTTCGAATTCATATAATATTAGTGAGGATTGAACTCACGACCTAGCAGTAACAAAACGACTGGTTATTACACTGCAATAAGAAAATTCACCTTAATAACAAAAATAGTGAACCTACGAATTCTTTATTTTCATTGGTTAAACAGAATTAACTGAGATCGAAAATCTGCTGATAAAAATGAAGGAAGAAATACTAACGGACAGAAGGATAAGTGAGAGTCAGAGTAGGATTAATTTTGTGAGCCGGATTATTTTGTCTTATTAGAGCTCGAAGAGAGATTGTTGGTTTTATGAAGATTTTTTTAAGTGTTTAAAGTCCGAGTGATAGACTTACAAATCTCCTTTTCACTCATCTATAAATATATAACAGACTATACATGCTTTTCAGTTTCTCCATTTCTCTCTCTGTAACTAGAATTAAGCAGTAAAAACTGCTATCACTAGCTTTTGAGAGAATAGATGACACTACTTTCAACTTTCTTTCATTTTCAACCATGAACATTTATATAATAATAACAAAGCAACGCTATATAATATAGAAGGTCATTAATTTAATTATCAAATGATGCAAAACGTCTAGCTATTCATTTGGTTAAACAATTATTCAGAATCATTTAAAATTGTGTTTAAACGGGCAGATATTCAAGCGGGATATTCATCATTTAAGAGACAAGTGCCAATTATTCAATAAAACACAGGAATATTAATTAATCATTTATTTAATAAGTATACACAATTTTCTATTGAACTATTTTCTTTCTTATTCAATTGTAATCTGATTTACATTTTTTCAAACTTTCCGAAATAAATCGTTAAAAATGTATAGCCATTTTGAAATGCTACAATTGTTTGATGACCCAGGCACTGAGAGAATCTCTCTAATCCAGCAACCTTAAATAAATTAGAATTAGAGGAAACATTGAACATGCAAGATAAAAAGGTTGACCCTTAAACACGATGCTAAATTAATGCGGCTCTCTCTGGAGTTCAACCGTTTCGTGGTAAGTGTGGTGGCAATGTGGTGATGCCAGAGCTGTGTCGCCTATAACTCTGGTTCCTTACTACACAGGTTTGGCACCAAGTGGTATTAAGGACACAAGCCTGCTAATATGACTCTGACGAAAATCCAGAAGGAGCCGACATCAGTATCCACCGTCCTCTGTTCGTCTCTGCCTCTCAGTGTAGCAAGCAAAGTCGTGTCAGGCACGGAAGCACAAACCAATAGAATGAGACTGACAACATTGATTATACGCGATTCTTTTGCGTCTTTTGGGCCAAACATTCACCGACTTCGCATGCAACCGCTGCGCCTTGCTCTTATCGATGTCGGGAGTTAAACCCTGCACTCTTGAGGCCAACAAATAGCTGCGACTAGTGAGAAGGTATTCATTCAGACTAGATAAATCTGAGGCACAGTCTTCGTCAGCTCTACGCAGAAGTCCGACTCTCTTAAAAATAACAACTAAAACCGACGTAGAAGACGTCAAACGCCAACATAATGGCAAATATAGAAGTGAAGCAAAATAAAAGTAATGCGGCTAGAAACGTATGAAAATGGAAAAGAATTAAAGAGCCGCTCTCATTTCGTATAGCCACGGTTCAAACAACATGTATTTTTTGCTCGTTGCGGTTTTATATATTTCCCAACGCAGACATGAAGATAACATGTAAGATAAACAAACAGATTAACCCTTTTTACTAAACACTGAAGATTTGAACGTGTGCTAAGGGCCAATAACGACACGATCGCGAAAGATCTATTTTTTAAATCGGCCTTTGCCCGGACCAAACCTGTGATCGTGTCAAATAGAAACACAAATCCATCATTCCGGACCCCGCCATAGCTCGGGATAAACGTATGAGAAAAAAATAAGTTAAGTCACAGGGTGGGATAAAAGTTCAGAATAGTTAACAGTCGAGAACTCGTAATCAAACAAATAAAAACAAACAATTTATAACAAACGCAGTAGAATTAAATAGCACACCGACCCGTATACTTTAAACGTGTGGAAACTCTGTAAGATTATTTATTTACGAATTTCATTTCGATGAAAGGCTGTCTTTTCGACATACGAAGACCAAAATAACCGCCGAGGCGATCGCTTAACTGTGGGGGTGATTCATGCTAAAGGTTGTAAAAAAACACTTACTAACCCCAAAGCCTCAAACAAAAACTCCCATAAGACCACACATATTAGCCAGTTTAGCGATATAAAGCGATCACTCGGCGGCCACTGTTGTTTTTGTGTGTCCATAAGCTAGCGTTTCATCGAACTAAAATCCTGAAATTAAAATCTTACAAACAGTTTGAAACGTAAAAAGTATACGTATCGTTAGGGATTTGAATTCTACTGTGTTTGCTATGAATTATTTGTTGATTTTATATTTGGTTTACTTGTAACGAGTGTTAACTATTTTTTACATTACCCAAGTGTGGGTATTTTGTATAAGTTTACTCCAGACCATTGCCTTCTTTTCTTGACTCTTCTTGAATTAGTTATTGCGATACTTCAGTGCTTTAAGTTTGATTTAAATCGAACTTATTTTTGACTATGCTTCATCAAATGTCTGTGAAGATTAAGGTGTCGACTCTTTCCATGTACGTTCAGTTTTCTCAGTTAGTTTTTGAACAAGCTCTGAACATCCTTTAAGTGATAGCTTAGAGGATTGTCATGCATGAAAATTGGTCATTAATTAAGACACAGCGTCGAGAGAGAAAAAGAATGAGAGAGAGAGAGAGAGAGAGAGAGGCCCTGTCGTCAAACATGCACAATTCACTTAAAAATGGACAAGTGTAGGTTGCATTAAAATATATTCGTTTGTGTGTCTTTTTAAAGGGAATCATTTTGAAGAAGATCAAACTGATTTATATCAAAGTTAATAATACATACTTTTATACTGTTACCTCACTTTCTATCCATGTTGTATTAAAACAAAGAGAAAGTAATACATATATTTAATGTGTAACTTACATTTCTTACAATCTCGTTTACAATTATTATTCCTCTGACACTGACCGTTGACCCGAGAAATCACTTGTAAGAATAAAAGTTGTGATTATTTTACTTCGAACAATAAGATAAAATGTTTGTCAATATACTGACAGAGAGAAAAACAATAAAAAACTTGATTCGAATTACAGAAGATCGAATTATTTAACAACGATGATGGAACAAAAAGAAGACATTAATTAAATGAAAAAAATAAATCGACTAAAAACGAGAACATTGAAACTGTGTGAAAACAAGAATAAACATTTTAAGATACGTCCAACATTCTTAAGATACGCCCACTCAGACTGAAATATTAATGATGAACTGCTATTTAAAAGTTAAGCGATACAGAAATGAAATTTGTCCCTAATGCATAGCAGAGATACATTAATTTAAGCAACACAGAAAAAGAAATGCTATTTAAAACTTCAAATAAAATTTTATATTTAATACTTACGCGTGACAGACAAACTAAAATCAAATTTGTAAGAAAAAATTTAATAACATACATGACAGACAAGGAAAATGCTATCTAGGTTTGTCAGATAAAATATTCTATTAAAAACGTACGTGTGACTGACAAACTAAAATCAAATTTGTAACTAACGCATCACATATATACCTAAAGCACACTACAAATTAAAGCGTTTAAGAGCAAGCAAAATGCTATCTAAAACTTACGTTTGTCAGATAAAATATTCTATTCAAAACGTACGCGTTACAGACAAACAAAATTAACATTTGTAACTGACGCATCACAGATATACATAAATTATACTACTAATCAAGCTTTAAAGAGCAAGCAAAATGCCATCTAAAACTTAGGTTTGTCAGATTACATATTCTATTTAAAACGTACGCGTGACAGACAAGTAAAATCAAATTTGTAACTGACGCATCACAGATATACATAAATTATTCTACAAATTGAGCGTTAAAAAGCAAGCAAAATGCTATCTAAAACTTATGTTTGTCAGATTACATATTATATTACAAACGTACGTGTGACAGACAAACCAAAATCAAATTTGTAACTGACGCACGACAGATGTACATGAATTATACTACAAATTTAAGCGTTAAAGAAAAAACTTAACGTATGCTTCGCAGACAAACCGAAGTTAAATTTGTAACCGACGCATGACAGATATACATAAATAATACTACAAAGTAAGCGTTAAAGAGCAAGCAAAATCCTATCTAAAACTTAGGTCTGTCAGATGAAAAATTCTATTGAAACGTACGCGTGACAGACAAACTAAAATCAAATTTGTGACTGACGCATAACATATATACATAAATTATACTACAAATTAAGCGTTAAAGAGCAAACAAAATGCAATTTAAAACTTAGGATTGTCAGATGAAAAATTCTTTTTAAAACGTACGCGTGACAAACAAACAAAATTCAATTTTGTAACTGACGCATGACAGATATATATAAATTATACTACAAATTGAGCGTTAAAAAGCAAGCAAAATGCTATCTAAAACTTAGGTTTGTCAGATCAAATATTCTATTAAAAACGTACGCATGACAGACAAACTAAAATCAAATTATTAACAGACGCATGACAGACATACATAAATAATACTACAAATTTAGCGTTAAAGACCAAGCAAAATGCTATCTAAAACTTAGGTTTGTCAGATAAAATATTCTATTAAAAACATACGCGTGACAGACAAACTAAAATCAAATGTGTAACTGACGACTGACTGATAAACAAAAATTATGCTAAAAATTAAGTGTTTAAGAGAAACTAAAATGCTATCTAAAACATAGGTTCGTCAGATAAAATATTTAATAAAAACGTACGGGTGAGAGAAAACAAAAATCAAATTTGTACCTGACGCATGACAGATATACATAAATTATACTACAAAATAAGCGTTAAAGAGCAAGCAAAATGCTTTCTAACACTTAGGGTTGTCAGATTAAATATTCTATTAAAAACATACCCGTGTTAGACAAACTAAAATCAAATTTGTAACTCAAGCATCACAGGTAAACATAAATGGTACTACAAATAAACGTAAAAGTGCAAACAAACTGCTATCTAAAACTTAGGTTTGTCAGATGAAATATTCTATCAAAAACGTACGCATGACAGACAAACTAAAATCAAATTTGTAACAGACGCATGACAGACATACATAAATAATACTATAAATTTAGCGTTAAAGACCAAGCAAAATGCTATCTAAAACTTAGTTTGTCAGATGAATTATTCTATTAAAAACGTACGCGTGACAGACAGACTACAATCAAATTTGTAACTGACGCATGACAGATATACATGAATTATACTACAAATTAAGCGTAAAGACCAAGCAAAATGCTATTTAAAACTTAGGTTTGTAAGACAAAATATGATGTAAAAATGAACGCGTGACAGACAAACTGAAATCAAATTTATGACTGACGCATGACAGATATACATGAATTGTACTACAAATGAAGCGTTAAAAAGCAAGCAGACTGCTATGCAAAACTTAGGTTTGTAAGATAAAATATTCTATAAAAAACGTACGTGTGACAGACAAACCGAAATCAGATGTGTAACTGACGCATGATAGATATACATAAATTATACTGAAAAATCAAGCGTTAAAGAGCAATCAAAATGCTTTCTAACACTTAGGTTTGTCAGATAAAATATTCTATTAAAAACATACGCGTGTCAGAAAAACTAAAATCGAATTTGTAACTGACGCATCCCAGATATACATGAATTATACTACAAATTAAGCGTTTAAGAGCCGGCAAAATACTATCTACAACTTAGATTCGTCAGATAAAGTATTCTATCAAAAATGTACGCGTGACAGACAAACTAAAATCAAATTTGTAACTAACGCATGACCGATATACGTAAATTATACTACAAATTTAGCGTTAAAGAGCAATCAAAATGCTATCTAAAACTTACGTTTGTCAGATAAATAATTCTATTAAAAACTTTCGCGTGACAGACAAACTAAACTCAAATTTGTGACTGACGCATGACAGATATACATAAATTATACAAACAAATAAGCGTCAAAGAGCCGGCAAAATGCTTTCTGAAACTTAGGTCCGTCAGATAAAATATTCTATTAAAAATGTACGCGTGACAGACAACCGAAATGAAATCTGTAACTGACGCATGACAGATATACATAAATTATACTACAAAATAAGCGTTAAAGAGCAAGCAAAATGCTTTCTAAAACTTAGGGTTGTCAAGTAAAATATTCTATTAAAAATATACCCGTGTTAGACAAACTTAAATCGAATTTGTAACTTACGCATCACAGATATACATCAATAATACTACAAATTAAGCCTTTAAAGATAGCAAAATGCTATCTGAAACTTAGATTTGTAAGATAAAGCATTCTATTAAAAATGTACGCGTGACAGACAAACTAAAATCAAATTTTTAACTGACGCATCACAGATATACATAAATAATACATAAAATAAGCGTTAAAGAGCAAGCAAAATACTTTCTGAAACTTAGGTCTGTCAGAGAAAATATTCTATTAAAAACGTACGCGTGACAGACAAACTACAATCAAATTTGTAACTGACGCATGACAGATATACATAAATGGTACTACAAATTAAGCTTAATAAGCAAGCAAAATGCTATCTTTAACTTAGGTTTGTCAGATAAAATATTATATTAAAAACATACGCGTGACGGACAAGCTAAACTAGCATTTGTAACTGACGCATAACAGATATAAATATATAATACTAAAAATTAAGCGTTAAAGAGCAAGCAAAATGCTATCTAAAACTTAGATTTGTCAGATAAATTATACTATTAAAAAACCTCCCCGTGAAAGACAAACAAATATCAAATTTTTAACTGACGCATCACAGATATACATAAATTATACTAAAAATAAGCGTCAAAGAGCAAGCAAAATGCTATCTAAAACGTAGGTGTGTCAGATAAAATATTCTATTAAAAACGTACGCGTGACAGACAAACTATAATCAAATTTGTGACTGACGCATAACATATATACATAAATTATACTACAAATTAAGCGTTAAAGAGCAATCAAAATGCTATCTAAAACTTACGTTTGTCAGATGAATTATTCTATTAAAAACGTACGCGTGACAGACAAACCGAAATAAAATCTGTAACTGACGCATGACAGATATTCATAAATTATACTACAAAATAAGCCTTAATAAGCAAGCAAAATGCTATCTTTAACTTAGGTTTCTCAGATAAAATTCTCTATTACAAACGTATGCGTGACAGACAAACTAAAATCAAATTTGTAACTGACTCATGACAGATATACATAAATTATACTACAAATTAAGCGTTAAAGGATAATAAAAATGCTGTTTTAAACGAAAAGTAGACATGAATTAGTGTATGATAAACCAACGAACTTATCATATAAAACTTAGGCCCAATGTAATAACAAAAATGTGTTTTTGAATTGAAGTGTGACAACTTAAAGACAATGATATTAATAATATACGCGCGAGAAACAAGTAAAACTATTATATCAAACATACACCTAACAGAACGACCAGAAATTCTATGAATTATATTTCAAATTTGAGTGTAATAGATCGAGCGACGGACATGCAATCCCATTAAGATGTTAGGACGCAATATTTAATGATGAAACTCAAGTGTGACATATATCTCATAGAGATGTTAGACGCATCTAAAAAACGTTGGTTGTTCGAACAGAAAAATTCAATTATCTTTAACGAAAGTAAATCAAATAAATTCGTCAAAACAAAACGATATTTTTTAATTAAACTAAAAATTAGGCTTAATTGTTGATATCGGACGGCACAGACTTCAGTATCAATTCAAAGAGTTCATCATCCAAAATCGAAATCTAATTCTACGATTTTGCGGACTTTTAACTTTTTCGCAATCGAATAAAAACAAATTTACTGGTAAACTGATAACACATTTAGCTGATCCAAGTTTAATTAAAACTTTTCCTTTTCTGTTTTAGTTATTTTGTTTAGTATTTAGGAAGAATTATGACAACATTTCGGATATTATGAGAACATTTTGATCGAGAGACTTCGCTATCATGAACACGCTTTCTGTAAAGTTCTATAACACACAAAATGTTGAGAAACAGTTCAAGACTTTTAGAACAGTTTCAAACAACGGCAACGAGCAATTCAATCAACAATGGTTATTTATTTGTGTGAGAACGAATGCGAAAATTAAAAGAATGGAAAGAAAGTGTCACAAACTTCCCTCCTGTTGCCCCTTCAGTAACGGGGATATCTCTCTCTCTGTTGTTCTGTCTATCTGTCTAATTTTAGCATATCGTTTGCGTCAGAATTACGTCACTGCGTTCTTTCTTTTAATTTAATTAAATTTCCGTATCTTTTTACGAATATCAATTGTCTATATTTGACCTGAAAACCAAATTAATTTTCGCTGCTTAAGTCATAAACAATTCGACTATTGTGCGATTTTTTAACAAATTTTATTTTAATTATTCTTTCGACTTTTTATATCGTTTATATATTTACAAGGCATTGTCAATAATTTATTCTTAATTATCAGTCCACGTGTCTCATTGTGCTACAAATTTAACCTACGATAACGCCTAGTTACCTGTCGCCATCATGACCAAATTTGCCCCGTTGTCTTTCAAATTTATCGATTTTATAAAAACAGTTTAAGTTACAGCTAACATTTTTATATATAACAAATATTCCTTTTAAATTACACTTACGTTATTAATATTTAGAAAGAAGTATGACAATGTCTTCAGATATTAAAAGAAAACTGTTGATTTAGAGAGTTCAGAAAATGCATAAACTGTCATCGATGTTATATGATATACAATAAACAGGGAGAGACAGCTGACGATTTCTGTAAAATAATGACTGATACGTGGCTTAAAGAACGGTTCCGGTAATGTCGTAGCGAAAAGGAAGTGGCGATATGAATCATGTACGTGAAATGGTGGACGAAAGACAGATACTGTGTAATGCTCTAAAGAACCCTACTGTGTAATACTGAATCCTGTAAAGATAAGTAAAGAAAAAGAATTATTAACACCAGAAAGCAATAATGGGTGTTGTTTTCATTACTACGATAACTATTACAACTGATGTAGCAGGGAAAGAGAACGAGAAAGGCAAACAACCTCTACACACTACAGCTACTATGACAAGACAAAACTATTGTTGCAACTACCGTATCCAACATCAGATGTCACAGACAACTCTATATGAAACAAAGACCAACCATCTACGTGGTAAAGATTCTCCGATTATGTTACACTTCTAGAATTGTTTGGAGAGGAAGAAAAAATAGAAGTAATCAATCGGGATGTAATCATTTGTCGAGTAGTGGGATGGATCTAACCTAACCGCAGATTTAGAATCAGTCCTTATCGATGTCAGTCGTTCTTGAACCGTTTTGAAAACTCATTATTAACACTAAAAGTACATAAAAATAACATTAGAAACAAATGTTCCAACATTTTTAGCGATCTTTTACCAATTTAATATTATTGATTATTATCCGACCTAACAACATACTTATAATAAATGTTTATACTTTTAACATCAAATTATAATACGTAGAAAATATTTATCCTTTTTTATACTAAAATGGATTAAAAAATATTTTAAAATGTTCACTCATACATTTTTACTTTGATAAATGTGTTCTATTTTCAAATCATGTTTATTTATGTTTCTTTTGTAGTTTAGAAAATGGAACTATTTAATATCCATGCGGAAAGGTAAAACATTTTTTAGTGTGTATCTCTACGCCGAACTAATTTAAGTAAGTTAAAAAGACAAATATTTTCGTTTAATCGGTGACCGTGTTCAGTTTCAATATTTTAGGCCAGCTTTCAGGGTTTGACTCGCACACTAGAAGAACAATTACTTTTATTTGCTATAGCGTTCCAATTATGTCGTCGCCGATATCTATCATACTCATCATCATCGTCATCATCATAACACCGAATAAGTCATTTTAATAAAATATGCATGATAAATATCACATACATGATCGTAACTTCTAATCTTCTATTGCAAAAACAAAGAAAACTCCAGAAACCAAACATAGACGAGTACTTCAGCTAATATCGTATAATCTAGATTTACTATATTCCAAAACCTCCGTACAAAAAATAGTCTAAGATAAATAAAAATTCGAAATCACATTCTGCTGAGAAAGTGGGCCCTGTTCCTCACAATAACACGATTTAATTACACATGATTGTACGTCGGTTGTATTTGACGAGGGATCTTTTACACACCATTGTATATGGCTCGCATACTCCTTTATTTTGCCCACGGGAAACTATTTACGTGACTAATATTTTCCAAAAATTTAAAGAAGTTTGCATATCGCTTCTTCAATACGTTCTGACCGAAACATTAAATAAAAAGCAACAGATAACCAATTTTACGGTCACCAGCGTCTGTCATAGTACCTATCTGCAACACTGCGATCCTTTTTTCATATTTTAATGTGATGCAAAGTAACGTTTATATGGGAAAATGTGGTTCGTCCTTCACTTAATGCCCATCCCCTAGCTTTCCTTCCCTTTCCCAATTGTTATTATCCAAGCTACTTTTCCGGCTTTCATCCCACATCATACAATGGCTATTCTGTGCCCTTGTGTTTGCGATCCATGTCCTTGACGATCACGTTAAGAGAAATAATAACTCTCACAAGCCGCAGGCTTTCAAAACTCTTATACAATACGGATTTGTATTACATATTCATCACAGATAATTATTCTTATTGTCATAAACAATTCAACAGTTACTGATTTCATGACGAAATAATGAGACACTTTGTTTACCCAAAGGTAGATCATATGGAAACAAAGTATAATTGTATGTTTTGCTATTTTATAAATTTAGAAAATATTTTTTCACTTTGGTATCTTAAACTTATTATACAACTATTTGATATCATAATTTGCCTAAATTAATAATACTGTAAACATCCTCCAGAAATCTGAAGGAACGCAGTTTTTTTAAAAATCTTTTTAATTTGAATGTAGACTCGATAAGTGGCTTAATGGTTACAACGGTGAGTTTGTATGTGAAATCCTCGTTCTATATGCTTACAGAAATGTTGTTTTCAGTCATTTTACATTGTTCCAAGTCATATGATATAAGTTATACCTGTTGAATGTGAATGTCTGACAATAACGTAAAACGTTATTTTACACATAAGGTTAGGCTTAGCAGAAAAGCGAAAAATTCAATTATAGGTTAAAATATTAGAATTAGGTCCACGTGCCAGGATATGACGCGATGAACAGGAAGTCCGAAGTGACACGTAGTCATCAAAGGCGAAGAAGTCTTTTTGGCAAGTTAGCTGATTTGGGTCGGATACCTCTTCCGAGGTTTTATCTTCGTTTTCTCCCGCCTGGGTAGTTTACGTAATATATAACTTTACAGTTTGTATTATTTAGATTATTCGGACTACTGTAGTAATCTCGGATGTTGTTCCCACAACATTTTGGCGGATGCAACCTCTGACCTTTTTCAGGTGGATCTTGTCCAAACTAGGGAATCTTTCTGTCGAACTCGGAAATCTGTACGGAAATTTCGAGCGGAAATCTTTATTTAATCCACGAGGGTAGTTTTATTTTGTTCCGTCAACCATGACCGAGTAGACGTCTTAAGTTACTCGTAATTGTATTCTTAGTATCTCCTGCACTGAGAGTTGAACCTTAAACCTCCAGAAAACTGTCTCATAGAACTGATTATTACGTAGCACTTATATCTGTTACGTCAAATATCCTTGTGGACAATTCTAGTATACATTTTAAGTGCCGTAAACCTATTTTTATCATTTTATATTAATACTTATTTCTATATATTACTTCACACACATAAATATATACATTAGTTTAATGTTATTCTAATCTATTATTTACAATTAATGGTTCCCATATTCTATTAAATTCTATACTAGGTCTACTTAGGAGTGTAGAACAATGCCCGTATCCGCTCGACAATCGCTGACCCCAACGCTTGTGTGCCGTGGTTTTCTTTCCCTTCATCTTCCGTTCTGGCCATGACGTCTATTTCACTGACGATCGCTGAAAGGACACGCAAACTTAGAAAAAAAAATACAAACTCCGATACGTTGTGTTTAAATTAGTTGTGCTCTGAGCGTGTATGATACCGTCAACGTAGAAAAGGACACCCACACGTTGTCTATTTATAGCTGTTTGTCGAGGCATCATTGTTGTTCGGTTGATCAGCTAATCTCATTGTTTGCTCGCCCCGATCTGCACCGATCTCCACAAGCCGCCAAAATGTTCCAAAACCCTAACTACTCAGTATATTTACTTCGACCGGAAATCGTAAAACGCCTGGTTTTTGTCCCAGAGTAACTGATAAGCGGACAATTACTCGCCCTCCCAGCCACTCCGAGCTGACTACGCAGATAATTAACCACAAATGTAAGGCGCTCCCTGTCTCAAGAGTTCGAAACATTTCGACTCCCCATATTATCTTTATACTCATCACACTTCTGATAACGTTTCCTTTTTGTGAATTACATACTCTTTTAATTTTTTAGACAACCCCTTCATATAAAAGCTGTGATTAGTTTTCAGATGGTGTCCTCTGATGTTTGTTTCGGATTTGTTGGAGCTGATGTCATGTTCTCTTGATAGTTTTTTTGGTGGAAGGATTCTCTTAAGCTCTCCATCTCACATTTATATGTATTGCTGTTACTACGTATTAGATTTCCTTAATTTTGTAGGCAGCGGACGATTTCTTTCCTTACATTATATGGATGGTAGGAGTGGAAATTTAGATAATTTATAGTTAAAATTTTCTTTCGATATGAAGCTGATCCGAATCCCTGATCAGTGCGAGTTATCAACACATTTAGGAAATAGAAAATTGTTATCATGTTTCTTTTTCGATGGTGAACTCTATATATGGTCCGATGGAATTCACATGGTTCAGCAATACATGCACTTTCTCCTGTCCTCCTGATATGGCTAAAGTATGAATGTGTCATCCACATATCGGAGCCACATGTTTGGCTTTGCTGGGGTGATTCCTAATGCAATTTCATACTCGAAGTATTCCATGTCTACCTTGGCCAGTACTGAGGACACTGGTGATCCCATAGCTAGACCTTCTTGCCGATATATGTCAAATCCCATCACGAAGTATGCAATTTCTACACAAAATGTCAATATCTTCATCAGATTATCCGTTAGGTGGCAATTGCTTTCCTCTAGTGAAATATCTGAAGTAAACTGATCCCGTTCACAGCCAGAGTCTCATCAGTGAGTACTTTCGTGAACAGACTTACTACGTCTGGACTCACAATCTGGTTGGACTGAATGGGATAATTATTGAATATATCAATGAAGTAAGCTGAATTCTTGACATAGGAGTGAGATTTGTCTATGACTGTGGCAATTATATCTACCAGGTATCGGCTCAATGAATGGCATGCTGAACTTGGGGTGCTGATAATAGGGTCTTAATTGAATACCGTCTTTGTGTATTTTAAGAAAGCCTGTATATTTGTGGTATCTTTCACCAATGCTGGACTAGCTGTCTGCATTTTACAGGTTGTATTAGGTCCTTGTCCTTACTGGAGATTAGTGACAGCTTCATCTCCGTCTTTAAGGTCGGATGTTCTACTTTACAGTAGCTACAAAATCTTATTAGATCTGCCAATTTATTGGAATAATTCGCTCTCTTCATTAACACGGTAGCGTTGAGTTTGTCTGCTATTCGTATTATGATATCATAATCACTTTATAGTGACCTGATAGCCAATCACTCTTTCTTCGATACGTAAGGTTTTTAAAGCTTTCAATTCTTGCGTGCTTGTGTCACCTTCACTCTTAGCGCATCTCTGTGAGCCTTGAGTTTGTTTAAGACTGCCTCTTCTATTGAAGCAATCATGTCTAGGTAGGAACTCGCTTGATGGTTGTGGGGAAGTTGAGTGATTTGTTTAGCACTGAATCCCTAGAAGTAGCCAATGTATACATGAAATACTTCGAGGAAATTGCATTTAGAAATGGACATCCAGCAGTCATTGTTTTATCGCCATTTGATGATATGCGAGGACATTTTGGTAGTCGTGTCATGAATAAACGATGTGAGGCTGAATGTCTTATGCACTCCCCGGACATTAACCTCCGGGATTTTATTTGTATCGTTATCTTGAAGACACTTCCAATGAAATAAATTTATAGACTATTCCTGAACTGACGAAGGCCATCACAGACAAAATCACGGCAATGCTAAGAGAGGAGTGGGTCAGGGTTATTATTATGGTAGTCAAAATTGGTAGTATCCCGGTGTGCTTACAACGTGAACTTGCATATTTGGAGCATATATTTGAATAACGATAAAATAAAGACTGTTTGACATTCATGAGCGAAAGTTGGTTAAAGAATGAAGGGGCTGAAATTATTTGTACGGCATCTGGTAGGATTACGCAATATTTAGATTTGATTTAAAATAGAGGTAAACAAATGTAAGTGTAGGGGTGAGCTCTGAAAATGAAAATATATTTATGAATCCCTACAGATAACTTGATTAAGTAGGCGAATTAAGGGGTGTTTTATCGACTTTTCGAGTCCCCTTTATCTCTTGATTATCCTAAGAAATAAACTTCAGTTAGGTCAGTGGTTTTTGGTTTCATACCAATTGTGCCCTTGTTGAATTTGGCAAAAATGTTTGTAGTCGCCATTTATGAGACTTATTAACATAAAATTATTTTCATTTTATTTTTTACCATTATATATATGTTAAAGGAATCAAATGATTTTATTTTCCTTAATCTTCAAGAAAATATCCCACTTCAATTCTACAAATATGAAAAGTGAAATCATCCAAATCTCTAAGATACTAGCAAATACTGCTGGTGTTATTTAGCTGAATTATTTGGACTTTAATTCAAACAGAGCTCATATATCGTACCTTAGAAGAATACACAGTTTATAACATAGTAGATATCACATAATTATGTTCCAAACATTCAATATCAACAAATATTTATGTGTACATATGTTTCAGAAATTTTAATAAAAATCCTTTTTCAGCAGAAAATAACAAAATAAAACATATATCACTTCGTTATAGGTCAAGGTAAACAATGGAATTGTTCAATGATTACAAACACATGATACGAAATTACCTATCGACATGCAGAAACACAATTTTTTATTTGATACTTTTTGCTTTTTTTATTGCTGATTACAATAATTGACTTTCAGAGTCAAATATAAAAAAGAAATACAAAACGGTCGATTTGCTATTCAAAGTTCTTATATAGTTCAAGTTTGTTATATCAAATATGTTTGAATAAATAAAGCATAATTTTTTTCTGAAGAAAATTAGTAATCTAAACAGTTAGAAGTTGTTAATTTTAAAATATGAATGGTGTAGAAATTATAAAGAAATTCCTTTTAATGCTTCACGAGAATTCCAAATTAACCGATCATATCTGGCAAACAGATCATCTATGGTTGTAAAAACAACTAAAGCGATAATAGTGAAACGCTCCTGAAATTCAATCCCAAATTAACAGATGTCATCTTGGTTCTAGTTACTTGCAAAGTGAATCTTACAGATAAGGGGGAATAACTCTAATCCAACTAATAATTCTATGTTCTAGAAAATAAAATCAGTATTAAAAACCTTTGAAAAATCAAAATAAATCAGCTATGTTGAACAACTTAATATATAATATGTGATATGAGACATATTTATTGTATAATATACAAAGCCCCAAAAAAGCTTGCACGAAACAACTCTAGCATTAATTATCATATTATTAATCGAACAGAACCCCAAACTAATTTTACCATAAATAAATACAATCCTAATTGTTCAGGTTATGCTTAAGTCTATATATGACTATAATAATTATATGTCAAATCATGGGATATTTTTTCTATGTAGGATAATTAAGGTTTTGGGGGAGGGTGCGGGGTTGGGTGTACGCACTGTCTCTAAATGTTAAACATTTACAAAATCATAATCTACCCATGTTAAGCACTGTATGTTTTAGAATATGTAAAATTTTAAAATTCATGATTATCCGTTCATTAGTTTAGAAGATAGCCTTGGAAATAATATATATATATATATATATATATATATATATATATATATATATATATATATATATATATAGTCTTGGAAGTTTTTCAACCATTAAAACTGTATAAAAACACTTTTAGTTCCAAGTCGTTCGTTGGAAATCTACTTTGCTTGTAAGTCAATTAATCTTTTGCAATCAATACATTAGTTTGCCTCCAAGAATTTACGTTTGTCTTAATATTATTTTCGGGATCATAAATACAGGGTGTTTCAAAAGTCTTGGGAACATAACGATTTTTAATAACTCAAAAACTATTAGGAGTTGAAAAATGAAATTGGTACCGTTGGAAAGGTTAAAGTTTCAAGTTTTGTGGGAAATCTTCAAAGTTGCTCAATATGAGCACCATTCGTCACACGGCAGACATCTAGTCGATAGACCATTTCCTGCCAAACGCGTTCCAGCATCTTGACGTCAATGGTTCCCACAACTGCTGTTACTCGAGCCTTTAGTTCGTCAATATCTCTTGGAAGGGGCGGCACATAGACTTGTTGCTTGACAAAGTCCCAAAGGAAAAAGTCACACGGGGTAAGATCTGGAGACCTAGGAGGCCAGGGCATGAGAACGTCATCACCTCGCCCAGATCTCCCAATCCATCTACCAGGCAGCCTTGTGTTAAGAAACTGCCTTACTCTAAGACTCCAGTGTGGTGGTGCACCATCTTGTTGAAAAATGAAGTCATCAGATTCTGCTTGTTCCAACTGAGCCATTAACCAGTCTTCCAGCATGTTGAGATAGGAGTCACCAGTGATAGTTGCCTCTTCAAAGAAGAACGGTCCATAGACACCTTTCTTGGAAATTGCACAAAACACGTTCACTTTTGGTGAATCTCGCTCGTGCTCAAGAAGTTCATGAGGATTCTCAGTACCCCATATGCGAGTGTTATGCTTGTTAACTTTGCCATTCAGATGGAAGGTCGCCTCATCGCTAAAAACAAGCCGGTCATCAAAGCCGTTATCTTCTAACTTCTCTTGCATTGCAATGCAAAAGTCACGGCGAAGTGGCTTATCAGTGTCCTTCAACTTTTGGACCAACTTGAGCTTGTAAGGTACCATTTGCAGTCGTTTCCTTAAGACACGCCAGACAGTTGCTGGAGCAAGCTGAAGTTCCCTGCTGGCTCTTCTCACTGATTTACGGGGGCTCCGCTGAAAGGCTGTCCGAACTTGCTCAACTGCATCTTCTGAAGTTGAAGGGCGACCTGTTCGCTTACTTGGGCACAAACACCCATCTTTCACAAATTTAGCATGCCATCTGACAATGGATTTCCTTTCAGGGGCTACTTTTTTAAATTTCCTGCGGAATGCACGCTGAACACATGTCCACGATTCAGTCTTTGCAAATTGAAGGACGCAAAATGCCTTGTCTTGTTTAGAGAACGCCATTACTGCACCTGGAAAGATAACACGAAAATCATTAGTATGACCAAAAACTTGATTAAGCAAGCTTTAAAATGGCACCAGTTTCATTTTTCTACCTGGAATAGTTCATGGGATATACGCATTTGTAATGTTCCCAAGACTTTTGAAACACCCTGTACATCACAAGAACAAAAACGTTCCAGATCTAGTTTTTTGCTCAAGATTATTTGTTTTTGCTATCCTATTAAATGTTCTTCTTTCTCGTGTTGTTTGTCTGTGTCCCAGAAAAATGTATACGTTATTTACAAAACTTTCTGTATTTTAAAGAGTTCAGACGAATCCATTATACTACTAATTTAGTTACTTATATTTTTATGTATTTATATTTTTATTTATATTTAGTTTAATTTAAAAGTATTTAAATATTAAAACATGTATATACGGTCATTTTTCTCTTAGACTATATGTTATATATATACGTTTATACATTATATATATATATATATATATATATATATATATATATAATGTATAAACGTATATATATATATAACAGATATAGTCTAAGAAAAAATGAACGTATATATATATATATTTAATATCTAAATACTTTTAAATGAAACTAAATATAAATAAAAATATAAATACATAACTAAATATATATATAGTAGTTTGAAAATATATTTATACCAATTAATCTACACAAAAGCGTACATGTTTCATCTCTGCAAAGAATCATAAGGCTAAGCACTTAGTCTGATGATTCAGTGCAGGAATGAACCATAAACCATTTGTGTAGCTTAATTGCCATATATATATATATATATATATATATATATATATATATATATATATATATATATATACTACTACTACTACTTAGCATTTTTTTAATTTAATTAACACTGTTGAAGTACATACTGAAAATCTATACGCAATATATTATATCACATTATTCTATTATATGTGTATATACATGTAATAATAATAATAATGATGATGATAATAATAATAATAATAATAATAATAATAATAATAATAATAATAATAATAATAATAATAATAATAATAATAATAATGATGATAATAATGATAATATATGATATTATATATATGTGTATGTGTGTGTGTGCATCCCATTATTTATATGATATGATATTTGATAAAATGATATATCAGTTCAAAAATACTTCTGGCGTTTCTAGTAATGGCAATGTTTTCAAGTTAATAAACCTAATTAGCTCCATGTTTTCTTACATATTCTTCAGTTGTGGAATAAATGAATTGTCTTTTCAAATTATTTCTTACTTTTTCTTTTCAGATGCAATTTTTAATTTGATGTACATTCGACGTTTTCAGACAATGAGCCGTCATATATTGTAAATAGTTGGTATTTAAGATTCTCTTTTCGGTTTCCCCGCTAAATCATGATATATAAGAGACTAACTCTCTCTGTCCGCTATTCACATTTTCCTTTAAATTTTTTTTCTTTTAAATTATGAACAATATTAATTACAAGCTGGACTCTTTCCGGCGTTTTCCGGGATAAAGTTATCGGCCTTAGACATTTACTGTTGCCAAATTATTTCTTATTTTTTTATATCAAATTCTAAATTGTAAAAAAGATAAATTAAACGTTATCATTAATCGTCTAAAACAAAATTGTATTTCGTAAAACGAAAACATGGGGAAATTTATTTATTAAAATATCGAATTTCTGTATACAAACATGTACCCTATTAACAAAAGAACAATCTTCTTGTTCTTTTTCGTTAGTCCCAAGTTATTGCGGGGGTTGCAATAAAGGATGTTTCTGTCCACTTGACACCACATAAAACTTGGTCCGGGTAAAAGCCGGCTTTACGAAGATCATTGGGCAAGGTGTTTGCTCATCTCATCATTTACCTTCCGCTTCCACAAAGTACAAAACAAAAGAATACAAAGTTAATTTTTCACCTGTATACATGTTTAACACAACTCTCAGCAAAACGCAGATGTTGGCTTTCAGAAAGAAGACAGATACTATTCTTTATATTTCTTTGTGAAGAATCTCGTATTACGTTGACGAGCAAATTAAATATGAGATGTCATTTTATTTCCTTCGTTGTTATTTTTCGGAAAACCCGGCCATGTTGGCGGTCATATTCACGCTTTTACCGGAAGAACAATGATAAGGGAAGCTGAAAGCCTCAAATTCAATTTGACACTATTGCGAATTCGGTTGTATTATTTCAGTGAACTTCCAGCTTCAAATTCAGTTCAATACAATACTATAATAATTCTGAGGACTTCTATATTCTCAATTTAAGTTCACTTTAAAAGCTAATCTATCTGGTTAAGTATAAAATTGTGTGCCCGTTCACAAAATCTCCAGAGAGAGAATATGAAGAAAATTTTCTTTACTGTTGTGATCTGGAAGAGCCGATAATAATTAAGACCACACGGTGATATATTTACAAGAGTGTATTTACAGAAGTACAGAATAGTATGTTACAGAAAGTCTGTGTCCGATACTCTGGCTATGACTTCCACCAATGACTGGCGCCCTGACTTCTACGATACTCTCTGGAAGGGTCCATATACTGCCGAAATAGGGTAGATTACCATCCCACGATAACACTTACATGACACAATTCGAACACACTTAAAAATCTGGGCTATGATATTATCTTTCTTTGGAAAAGACAATGCCACCCAAACACAGGGAAATTAATTCATAAATTTTCATTTAAAACAAAATTCTCCATCTAAAGTCATGATTAATTGAACATAAATTTATTATTTATTATAATTTCCAAAATCTTATTTGATTGTTACTATGACCATATTGGGTGTGGATGTGACAAAATAATGTTATAGCGGAATTTTCAATGAAAGTAAATTAAGCACAGAAAGGCGAAATTTAATTAGAAGTTAAAATATTAGTATTAGGGTGACGCGTTACGATAGACAGGAAGTCGCTAACGACACGTAGTGATGAAGATAGAAAAGCCTTTCTCTTTGGATGATGAGCTGATCGGGTTCGGTCGTCTTTTTCGCAGCTGGTGATGGGAGTATGCAACTTGACAGTACTGTAAAAGAACACAACATAGAAGAGCATGATAACATTGAGTTATTTGCTATTTAACTAAAGATAAAATGAACAAAATATCTACGATTGCTACAGTAACCAGTGTTGAGAGGCATCACTATGCATTTACGTGTCAGCGAGAAATACAGCTGTTTATGTCGACGAAGAAAACCACGGGCAATGTATTTCCCCATACAATGTTATAAGTCTCTTATTAACACGACAATCCTATATTACTGCATTATATATATATATATATATATATATATATATATATATATATATATTTTTTTTTTGATTTTATTCCATTAATTGCGACAAAACAGGTTTTGTTTCATTGGTGCGAGTAGCTACCAACTCATCGGGCGAAAGGAATTCAAATGGCATAAAATTTTAAGTTCCCTCTAACGGGAGATTGAAAATTGAAAATACATTGGAGGGGGAGGGGGATAGAGTTGGGGCTTTGTCTATAACGGCGACATGGGACATGAGAGGGGAGGGGGGACTCCAACAAGTCGTGTTTCAAATTATTACGTGGGAGGTTTTGCACGTGTCAGTGCTGTGTCAATCTCAATCTCGGCCGAGATTTTCCTTTTGAGAACTGATCAGTCTCTTGATTCTGTTATTATCGCTCCAAAGATGGTTGCTTGCGTTTTTCTAATCTTAACCAGTTTAAGGCTTCCGGTCCTGATTCAATTCCTTGTTGTTGTTCTCAAGCGTTGTGCTCCTAAAATTTCTTCTACCCTCTCTAAATTATTCAATATCTAAGTCCTGTTTTCCTTCTTGTGGGAAGGAGTCATCTGTTGTCCCTATCTTTCAAAATGCTGGTGATCGGTCTGACCCAACTAAGTATCGTCCGGTTAGTCTCCTCTCCGTTATGAACAAGGTTTTTGAAATGTTGTTCAACGGCAAGCTTGTTCATTTTCTGGAAAGTCTGGGCCTCTTTAGTGATGAATTTCGTGGTTTTCGTCAACTACTGATCTTTTAACTGTTGTAACTGTGTGGATCTGTCGGTTTATGTATAATTCAGGAGAAAGAAAAGCCATTGCGCTTGACATTTCGAAGGCGTTGGATCGAGTGTGGCATTCTGGTCTCCTACACAAACTTCAGGGTTATGGTTTTGGTGGTGACATTCTTGACATTATTAGGTATTTTCTGTCTGGTCGAAGCTTGCGAGTAACTTTGGACTGTGTCTGTTTATTCTCTTTCCTATCAATGCTGGTGTTCCTCAGAGCTCTATTCTAGGCCCAACACTGTTTCTTCTCTATATAAATGATCTTCCAGAGAATATTGTTCAGAAGATTAACATCTATGTTGATGATATCACTCTCTATTCTTGTGTGGCTTCTCGCCAATCTCCCTGGGATCAGTCTAAATATGCAGCTGATCTAGAAGTTGACCTGGATTCAGTTGTTGATTGGGTTACGAAATGGCTTGCTTCATTTAATCCGGTTAAGACTCAGCTCGTGTCTTTCAATAGTAGGTGTGTACATTTTCTTCCTGAGATTCTCATAGATGGCTCTGCGCTTGAGGAGAAATTGACTCTGAAACTTCTTTGTCTTTCTCTCTCATCAAATCTTTCTTGGTATTCATACATTATATCCATTACTCTTTCTGCTTCTCATAAAGTCGGTTCTTCTCTATTGCTGCAAACACTTTCTCACACCCGATGCTATTCCCTATCTCTACAAATCCACAATCAGACCATCTATGGAGTACTGTTGTCATATTTCAGCTGGAGAATCTTTGCCCCATTTAAAGGTTCTTGATAAGGTGTAGAAACGTATCTGTAATTTGATTTACTCTATCATTTCTTCTTCTCTGTACCCTCTCTCTCACAGACGTGATGTTGCTAGTCCCAGTCATTTGTATAAATAATATTATGGGATGTGTTATGCGATCTCCGCTTCTTTTGTTCCAGCTCGTTTGACCTGTTGTTCTAGTGGTCTCTATCAATTCGCTGTTTTGATACCTCATTGTAATACAGCTTCCTATCTCAGTAGTTTCTTTCAAAGATTTATAGGCTTGTGGAACTCTCTTCCTGATGACTATTTTCCTCGTACATATACCTTATCCCAATACGTATGTCCTGCCTTTATGATACTCATAATGTTAGCACCTTACATCAAGTTGCTTCATGCTTTCTCTGGAGCGATTACTATAAAAAAACAAATAAACATGCTTGAACGAAATAATGTACTGAAATACACAACGTCCATTAAAACACCCCCATATATATATATATATATATATATATATATATATATATATATATATATATATATATATATATATATATATATATGTATGTATATATATATATATGTATGTATATATATATATGTATATATATATATGTATATATATATATATATATATATATATGTTTAATCCTTAGAGGATGGAGGTTTTTTTGGTATAAGATCTCAATGCAATGCAATGCAGAGCAAAGATGGGATGGCAGAAATAATGTTAACAAAGAACAAGACTGAAGGAAACATTCTTAAGCTAGTAATACTATTAATTATTTTGTCCAGAGAGGAAATCACTTGGTACATAATTCATGGCTTATCACTTGCATACTGAACAACTTACACCGTCATGGGAATTACAGGGGGTTGTACTATTATATATATATATGATCGCTCTTTTCTGAAACCTCGTAAACATTTGAAATTGAAAAAAAGACGTAAGAACCATACAATGCAAATATTTAAAAAATCTTAAATTGATCGGGTATAGACGTATTCATTAAATCAGGATTTTTTTTTATATTCTTAAATTTTTTAGTCTTCGTTCATGTTTTAAAGCGGTATAAGAAATTTTTATTTTAAATATTAAAAATACTTTATTTACTAACAGCATTATTTCTATATTGGAAAAATTATAGGATTAAAATTTTTAAAAATTGCATTGCTTCCGACGGCTATATATATATATATATATATATATATATATATATATATATATATATATATATAGTAAGCAAAAAAACAACGAACGCTGCAATCACCAATAAAAATAATTGCATAAAAATGCATTAAATATTTAGGTGACAAAAATGATACCTATTTCTAGACAGGGTGTATTGGTCAAACGGTAAGACGCTGGACTGTAAGCATCATCGCAGAGGCAAATCTTTAGCGATTTCTTCCGCCTTCATTGGTTAAATACGAAAAGCGAATATATATATATATATATATATATATATATATATATATATATATATATATATATATATATATATATATATATATATATATGTCTGCTTGAAACAAACATTCAAAATTATCAACATTTCATTAATACGTTTCTTGTAAACACAAGATAAAGACTTTCGCAATTATTTATATACATTACTAGATAATTATTATAAAAATGAGAGAGAGAGAGAGAGAGAGAGAGAGAGAGAGAGAGAGAGAGAGAGAGTAAGAGCAGTTATATCCCCTTCTCTCTATGAACTCTTATGTCTCATTCATATATCTTTCTAGCTAGCTAAGATATATTAGTTTCATTTAAATTATCTCCCTTGGTAATTAATGACCATATTTAAAGAAAGCTTTTCGTAATTTATTCTTTTAATGACTTAAATTAGTTACTGTTAAATTCGACGAAAATATTGCATATATGTTAAAAATTAAGACAATAAAATTACAAATGTTTAACACCAAACATTAGTTTATTATCGATTTTTCAAAAAGTACTTATGCAAATTTGACATTCACATATCTGTCTATGGGTCTTTTCTTCTGTACTATATATAGAGTATTTCAAAATAGTACTTAGTATTATCGGTTTAGATAACAGTAACTTGTTTGGATGGTAATAAAAGAGTGATAAATGAATAAAATATTTCGCATTTATTCATATATATATATATGGTAAGTTATGAAAATATATTTATGGCAATTAAGCTACACAGATGCTTCCGCGTTTCATTCCCGTTGGCTAACTATATATATATATATATATATATATATATATATATATATATATATATATATATATATATGCTATCGGCCTTCCACAAAATAAGAACACAAATAATAAAATACAGCAGCCTGTAACTCACAGCTTTGTTCATATGTCTCTGTCGACTATTGGTTCAAGATTTAGAAGCACATATTTATATATCTAAATAAAAATTCACTGTGGGATGATAATATATGTGTGTGATTTATTACATTATTATTTCGTATACGGTGATAGGTAAACAGACGACAAAAAAGAAACCCACGTAGTTGAGCTCATTTTTATATGATGTCTATATGGCAGGAAAATGGGGGAACACAAAAGTGAAACTTCTCTACAACCGTATATAATGCAGTTTACAGAAAACTTTGAGAGAAATAATGTTTTTCTCTTGTGTTAACTTTATAGCCAACAGCGACATCTCCTGTTATTAAGCAATTTCTGCATGGAAATCGTTTATTTTGTTTTTCATTTCCCAGTTTCTCGGGTTTCTAACCAATTAAAATATTCTCCGCTGTCATTTATTGTTCTTGTCGGACTCTTATATCAGAAATATTCGAATGGTAAGTCGATGTAACGCAAATGTTATAATCGGGGAATAGCGAAATGTATAAGGTTGTATGCACTTGAGAAATGCATTTTAATTGGAAGACATGAGAGATGCAAAAATCATGATTCAATAATAATAACAGCCACGGACGTGATATCAATATCAACAAAGTTAAAATTACAAACTTCTCATTAAAGTAGTTAAGACCAGACTTATCTCTCTTGGAGGGAAATTGGTTTGTAGGCCAGAGTTCTTTCCCTTTGGGAAATGAGGGTTAGATCTCCAAATCTTGTGAACACAAGATTTTGGTAGGGACCTTTTCTGTTACACGTAGTCGAGAATTAAGACCAGATTTCGTGGTCGGTGTCTGGTCTGACGCCCTGAGTACTCTACATTTTTAATTGCGACCGCTACAGTTTATTTACATTTATTTACTACAAGTTTCAATCTGTTTTACTAATCTTCGTTACTGTTATTGTCACTCTCCAGCCATCTTCAGGGATTCTTGTCGTTGATGTCGTTAACCTTCTGGGAATTTCAAAATGAAACCTTTATCAAATACAAGAGTGTAGACTGTTGTCATTTCGCGTTCCATACATTCTATGTATCTTGTATCAATTAATTTTTCTGAACTTGCTCTACCTATGATTGAACTTGCACCATCTCTATAGAATACACTGTAGTATATTTCTTAATCAACGTCCATATATATTTGACTATGTGCCTATCTATCTATTATTATAGTAAATCCGACTTAATCAACGTTTGTTTACTTTTTTCTATATATTCTAATCACATAAAATACATGTTAAAATATTTCTTAATTTGGATATCGATTTGTGTTTAAAAAATACTTCCATTTTAATTGTTCTAATAATCCGTCGTTTGCAATTAATTCACCAAGTTATCAATCGCTTACTAGGTTTGTATCTATTATTCTAATCCTCTACTGTATTTTGTTCAACTATCTACTCTTATTTTATACGGTTTCTATATTTTCCTTTTCCCGTCTTTCTCTCTCTCTGTTTATTAAAAGTCAAAGGTAACAATAATAACTATACACTTTAATATTATAATATTCGATTATAAAATGATGAAATATCGTTACAAGTAGTACTACTATAAAACACTATTGGAAAGTAAAAAAAATAGAAAAAGAGAGAATAGCAAAAGGAGAGAGAGAGAGAAAGAGATGGAGAGAGAGAGAGAGAGGAGGGAGGGAAAGAGGATTGATATCCACTAGACTAACTCAACAATCAACTAAATCTCATTCATTCACTGTGGAGGTCCCCAGATGCCGGAGAGCCTTCTACTGAGATAGCTTCTTTCCTCGTACTGCTGGCCTCTGGAACTCCCCCTCTGCCCCCTGTTTCTCCGACAGTACAGATATGCAGAAATTTAAAACTAATGTAAACAAACATCTCGCTGCGCAGATCCCAACTTAGGTTGACCCCCCTACTTGCTCCCTTTTTCTTTTTTCTCAGTAGCCCCTTACGTCTACAGTGGCGGCCCGCCTTGTTTGGAGTGAACTATGTTAAAAAAAGATATAAAACCACCATTCGCCCATAAACGAAGTATTGTTGCCACATGCAGAAATTTAAGTATAATATAAATAGACATTCTGCCAAACTTCCCACCACCGTTGTCCTATGCACTAACCCTATTACGCTTTAGTGAAAATATGCCCTGTTTTGACAAAAGTAATAAATAATATAGCAAAAAATTTTTTTGATTTAGTCATTTAATTTTTAGAAATTTAAATGGCTTTTAATTTCAATTTTCTTAATTATATCGAGCTAAATAGATGACACAACAAGTCACATTTTTTCTTGGAAAATAATATGAACAACAATACGTTATCTCAAACTTATAAAATAATACAGTTTAAGCTTTGAATTGTATTAATGTTTTCATCTTTCTTCTTTCTTTGTTTATTCAATACTTAAAACACGACTCTTTTATTTCTGTAAAAGGGACGAATCTGTTAAAATATCGCATGTTGTGCTTCATATGATAGCATTTTTGAATGTATATCACAGTAATACTACATATTATGGGCATTTTGTTTTTAGGTAACCTTTTTCCAAAACGAACCAGAAGAATAACCGTCTGAAGACTGGTAAATTTAATTCTACGAACATGATATTTTTGCATCACTTTTATGTCCTCTTACGAAAATTAACATGAAGATATAATGCTACTAAAACCTATGAGTAAAATCCTTATTCACTTTTGATCAAAATCAATTACATGGCTTTGGTTCTAGAAAATGTGTAAAATTTAAAGCTTAAGCTTAAGTGGTCTTAGGAATAACTTGAAATTCAGGGAGTCTTGTCTAACTGATATCTAATGACTATGAATAAAATGTAATACAAATCTGAAATATTTTAATTTTCAAATTGTAGGTTGTGTACATATGTCCCCTGAAAATATTTATAAATCCTCTAAATAAACTTGCATTTGGGTAATATTTATTCAATTGATCTCTGATATATATTGCTAAAATTTAATAAAAATGGGAGTTATTTAAATTTTCACAAAGAGTTTCCATCCCTCTTTTACCCTTTGCATAAAACTAAATCAAATTTAATATAACCCAGATTCTCCACTCATACGCCTTGCGACTGTGTTAGAAAATTGATAATGATCGGTTAATTAGTTTTAGAGCGAATACTATACGTAGAAATATATAAACATAGCAAATTTTATATGAATATAAATTATTGTGATAATGAAAAATTTTGGGCGCGAAGCTTTAATTCTACTACGATATGCTTTCACCAGAAGGTTCGCATCATCAAAGCATTATCCAGTTCTTTGATTATTAATTTCATTACATCGTCACAGTAAACGACGAAGTTATGCACACACACAAATAGAATGCAATCACGAAAAACCAAACATCTGTATTGATGATTATAATTCCATCAATTTAAATTTAATCCCAGTCCGATTTAAAACTTTCTTGTCCATATATGATGTTATTTGCTTATTACCATTATGCAATTTTCACATCTAATAAAGTAGAGTTTTCCGTGTTATGGAATATTTAAATTACACCAGTAATATATGCATTATTTGGATCATTCAGATAACTGTTCTCATCTTGGATGTTATTCTTACAAAGTTTCGACCGATGTAACCTACCCGCGACCTTCTTCAATTGAATCTTGTGTGACAAAGTAGTCGGAGCCGATGGGGATCGGGTACCCTAGTGGTGCACTAGTATGCATCTTGGTGATGATGCCAGGCCTTACGTAGAAAATAAGTGGAGATATAAGACTAGTACATATATTCGACACGAATCGACTATCCAAACACGGCCAGAGCCGGCGACGAAATGTCTGAGTTGTCTAAGAAAAAGCCATATATGTTGTCAAACTTGATACCCATTGAAACAAATAGTTATAAACCACATGGAGAGATCAGAATTTGGGCAAAATCTATAATCACACTAGGAAATAACGAAAATCCCATTTTATTTTCAAAGTCAACTTAAGAGATCGCGAGCGAGCAAGATAATTATATAACCCCGTCCTAATTAATTGAGGCAGATGAATGATGACCACACCAAGAGAAAACCAAGACTAATTGTTTTATGATCACGATAAAATCAGGAAGGGAAATCCAATTTATCTGTGTCATTGAAAAGGGGCCGCGCCCCTCCAAACCCCTGAGGGAGGAAGGGACACAGAGAAAGGGATGGGAGAAGAAGAGAGTGTAGCACTGGGGATTCTCGGTAAGAAAAAGGATTGTCAGTGAGAGCGAGGACAGAGAACGAGCTGGGCGCTTACACGGGCCAGTCATGCCCCGTTCGACTATGAACAAAGAGTCGGACAAAAACAAACTCCCACCGTTCGATTAGATAAGTTTACTTTGTGGAATTAATCGTTGTAAATAGATTCGCACACACGCACAAAGAGACAGCGAAATAGCTTAGCACCAAATACATTTATCATACGATAGACCTTAAGTCAATGTAACATCTATTCTTTTCTTTAATTGTTTAATAATTACTTTTCCTACAAAAAGACCCCGCCGAGTTGTTAATTTGTTCTGCTTGAATAACCTTTGTCTTCACAGAATCAACGAAGCCATCATCATCATCGTCGTCATCCCGGCTTGGAGGAATTTCGATCGACATATTTTTTATTGCCACTACGACGATCGGCTGAAGAGTGTTCACGGTCTGGCAAGATTTCTATGTAGAGAACCAGAGGCATGAACAGCAAACCATAGACCACGAGCGGAGTACGTGTTTATAAGTGGCTCCGTGACGCAGGATCAGAGTGGGGTATCTTTACAAGTGATGCCGTGACGCAGGATCAGGGTACTTTTAATAGTGCATGGTAACCTCGGGTAGAAAAACAAACAAACAAAAATCCACTAGCACAACAAACAATTTTTTTCACCTGCAGAACACTTAAAAAGAAAAAGAAAAAGAAAAATCGGTAGTGATATCGGTCCAGAAAAGAAAAGTCTAACGGGCACCCAAACCCATGTGAAAAAAATAGAAAATGAAATAGACTGACAGAAAAGAACGTTTTTATTTTGTGAAAGATTTTGAGAGCCGACCAAGATCGCGAACTTTAGTCAATTTACTATAAGGCCTGGATAAGCTCGAAAAAGAAAAAACAACCACCAAACAGCAGTAGACCACAGAAGGAGCAGACGGCGGAAAGAGGGAGTAAGTGACTCTTTTATTTCCCTTGTTCGTTTTGCTCAGTTTTGTACTCTGTCAGTATATCGATTGCTGTCCAACTTTGCAAACAGTTGGGTATGTCTGTTGTGGGGGTTGTAACTTAGAACGCAAAAGAGGGAATGGGCTCATAAGAAGATATGATAGGAAGTGTAGCAGATATGACGGGAGAGGAGACTAGAAAATTAGAAAGGCCGATAGGAGGAATACGAATACCTTCCTATAAAGGGGATTCCCCCGACCTAACAGAATGGTTGGCGGTAATGGAAAAGAAAAGTGTAATATACGGGTTAGAAGATTACGAGATGGTGCTGCTCGCTCTGGAGGGAGCGAGGGGCTAAGTGTCGAAATTTATTGGGGGGGATGTATGAAGAGAACCCGGAGATCGCTTGGCCGGAGATCCGCGAGCAGCTGGTAAAACGATATGCCAGCGAGCGAACTGCGATTGAGGTCGTACGCAAGCTAACCCGGCTATGGCTAAACAACGGCGAGGGACTCGACGAGTGGATCCAGGAGTTGACAGTTCAAGCCTTCCCAGATGGGGCGATCCGAAATACGGGTTCCTACCCAGGCAATCCTGGGTGACGCCCTGGTTGACGGGTTAGGCGATAGAGAGACACAGAGAGAAGTACTAAGGGGTCACTCGCTCACCCTAGCGGAGGCCCAGGGATTAGGGATAGATAGTATAAGGCTAGGGGAACGTGTAGAGAGGGACAATGGCGAAGAAAAGCCTGGGAGAAAGAAAAACGGTGGGGAGTAGAGCGAGTCCGGGGCCCCGAATGGAGAGAGGGTGCGTAGAGGATTGGGAGACAGACTCCGATCCTAGAAGGAAGGCACGGGACCTTCAATACGAGTACTATAGGCCCGCACCGGACAGACAGGTATCAGTCTGCTGAACCTGTAGAGGTGAGGGGCACCGAGCGACAGAGTGTCCCACAAATTATGGGCTCCCACGCAGCACGTTTGGACCGAACTGCACTAGGTGTGGTCAGTTCGGACATGAGAGTCGGTAGTGCACAGCAGCGTAGATCGGAGGTTAGGGATTAGGATACCCAACCTTAGTGTGCCACCTGACGCTATGGTAAGGAACCAGGGAAACGCACAGAGGCCACCTCGCAGAGAATAAAAAGCAGGGTGGCCCCCAGAATAATAAGTTTAGTGAAGGATAGTGAAACTCAATGGGAAGAAGACGGGCTTGGGTTTTGTTCGTCGGTTTATAAGAAACCGCAAGAAGCAATGAAGAGAGAGATCGAATTAAACCCGACTGCTAGGTCGGTTGATGAGTCTAGTGAGGGGAAGGAGAGCGACAAAATACCCCCTGCCCAGCTCCAGAACAGAATGAGAGAGAATCAGTTAGCCAAAAAGGTAGAGGAATTGCCTATGAAGTTACGTTTGAGGGGAGCGTAGGAAAGCCAAGCCAAAGATAGTCAGGGATTTGGAGGAGAAGTCGAGGTTGTACTGTGTCGCATCTGTTGGATCCATCGTGTTCAGCGAGGGCCCCATGCATGTGCGGTGCTGGTGGTTGTGGCATGGACCGTTGTCTTGGATGTTCCCCCCCGAGATAAACGGACAGATAAGGATAGAGAGAGATGCATAGCTGGGACCGATGAAGGATCGTCGTGGTTAGATCCAAATGGTCGATCACAAGTAGTAATATACCTGCAGCTGGATGGGCTGCTGCCGAAACGACCAGGCAGGCATATAGTGAGTTTTAAAAACAAAAGAAACTTGAAGGAATCGACAGATGTTCGAACAATCGGAAATATGCTAGATTGTGGTGCGCATTACGAAAGGGAACAGAAGTAGTGATAAACGAAGAGAAGGATATAAGATCCTATCTAAGATAGATAGTGTTGATACAGACGAGGCAGAAGAAATCAGTGCCCCCCGTTGCTGGGAGCGGCACTCGATGTGTCATTAGGGACAGTGTCGGGAAGCGATGAGAGAATGATCATGAAGAAATTGGAAATGATAAGGAAGAACCAAAAGGGTTACTGTCGCATGCAGCCAGAGAAGGCGCATCGATATCGAATGTCACCGGGCCGAAGTGAGCCAAAAAGGTGCTAGTCTGAGAGAATTGTTTTCCCAGGTAAGGGAACGAAGGAAAAAATGGCCGATGATGGCCGACGCAATGATAGTGAAGATACGCGAACCAGACAGGTCCGTACCAAGAGAATTTCAGTTGTTGACATTGACGAGTGAGTGCACCAGGTGCACAGTTGGATACGCTATCGCTGCGATACTTGTCGCCGAATATAATGATCTCGGCAGATTAAGAGAGGCGCTGTTACAGATACAGGCCGAATTACCCGATCGTTTGAGATTACCGGTTTACCCTACTGAACAGTTATGGAAGTATTATAATGTGTTAAGATGTGTTGCATAATCAAAAGATAATAAGCAATTAGCTTTAAAAAGATTGAAGGTTCGATTAAGCCCGGGAGGAAGGGGAAATTCACGTTAAAAGGTAGAACTTAGATAGTGGCTTGGCCGATGTTAGTGATAATTGTACACATAAATGATAGAGTTAGCTTTTGCAGAAAGGAGAGAGGGCGCGAGAAAGGCGTAGGGAGAAATTGGACGGCGCGAATGCACTGACAACCGAGCGCATGAGCGAAGAAGTGTTACCCTTGAGTACACTGCACCAAGACAACGAGCGGGGGCAGGAATCGCTGCTCTTGTTGAAAATCCAGATTGATGACCAGTGAAGAAGTATAGATTGATTCCGAGGAGAAGGGGATGGTGGAGTAATTTTTAAGGCCGTTGCGAGCCCTCATTTTCTAGTAACAAACGTTTAATTGCATGAATTGCATATTTTCATCCTTGTTATTATTATTATTATTATTATTATTATTATTATTATTATTATTATTATTATTATTATTATTATTATTAATAATAATAATAATAATAATATCATAGTTGTTGTTCATATTTGTCAATTCTTCTTAATTTTATTTTAATTTTCAACTTAGAAGATCTGTAAGAATTCGTAACGTGATAAACTGAGATATAAAGATGAAACCCCAATAATTAAGAAGTTTAGAAAATCAGTAATGATTAATAAATAATGATCAATGGATACCCACCAACATGAGAAATTACTTTCATCTAGAGAAGGAGGTATTAGATTCCGCAGCGACATTAGAACTTGTAGGCATATATAGTATGTACACTTTGACAAATATATCTGACTAATAGTGATATATAGGGGACAAATATATTTTTAAATCGTGATATATAGGTGACAAATATATTTTTAAATCGTGATATATAGGTGAAAAATATATTTTTAAATAGTGATATATAGGTGATGGCCTAACTATAATACGGATCTTAAACAAAGGTATAGATTATTATTACCAAAGAAATGTATGTAAGAAAATGAAAAAAAGTACGCCGAAGTATGAAAGGAAACATAAAATCAAATAATATGGGAATACTATTTTAAGCTTTGAATGTATGGAAAATAATATTTAAAAATTAATATATTTATTTGCTTTCTTTTAAATAAAAAATAAGCAATTATATACCGTTGCAACAATTGAATTAACGGTTGTAATTGTAAAATTTTAGACAATTTGTGAAAAAAGGGACTAATTTATATACATGTGTGGGGGGTGCGTCAGTTTGGTGGTTTGGAAAGCGTAGGTTTCTTGCTATCTCAGACGAGGTTTCTGGCACCCTTGCAATTTAAGTAAAGATGATACAAATGAGGAGGCTGACTTCTCTTGCATCATTATTTATATGTGTCACCATAACATTAAATAGGACATTTGGATTTATATGCTCTACAACTTGCTTATTTATTTTTTTATGCCAGATTGATTAATTGAATTCCCGTCGTAGAGTCAAGTTGGGGCAGTTTATACAGTTAACCGAATAGCTCAGTGTTATATTGTTAATGAAACACCGTGTTTGTTAAATTGTCTTTTATAGGTCATTTTGGGCTACTTTGCGGAGCAGACTGAGTAATTGGTGTATTACCAATTATCTACACACCTTTTGTCTGGGAAGGTCGGCTGAAATAGTTCATCGAGCAACACATTAACAGAATTCTATCGTGTGCCTCTATAGTAACCAGATCTCAAATAGAGTTAGGATCGCGGAAATATGCACTGTTTTCGCAAGTCATAAACAGGATCGAGCCAATTATTCCACGTTATTTCCGATAAATTAAAAAAGGTCCATTTCATATCAATAATATATCTTTCACTAAATTCGCCTTGTTGATATTCGGGAAAATAATGTCCCCTCGGTGACGCGTATGTTTTTCAATAATGAAGTTATATGAAATAAATATGATTTATAGGGTGAGCCTCTAAAAAATGATACTCATGGAATCACAATAATTTCTGAAATCTAACCATTAATCCAAATAAACTTCAATTTATGTCTGACTTGTTCACCAACTTTCAATTATGAATCTCTAGAAGTCTTTGTTCTATTGATGTTCAATGATATATCAGTAAGAGATGAATGGGCTTCACATTTACCGGACCTTAATCCACGCCCACATATTTTATCTGTGGAGTGAATTAAAAAATAATATCTATTAAAAGCATCATCACAACCAAAATCCCTCGTATACCCCTTATATATATATGTATATATATATATATATACATATATATATATATATATATATATATATATATATATATATATATATATATATATATATATATATATATTACTTTGATTAACTCCAAAAAAGGCACATTGCCACGGAGACGTAAGGGGCTACTGGGAATTAGGGGCTAGATTTATAGGAGACACCCTAAGAGTTTTTTTAGCGAGATATGTGTTAAAATTACATTTGAAGTTCTGCATGTTAATACAGTCAGAGAAAGAGGGGGTTGGGAGGGAATTCCAAAGGCTAGAAGTTCGAAGAGAGAAGCTATTGTTGTAGACATCCGTACGGTATCTGGGGACTTCTACAGTGAAGGGATGACATTTAGATGATTGTCGCGTTGGTTCGGTGTATTTACACCGAGAGTGCACAAGAACAGCAAGTTCGTCGGAACACATTCCATTGATGTGTATGTAAATAAACACAATGATGCAACATTACGGTGATGGGGTAGAGTCCGGAGCTTGGTGGACAGGTGTCTAAAAGGAGAGACTAGTGGTTGGTGCGTCAGCCTAGATGTCACCACAATACTCCATGCGTGGACGGATGCTTGCTTTGTAAGATGCTGTAAGGTGGGAGAAGTTTTTTTAGTACGATAGAGGGAGTACCATAGAGGCAATTTTCCAGCTACCAGGGAAGCAAGATTCGGCAAGTCATTTTTTGAAGAGTTTGAAGGGGACAGGAACCAGTTCAACAGAGCATTTAGTTATTACTATAACAGAGATAAGATCAGGCCGACATGCTTAAAGGTGTCAAGTTTTTTTTAATAATATCCCAGACATGTGAAAGGGTAAACACGTCATCAAATGTGGCTTCAGTCTGCACTGGGAAATTTGTGAAGGAGTGGTTTGCCGAGTCCAAGGTGAAGTTCAAGGCGAACCGCTGGGAAAGTAGTTCAGCTTGATCAGTTGCCGTGTAAACGACATCGTTATGGTTTGATAGCGAGGGAATTGTTGATTGCTCATTATTCAACACATTATTACTTGTTTGTTACTTAATTTGCGCACTGATGAGTAAGGAAAGAAAAATATTACTCTAACGTGAAAGAAGAAGTATTACTCCAAGGTGATCTCTGATGGATTCCCAATCTGCCCGTTTGAAGTATCTCGCCATTTTGAGTAGTTTACGGTGGTGTCAACCATTATCACAAGGTGATCAGCGTTCCCGAGTGGGCTATGGGCATCCATCACACAAGCCTCGGGTAGTGTGGTCAAGAATAGGTCGAGAAGTGATGCTTGCTGACCCACACGATGTGGGATGCGGGTCGGGAAAGTAACAGTCTGTGAAAGGGAGTGTGCAATGGAGAAACTATGCGTAATGTCAACAGCTGCGTCTGTATAACTCTAGAATCCAAACCGATCAATGGTGGAGTTTAGAATTTCCAAATACATGTATATGGGCGTTCGAATCAAACGAGAGTACTGCATCTATACTATCAGGGACAAAGTCGAGTCATTTGTCAAAGGTGAACACACGCTGTGTTGTAAGGTTAATCTAAACACACGTAGGCGTGATCATCCGATTCTAGACTGTGTTCTCCAGTCAAACGAGAGGGTGTTCCTAATATTAACTATGAATCTATGCATATGATTTTCAGAGTCCTTACGTTATCCAATAATGTTTAAACGATTAGAGAAGATTGAGGAATGTAGGTTATTTTCACTTAGTGCTAGGATACCCGGGGAGTTTACTAGGAGAGAGTATTCTACATCATCGATGTTGATATTTGTGAATGCAGCCTCAAGGAAGGGGGCGAATGTTTTAAGGTGGGCGTCTGGTTTAATCTTGTTGCTGTTGTTGTTCTAACCGTTAAGTCTTTTTTTGATACAGTTAATTAGGAAAAGTGGGTGTTTGTTTGATGTCAGTAAGCGTACACAAGTAGATTATTAGTCGAGTATTCATCCATGTGGTGGTGGCCTCAAAAAAGCCCATCGAAGATAAGTGCAGGATTCCTTTGCATGCGCGACATGACACTACAGTTACCCCGATATTATACAACTGCTGGTAGCAGCCGCTTTTAGGGCTACCTGATAGTTAAGGCTTCTTTACTATTAGTCGGCAAAGCAGAATCAGAACAAAAGCGGTCAAGACTAGTCATGTGAAACTAAGACAAGAAGTTTCTACCCAAGAAATAGAGAGAAAGAGAAACATTATTCATTGTCGTAGTCAGGAAACAAATGCAAACACTGGGTATGATTGAGGTGACTCTATGATGATACCTTTGCGCCTGGCTGATAGACAATTTAAGATTACAAAGGCCGGACGATAAACAAAGCCTATCTACGCCTTAAGCAATTTTAGGTTTTCAAACGGGATATTTTGTTCGAGTGTCCAGCCCTAAAGTTGTCGACCAAGACTAAGGAGCCCCCAGTTGTTCGGTACAAAATGAAATCAGTAGCACAGGTTTTATATCAGAGTTTTCCTTCTCCTAGATGGATAATCTAACAAATCCGTGGGTCCATTACACTAAGAGGGGTAATCTGTGCCTGTGTACTATGCCAGGTATTTCTGAATAGATAAGAAACATTAAGTTACTACTTATAATAAGTTTTCATGTCTCATCAAAAAATAAAACTATTAATAGGTAAACAGGGGGTAAATATAAGCTGGAGAGCATATCATTTTGCTTTTATTTATTTACTTTGTTTTTAAACACATATCTCATTTGTCGAGGGAGAAAGAATTGTCAAATTACAGATGTGGCGTTAATAAAACTTTGGTGGGGGGCTCTTCAAAATATTTGAAATGCACTTGACAGTAAATTCTACGGACAATAGTGCAAAAAATACACATGCGAGGAAATAAATAATTTTAAATGTTGAAATAAAAATAAAATAAAAGATAAATATAGGGAGGTTAACATGCAAATAGATGAAAAGAAAAGCACAGCTTATTGAGTTTCGCAACTTTAAATAAAAATAAGATAACGGGTGAGAATAAAAATACAGAGTGGTTAACATGCGAATAGAAAAAAGTAAAATGAACGGCGATAAAAAAGACTGTTGAATATTTATAATTGGAACTTGGTGGACAAGTCAGACATAGACTAAAGTGTATTTGTAGCAAATATGGTTTAATTTCAGAAAGGACTATGATTTTATTCACAAGTCTATGGATGGATGGCACCCTGTATTATGAACCAGACACTGTTGGAGGTCAGTAAGGAATCAATGAACAAATTGTGCCGTCAGTCAGACGGATGGCCACATTAGTATTTGTAATAATCATATGTACTGCATACTATTTATATCGTTAGAACAGACTGTTTTCCACTCTTAAATATTTTCGCTTTTGTCATCGCAACTTTCCATTCAGAAGAACGAAAAACACCTTCAAAATAGCTTATATTCAATTTTGATTTGCGATGAAAACACAGCACCTCTTGGGAAATTAACTCATAAAATAAATATATAATTCAAATTAATTTCGATTCTCTTCTCAATTTAGACTAGAAACACCACAGAGGGCGATTTTTATTGGTGATTGTACTATTGGTAGTAAAGGGTGCGTACTTGATCGAATAGATACCATCGAGGGCTACAAGATCTTCTATTGGATCTATTATGTAGAATTACCCACTAATATCGTTCGAGCAGGTATGAACCCACTAAATAAAATGGATAAAATGGGAACATATGTTGAACAAATTGTATGCAATTTATTGTTGACAATAAGTATTT
>OY744515.1:233975437-234135437 GCA_963556195.1 Sepiola atlantica | reverse complement strand
AAATAACGAGAAGCTTCGTAATTTGTGTATATATATATATATATATATATATATATATATATATATATATATATATATATATATATATATATAGTTTTCCTTTTTTATTTCTAGTAGTGCACACTTTTCCATCCTGAATTCCATTTGGATGTTCTGGCTGAAGATTCTGGTCATTTTTATCAGCTTTTCCAGTTCCTTTTTGCTTTTTGCAAATAGTTTCAGGTCATCCATGTACATCAGGTTGTTTACTCTTAGCTCTGTGTCTGTAAACTTGTATCCGACATCACATTTTCTGAGTATGTAGTTAAGTGGCATCATAGCTATTATAAACAGTAGTGGTGATAGGAAGTCTCTTTTGAAGATGCCTCTATGTATCTTTATCTCAGTCAGGTGTTGTCCTCCGGCTGTCAGTTCCAGTTTCCATGTTCCCATTGCTTTCTTAATAAGATTAATCATCCTTTCGGATATTTTGTATATTTTCAAACATTCAATTATCCATGCTTGGGGGATTCTATCATAAGCTTTTTTGTAGTCAATCCATGCCATGGATATGTTCTTTTTTTTTTTTTTTACCTCCTTCAGGATCTTTTGATCGATGTATAGGAGGTCATGCGTCCCTCTTTTCCCTTTACGGCATCCTTTTTGTTCTTCCAGGAGTAGTCCACGTTTGTTTAGGGACTGATAGATTTGTTCTCTCAGTTGTGCCGTCAGGAATTTCCACATTGTTGGTAAGCAGGTTATTGGTCTGTAGTTGCTTGGGGTCGTTCCTTTTTTTGACGTCTTTTTTATTTTTTATTATTATTATTATTATTATTATTATTATTATTATTATTATTATTATTATTATTATTATTATTATTATTATTGTTTTAATATTCGTACACAAAAACAGAAAGGAAAATTAATAAACATATCATTAGAAAATGTATTTCAATAAGTTTCTGGTAAAGGCCAGAAGTATAAGGAGGCAACCTGGGTAGAAAGTTGGGTAGAAAGATGTTTGTTAACATTACAGTTTAATTTCTGCATGTTGGTATAGTTGGGGAAACAGGGAGGCAATTCCAAAAAAGCTATTAGAGTAAAATATATTTTGGCATCTTAGGAAAGGGACAATTTTTCTGCTATTCGGGTGGATCAAAGGTATTTTGGTTAGAGAGTGTACAAGTTCAGTAAGTTCATTGGAGCACATTCAGTGGTAGTGCTTGTAAAACCAACACGGGGATGCAACACTACGTCGATGCGAAAATGCTATAGTTTGGGATGTAGTAGGTTAGAAATTATTTTTCGTATCTTGTCCAAGAGGGAGAGGCTAGTAGTTTGTTGAGCAGCCAAGATGTGGCAACAATACTCTATGTACGAGCGAAAAGTGGCTTTATAGAGATATAGGATACTGGCAAGTGTGAGAAGTTTTCTAGCCTGTAGAGTATTATTTTGCTGTTCGAGGTTAACATTTATCAGATCTCGGCTGATAGTATTTTTTATTATATGTAGTTAAGTGTTAAGTGGCGTTTTATTGCGTTTGTGTCAGATAAGTGGCATGTTAGACGCCAGGAGAAGGTTGTGGTTGTTTGGTCAATGTATGCGCTACATGTTAAGGTTTCCTTTGTTAGGAATGTATTCCTGATACACTATATGAGTTTTAAGTTGACCTAGAGAATTGTCTGGGGATTATCTTTGAGAGAACCCTACAGATAACAAATTTAGGGGTAAAGTCGCGGTGATTGTGAAGCGCACTTTCTACTGATGAGACGATCACAAAAGTGTCCCCGCAGACATTTGAACGAGTCATTTGAAGTGCGGAAGGCTGCCAAAATTACAGTTCATCTCTTACAACGTCCTTTCATCTGCCGAAGATTGCCCAAAACTTCTTAAAGACAATAAACACACAGTATTGATCATGACTGCGATAAAACAAAGACTATTTGACATTAATGAAACTTGTTGGACAATTCAGGAACGAACTGAAGTTTATTTGTACCAAATATGACTGGATTAAGAATGCCATAAATGGCATTTCTTTCTTTTCGGGGGTGTCATTCGATAGATTATTGCACTAAAACTGAGTTTATCAAAGTTTGTTTATCAGACGCCTTTTCCAATATATTTTAATTGCAGAAAATGTATGTAAGAATATTCTTCAGTTTTGGAATGGAGTTGTGTTTGAAAAAACTTCCATGTTTATAGTTAAAACTATAAACCTATACTATAGCCGCAATTTGAAATTAATTCACGAACTCTCATATCTCTAATTAAGATTCTATCTATCATTCAGTTCATTGTATGCTGTTTAACTCCCTCTCCTATTTCATACAGTATATATTATTCTCGTTTCCGTCTCTCTCTCTCTCTCTGTTTATTAACACTAATACAGAAAGGAAATAATACAAAGATTTAAATAGTCAATAATAAACAAAAGAGAATATCACCAAGAGTAGTAATACTATTAAAATCCTAGCTATCGAGAAGAAAAGAGAGAAAGAGAGAGAAAGAGGGGGTAAATATAGCGATAAGAAACAGACTCATTTGCAATTTTGTCTTTTTATTTTCTATATTTAACTTATTTAGCCAACTCACCTTTTCCTTATGCAAACACGCTAACCAGAGTCTACTGGATAGCCCCACGGGTGACGTTTATTTCTAATTAACATGAAATATCCAAATATCTATTGTGACACTAATACTAATAATGATATGTATCAGCTTTTAAAGAAAATATCTAATAGTTCCAGGTAAAAGGTTAATATGGTGGGTATTTTAGCTAGTTTTTATAAGTCTTGCGTATTCCATGTGAGAAATGACAATTACAATTTATATAAAATGAGGAAGCATAGCTCTTCCTGGTCGATTGCCTGGTATCCCCTGTAGGAAACACATTCTTAATTACTATCTCATAGGTGATCGCCGCAACAGTTGAGATCTGAACTAAACGCAGGCCATTTGGGAGGCGTTGGCAGATCTTCACCCTATTCGCCCAGCCGAAAATACTTCATTAAATGATATCCCAACAGCGACGAATAGGAACACAATTTCGTAGAAAACCGCTTTGCGTTTGAAGACCTTTAATATTACAAGTGTTCTTGAAGAGAAGGCAAAACATTCGAACAATCGTATCTCTCTGTCTCTGTCTCTCTCTCCCCTCTCTTCCCCCTCTGACTCTCTCTCTCTATATATTTATGTATACTTTCTATATTTTTCCGTCGCCTCAATCCTTTTTTAATTAATGCATATTACATATATATGGACGCTTAACAAATATATATATATATATATATATATATATATATATATATATATATATATATATATATATATATATATGCAACCATGGTTAAAAATAATAGAATTCGTCTGTTTAATTCATTTTATTTTTATTTTTCTGATTGTCTGTTTTGTATTAAAATTTAAAAAAATAATCAATGTTCCATAGGTTTCACGAACGTTATCGATTCTTCGTCGAATCATCTCCAGGTGTAAAAAGCAAATAGAACAAAATAGCTGGAGAAAGAAGATAACTTTAAAAAGAATACGGCGGAGAAACACGCAGAGAACATTTTTCGCATTGTTCATATGTACGGGTGTAAACTACTCCATGGAACAATATGATATAGAGAATAAATGTAAAAGAAAATATTCTATGGACATAATATATAGTGAAACAACATATAAAACAAAAATGAATGCGGAATGCAATACAGTCATTTCCTGTCTGGAGGGTTATTCTCTTTTTAGGGGCACTGATAATAGCCTGTTCAAGAAAAATGAATGCCATGTACATTTCAAACTTTATATATATATATATATCTTGGTGGAAGGCCGAAACAATTGTATGTGAATAAAAACAGTTTTTTTGTGAATTTGTGATAATGTTTTTCCTACATTTGAGTTGGGTTTTATAGTATATATATATATATATATATATATATATATATATATATATATATATATATTGGTACAGAAAAATTAGTACAACATTTGTACTGTCGGTTTCAAGCACGGAAAGTTTTAGCCATTCCGCTCTCTTCAGCATCTGTTGTCATCTGTTTTGGAAATGTGAAGTCACATGACACTCTCGTTGGGACTCGTCTTTTTGCTAAGTGTGTTGTGTATGTTTGTTTGAATTTAAATTTAGTGTAATGAAACTGTTGCGATTTAAAACCGGAGGAGATTTGGAGAGGTATAATAATGTAAGATTAAAAGGGAATAAAATAAAATAAAAATGAAATTAAAATTAAAATAAAATTTGAAATTAAAACATAAGAAATAAAAAGATAAAAAATCGAAAAATTAAAAAGTGTCTATGTAATTCCTGTGAGCCAATTTTATGAATTTGTATCATTAGCCGTTACTGTTTTGGGGTTTGAAGGTGTGCGTTCTAAAAGGAAAAACCGTTAGTTAATATCATGTTAAAATTCTTTTAGACAGCCCGGAGTAATTTTAATAAAGAAATTGCTGGATCTAAGGGAGGTAACTTTGTTGGAAATATAACGGTTTGAGGTTGTTTAAATGGGGTTGTTAGATTAGTCTAATGACTGATAAATAAATTAAATATCTTTGTGAAAGTCGAAGTTTTTGCTCTTGAAATTTATGTGGATATGGGCTGATGAGGTGTTTGTTCATATTTTTTAATTAGTTTATATTAGTAATGATGGGAAGTAGAGGGGGAGTAGCTAGACATTATGTGAACTGGTTAGTCCAGTTTATGAGTAGTGCTTGTCTCTTGTGGATACATCCCTTAAAGATTTCATCGCGGTATTCAAACAAGCTGTATTCGGATCAATGATGGCCCTTGAAATGTGGTATTTTTCAGCGTCACAAAGAGGACATCTGTTTATGGCTGGAGAGAAGGATGGTTTTCTCTCAATTACTTTCCATTTGATGGTGTAAGGTATATTTTCTTCTTTAAGTTGCCATATTCGGGTCGCGAGAGCCGTATTTGCCTTGATTTTGTATCTGAAGGTGTTTCTGTGTGCGTATAATCTTTGTTTGAAGTTTCCCTTCGTCATCCCAATATATTTTTCTGCACTACCAGTATTCTGGTTTGTGACGGTTGCTTCATATATGATCGAATCGATTTTGCTATTTCCCTCTAGGGGGCAGTTGTTTTTGTCTTAGCATGAGCAGTCTGCGTTTGTAATTGCTTTGGGTTCCGCAGAGATAATCTTTCTTATTGAAAGGGCAGTGGAATAGCTGACCGTAACAGAATTTCTGTTAAAAAGTTTGTATAGGTAACTTGTGGGTGGGAAGTGTTTGTCGAGTAATTTTAGGAAAGGTTGGCCTACCTTTGTCTTGGTATTGGTGAATTGGATGGGGAAAACCAGATCACCGATCTCCTTCTATTGCGGGCCCCCGTGGTTGGTCTCGGATGGGGGTTTATGAGATCTCTTCTCTGAACCCGCTGTCGCGGAGCACTTTGTTGTAATATGGTGCTGCTTGGTTGAAAATTTCGTGACTGGATGAGAGGTTTGAAATTCTTTGGCTAATATTATTGACTAGATTTTTAAAGATGGTGGGGGGCAGGATCCCTTGTGTATGTATTGAAGTGTTTCATTGGGTTTGTGGAAAGGCTTGTGTGTATTGTTCTTAAGGTTCAGTGTGGTATCTAGGAAGTTTACTTGGTCTAAATTTGTTTTAATGGTATTTTGAAACTGAGATTATGGAAGGTGTTTGTTAATTCTTTTCTGAATCTAAATCTATATATATATATATATATAAATATAAATATAAATATATATATATATATATATATATAATTACATTCATTGGATTGAACGTTTTATATGCTAACAAATATATGCTCCCTCCAATCACATGTTTTTGCTAGTTGTTTTAAGTTACATATTACATGCATTACACTTTTAACTAAGTAAAAGGTAACAGGAGGGAAAGTTTTTAGAAAACAAAATCTTTAAATTCTCTTCGATAAATAGAAGAACTGGTAATTATTTTATTATTTCAGAAGTTTCATTGTTTCAGAAGATGGCGGACCTATAGATGACCAACCCTCCGGTCTAAAATCTTTATATAATTCTTTTACAATTTTCTTCCGGATTACTATCGATTAAACAAAACAAAATCAGATTATCGAAAGAAAAATTTGTTTAAACTTACTTGTTTACATTTTAGAGGGGTTCAGTTCGCTATGCTACTCTAACGTAAATCGACCCTTCTTTAGCAACGTGTCGTATACGTCTACCAAAATGGGGCTCGAGTGATAACAATATGCTAATCCTAAACTCACTTATGGTCGTAAAAAGATGATAATATTTGAAGTTTTTCAAAGCGAAAGACAAAGTTTACCTAAAATAAAATCAACAATTCAAAAAATAAAATACAGTGAACACGATTCTAAATTCAGTTATTTAATTGCTCAGTAAAATGTGTTTGATATTTTACAAAAAAAATCACCTCATCCGTTATTGTAAGGATTAAAACACGAAACAATAAGTACATAGTTTTTAAACAAAATTTACCCTTTACGGCGTAACATATAAAAAAGTCCTAAACTCACTGAGGTCGTAGAAAGATAATAATATTTGAAGTTTTTCAAATCGAAAAAAGGTGTACCTAAAATAAAATCAACGAAATAATAAATACATAGTTTTTAAACAAAATTTACCCTTTACGGCGTAACATATAAAAAAATCCTAAACTCACTGAGGTCGTAGAAAGATAATAATATTTGAAGTTTTTCAAATCGAAAAAAGGTGTACCTAAAATAAAATCAACGAAATAATAAATACATAGTTTTTAAACAAAATTTACCCTTTACGGCGTAAAATATCAAACAAAAAATCCTAAACTCACTGAGGTCGTAGAAAAATAATAATATTTAAAGTTTTTAAATCTAAAAAAAGGTGTACCTAAAATAAAATCAACAATTAAAAAATAAAATATAGTGAACACGATTCTAAATTAACTTATTTAATTGATCAGTAATATACGTTGTTTTTTTTTACAAAAAAAAAAAATTTAAGCAATTATTTCTTAAATTAAACTATTTGATTCAATAAGTTTGTGCTTTAAAACATAATTTCTAATAAGAATGAAAAAAACAAAAAAAAGTTTTAATACAAAAATCAAAGTAAATATTTCATTTTTGAGCGACTCGTACGATAAATCTCAGATAATGTATTGTTTACATGTTATTAATCAAATAACGCGCCTTTGTCTTGTGCCCATCTCCCCTCTCTCCCTCTCATCTCTCTTTCTCTCTCTCCTTTTCTCTCTCTTTTTCACTTTCTCTTTCTCTCTCTCTCTCTCATTATCTCTCTCTTTCTTGAAATAGAATTTTATGTGCCTTCGAAATAGAATGTTATACTTAATAATGAGAGGGCGGTTAACCAAATGTTGGAGTGAACGCCGGCTGTTCCATCATATTCCATTACAATCTTAATTAATTACGTAACTCAATTATATAAATAAATAAAAAACAATATTTTAAATTAATTCTATTTATAATGTTTATTAAGATTATTATGACCGTGAAAATATTTTAAATACATCTGAACATTTGAAAAAGTAACCATGAGTGTATATTTGCGAATATGAATTTATTAGAAGCTCTAAAACAAATTAAGTATGTAAATTTGAAAAACGCGTGGCGTTTGGGGAAGTTTTGGAATGAGTATATATAGGAGCTGATAACTAGATATAAAAAGAGAGCGATCAAAACTAATAATACAGTTTCGGCTTCAGACAGACAGACAGACAGACAGATACATTATCTCCATTATTAATAGATAATTGTTTTTCGACAGCCATATATAAGATCGCAGGCCACATAAGCCATGAAATATGCACAAACCGGAAACTCTGGACTCCAGTTTCGCATTCCTTTGGCTTCGTCAATAAGACACATCCTAACTCAGGATTCGAAACTCGAGTGACTTGTATGGGAAGCGCTTCAAACCAAAACGTCTTGCAACTATTAACATATACAAACAACGGTGAACGGCTAATTATGGAATGAATCTACTCTTCCTAACCAGGAGTGTAGTCATCAATTTACAAAGAACCCAGATCGATGACTCATAAGACCAATGTCATCCAACAAGAGTAAAAAATAATTTAATTTTTAATGATCAAAGTAACGCTGAGGAGAGAAAAACACACATACACGTGCAACTGTCTCATAATGTTATTCATATAGATATGTCACGTACTCGCTTATTATCTCTGTGTATATATTTTAAGCTAAAGGTAATACCAATCATAGTCTTATACACATGTGAAAAGAATTTTTAAAAAATTCCGATGTAGAAAAAACACATGAAATAAAACACATGAAAACCACAACGAAAAACGGGCGCAGTGATTCATCATTGAAGACGAATTTTCCTCCTGACGTAAATCATGACAGTTTGGCAACAGCGTGACAGCAAACGGACGTCTTTAAAAGATTCGGTAATTGAAAGAATAAAAGCGTAATAAAGTTTTTAAAAAAGGTGTAGGAAACTAGAGAAAACTCAGATGTAATCCAAGTGAACACGGAATGAAATCCTAATCGATCACGAATATCTTAAAGAAATATTTCTCTTTCTTTTCTTTTAAATGATTCAGTTCTCATCATGTTCTTTTGCGCCCCAAACATTTTCGTCTGCAAAGGTAAGAAAAGAATGCAACGAGAACGGATCTTCTTGAGAATCGTCCATTCCATCTACGCGCTTAGTGAGCAAAATCCTAACTTAAACGTGACAGACTACGGAAAAGCTATTTCAAACTTAGGAATGCCTGACCAATAAAAATGCCATCGATCTAATCTGTGCGTTTAGCGATAAAGATTCTATTTAATACTTGAACGTGTCAAACTACGAATATACTATTTAAAAAAGTAAGCACGACAGACCAACGAAAATGTTATCAATTTAATCTACGGGAAAAAGCGATACACTTTTATTTTGAAAATTTACCTGATAGGTTAACGAAAATGCTATTTAAAAACGTAAGCAAAACAGACCAACGAAAATGCTATATATTGAATCAAGACGTTAAAGCGAAGAAAATACTATTTGAAAGTTAAGCACATTTTATTTAAGAAATATAATCATGACAGACCAATCAACATGCTATTAATTCAATCTGCTCGTGTTGCGATGAAGATCCTATTTAAAACTTGAACGTGACATATCAGAGAAAATACTATTTAAAACTTATACGAGTCATACTAAGGAAAATGCTATTTAAAAATACCTAAGCGTGGCATAGCATGACAGACGGCCGAAAATACTATTCATGACTTTACTATGACACACCAACGCACATGCTTTTTATGACTAAGTGTAGCAGACCGACACACAGATATATCCGTTTATAACGATTATTGGACGTATCTAAAATAAGATGCGTCCATTAATTCTACGCGTTTATGGATTAGAATGGCATTTCCAACTGAAGCTTTCGAGACAGATAGTCCGCTCTATAAACAGATACAATATGAATGCGAGGACGCTTTAAAAATAATTAAAAAATAGCGATTGCATTCGTGTTTATTGAAGACTACCCATCTCTTCATACTAACTTGAAGAAAAAATGAATGACATTTTCAACAGAAGAAAAGACACCAATAATTTTTCAAGTTATAAATCGAAGGTAATTTTAGTCATTGCATCTACACAACCAACAATGACAGAAGTAAATAGACACTTTCATTGTCATTAATGAGAGGTGACGGTCGTTAAGTGGTTCACGACACGGATTGACAAACTGGGTGTTCCAAGTTCGAATACAGTTCGTTTCACATAAACACTTTCACTTTGGATTTATGCAACCATTACGTGGCACCTCCTGTAAGTACTTGATGTCTAATTACAAATATATAAAGTAAACCAATGCTAAAAACAAAATCATCTGATTCATACGAAATGTATGAATGAAAGCTTAACTTTCAAATAGCATTTTCTAAATCCAGTTGTCAGCGGTATTATTTCTTTGCAGAATCCAATAGTACAGAATTCTTTGCCAATCCCACCAGAAACAACGCATAATTTTCTTTTGTGGGGTCTAAGGAGCGTTTTCTAACAACATTACGGTGAACGATTCATTCATAGTCGCCGGTAACAATTAGATTTACAAAGGGCGCATTTTCATTCCGTTTATAAAGCAAATAGCAGATGGAAATGCGATACAAATCAGTTGACACGCAAACATCGTGTCGATTTGTGTAACCAAGTTTAACAAAATGCTCATGAATAGTGGATGTTGATATGTTACGCCTTTCTGCTACTTCTCGTAATGTGGGCTATTCTAACTTGATGTTGTTTTATTCGGTCGTCATCTGCAGAGGGTGGTCTCCCTGAGTGTTATTTATCATGAAAGTAAAATCTACAGCTATAGACTTTGCGAACTACCTCCATACAGTTCTTACAGCTAAAGCATCTTCAACGTACATTGCACATAGGTTTTTCGCAGTTTGCTAGGCATTTCCTTCCTTTATGGAAATAGCAAAGCATCAAAAGCCTAAAATGGGTCTTAATATATTCCATTTTTAAAGGGCGTAAAAATGAACAAAAAAGATAACTAGCCGATAATATAAATATACAATATCTGTCACTACTTTGATATGTTCTAACGTATCGGAAGATGAACTATTAAAAATCGGCACGAACAATCAGGACAACCTGATTGAATACTTGTTTTGAAGACGGTATTCTACAACTTTCTATATATACATCACTTAAAAGAAAGGAAACATAACTTAAAAGAAAGGAAAAATGCACAAGTCAACATCTTTCCTTGCGTTTTATGATACTCCTACTAATATCCGTTTGTCTGTCTGTGATAGTATTTGCTTGCTGCTAGTTTTATGTTAATAGGTCTAGAAACGGGCATCCTGGCAAGAATTATTCCCTATCTCTGGGGAGCGACCAAACAGTGTCATGACCTCCATTGTTGCCATGGATGAGCTGTACTAGTGAATCTAGGTGGAAAGAAAAAACAGCGTGTAACTTGGTAGGATTAGTCACTTTCACGAAAGCAATGTCCCGTGCAAGATTACAATTCTGAAAAAAAAATTGTCTATTGAAATTATTTGCAATAATATTTTGGGGGGCATGGGAGGCCATGTAACAGAATGAGTCGGGAATCGATTAATTTAAAATAACACACGGACAAAGTATCGAATAAAAACTATGAAACAAATAATAAACAACTGAAAGAGTATTTGAAACGCAGTAGGTTGACAAATTTGTAAAACGAATTTTTATCGCCATAATGTTAAGCAGTTTTTTTTTATTGTTTTTATTGTCGATAGATACCTAGTTGTTTTTCCACTTCATAGCTGTAAAGATTATTGCATGCGGTCCCCCTTTTTAATAGGACGTGTTATTTATGTTTTCATTTGATATACATATTTATTAATTATTTTTTCATCTCATATAATATTTATTAATTAATTTTACGTACAAATAAAAAGAAATCCATGAACACGTGTTTCTATCTATTAGCCGTCATCAGTATGGCTTACCCGAGCAATGATCGAACCTACGATACTACTGTCTGCAGTCTTGCGTTTTTCCACAAGATCACAAACACCTTGCCAAAATATGTACAATTTTGTATCGCCATAATGTTGCATAGTTTTTGTTATTTTTTTTACTGGCAATAGAAACAGCTGTTTTTCTTAGTATTTCTCCACTTCCTAAGCGGTAAAAGATATTGCATTAAGTCGACCTTTTTAATTATTTTTTTAAATTTTATATATATATTTATTAATTAATGTTTACGTACATATAAAAGGAATCAATGAACACGTGTTTCTATCTATAAGCCGTCATAATGATGGCTTACCTGGGGAAAGATAGAAACCAAAATATTACTGTCTGCAGTCTGGGGGTTTATCACTAGATCACAAACAATTTGCCGAAATATGTACGATTTTTTGTCGGCATGATATTACGTAGTTTTCGTTATTCCTTTTACTGTCGATTTTCATAGTATTTTCCCACTTCCTAAGCTGTAAAGAATATTTTTGTTGAATTTTGAATTATTCGAAGCTGCTAATTATTTCAGAATTGAAGAATGACAATTTAACTGCATTCTGTTGATGATTTACCTATTCTGCTATCCTGGAGAGAATGTTCATCTATAATCCTATAAGATTCTTTAGGAATGTTGGTCAGAATATGTTTGCTATAAGGGGTTTTGAACCAAACCGTTATACACCTTCTATTTTTCTTCTTTATATCATTAGGTGCGTTATTATGATTTGTATCAGGTACTTGATTGAAATTTCTTGATGATTCATCGCCTATATTTGTTCTGTTTACCCTAGATTTGTTTTTATGCATTGACATATTATCTGATACCAAAGTATATTGCTTCCTTCATTTGGTTACACCTCTCGATTTTTGTTCCGAGTCGGCTTTGGTAAAGCTTACTTTATTCGTATATCCAGATTTAGTTAAATCATCATTGTAGTACTGAGCAAGAGGATAGGGAGGACCTTACTAACCGCCCCTGATAATTTTAGTTGGATATTCAATTTTCTTTTGGGGTGTTTTTATGTGTTGTCCCATTCCCACGTTATTTCATGTTTTCATGTTTCATTTTGGGGATATTTATAAGACATAGCGTGACTGCAGTATTTTGGTGCGAGTAGCTAGCTTAGGGTAGATTAGGTTTTTGTCATTGCGCTTTTTGTTTTGTTTTTGAAAAAAAAATTCATTGTTTTGTTTGTTCTTTTGAAAAATGTCCAAAACTGTTTGTTTATGTCACAATGACCCCCGACCCCCACCTTTCCCCTTCCACAGTGGGCTTTCATGCCTAAGGGTAGATGCATTCTGGGAATATAATTTTAATTCCCTGAATTAATGTTTCCCGGGATGTATTTCCCTAAATATAATCTGTTCCGATAGATACTACACCCATAGACCGGTACCGTCTTGGCCTTCGGGCCTTGATTACGCCGCACTGCGGGTTTGTCCTGTGCCGTTCTAGGAGGGTCCATCTTCCCTGGCTTTGCCTCCCCTCTTTGGGGAGGAGTCCGTTTATTGCTTGCTGCCTGAGGCGTCCCTACCAGGGAATGCCGACGGGGCTGCCCAGGCAATTTTAGTAGGCCAGAGTGCTCACCTTCTCGGGAGTTCGGTTTTCAAATCCCACTTTCCCGACCTTGTGTCACATCTTACCGCTGTGGGAGGAAGATAAATAGAAGCCGTTCAGCCGTGGGCTGGGCCTTTTGGCCAAGATCAAAGTTTAGTACTTGTTCCGATGAATACTCCACCTCATAGACCGGTACAGTCTTGGCCTTCTGGGCTTGATGACACCTGTCTGTGGGGGTGTCCTGTGCAGTTCTAGGATGTCAACCTTACCGCTGTGGGAGGAAGATAAATAGAAGCGGTTCAGCCGGGGGTTTGGAGACCCCACATCCGACTGGGTGGACCAGACGCCGAGCCAGGAAACAGACAGCAGCAGCAACAATCAAACAGCCCTTTGCAGGGCTAAATACAAACTACTAATGCGATTAACACTTTCCTGTTTGCTCAATCCCTTGAACTCCAGCCTGCCCCTTCCAGTCCCATGTTTCTGCTCCGACCCCATCACCTGTACCAGCGGCACCTGCTACAGCTCACTCGGCTCCTGCTGCACTAGCAAGCCTGAGCAGACTCCAACTCTCTGCAACAAACTCCAGCAGTCCTGAGCAGACTCCAGCGATCCCCAGCAAGCTCCAACGGCTACCCCAGCACTCTGCAACACGACACTCCCCGGCAAGCTCCAACGGCTACTCGGGCGGGAACAGCACTCTCCAGCTGCGCCAGCGCTTTGCAGCACACTCCGTCGTCATGCCTGCTCATCATTCCAGCATCACCTTTTCCAGTACCAGTTACGTCATTCCAACATTTCCGGCTTCTAGTTACGTCACCCCTGTTATTTTTACTTTCCCTTCTCAACCAGTCTTTACCTCTTATGGTAAATAAACGCCTCTCCTTTTTTAAACTGTTCATCTGCGTTTATCCTCTCTTTGCCATTGTCGTAATTTGCCTGTGTCCACCTTTCTTAGTCTCAACAACACCTATCGCAACAAGCTCATGCTATAAGTATTCATCGTTTTATCTGCGGGTACTATTATATAAGGGTTATTTTTAACTTTCTAATAAGTGTTATTAATATTGTCAATGGGAAGCTTCAAATATTAATTTTTTTATTTTAATTTTCTTCACTATGTTAATTAAACGTATATATATATAGAGAGAGAGAGGGAGAGAGAGAGACATGAATAGTATAACTGTCCTGTTTTTAAATCTCTAAAACACTTACATGGTAAACAGCTGATGATCCCCGTTTTAATATTTCACGCTTAAGTTAAGGTCCCTGTTTTTTGTTTCACTGTTAGATACGTGAATCCTTTTTTTATTTTTTTTATTTATGAATTGTCCAACGAATGCTAAGTCTGCGATATCTTGGATTAATTTAGTTTCTCTGGGAATTTAAACTGCATTTACCTTTTGTTTTCTTTTTTCTTTTGTTTAAAATGGCTCAAAGCTTCTTTATACTATATATATATATATATATATATATATATATTTTACTGTCTACGAAATGAGTCCCTGAACCTAATTCCTCGGGTCTATTTGTAGTCCCGCCCGTGACGTCACATCCGGCGTCACATCTACCTCCTCCTCTGTATTCGGATCGCTTCCCTCGTCCCCTGAACTGCTGCTTGCATATCTCCGGGGTTTTCTTATGTGTCGTCTTGCTCGTCTGAGTGCGATCGGGAGGTCCATTTCTTCGTCGCTTCTTTGGGTCTGTTCCTCTTCTTCCAGTTTCCTTAACTCATCACTGAAAGGGAACTCATCATCCTTCCCTTGTTGACGGGTCGTGTTTTGGGGGATTCTTTTTAGTTGTGACGTGTGTCTTAGCACCCGTTTATCTCCTTGCCTTATAATCGCGGATTCCCCCTTGCGCTCTCCTACTGTCCATGGTGTTGGATGATAAGCTGGGGTTAGCTTATTATATCTACTTTGTTTTAGGAGTACACTTTCTCCTGTTTCTATGTAAGATGGTTTGGCTTTATTTTTCTGATCTGTGCGATCCTTTAATTTGTATTTCTCTTTCTTGTCTTTTTGCCGAGCTGCTCTCCAGGCCTGGCTTTCAGGTCTTTTTTGTAGTTCTGGCAGGTTGATGTTCACCTCCCGACCCAAGAGAAGAGAGGCAGGTGTTTCCCCCGTCATGGCATGAGGGCTGTTTCGATAATACATCAGGAATTCTCCTAGATGTTTCCTCCAGTCCCTTCCTTCAGTGTTCATTGCTCTAATCGCTTTCAACATAGTTCCAAAGAACCGCTCAATTTCCCCATTAGTTTGGGGATGATAAGGTGTTATCTTCCGATGTTGGATACCCCATTGTTCACAGAATTGCTTAAAATCGGATGATATGAATTGGGGTCCGTTATCTGAAACAATGATGGTGGGGATGCCGTGTGTATAAAAGCAGTTTTGGATCGTTGATACAACTGTACTGGCTCTCGTGGTTTTCGTAATGAATGCTTCCGGCCATCTTGAGCCTGCATCAACCATCCCAATAACATAATCCCCGCTAGGGAAAGGTCCACATATGTCGACGTGGAGGACTTCCCATGGACCTTTCATCTCGGCCATATGTACTGGACGATGGTTACTCTTCGGGTCTTGGGTCGTACACGGGATACATCGGCTTATAGTGGTCTCTATGTCCTTGTCTATATTAGGCCACCATACCTTAGTCCTAAGCAACGCTTTTGTTTTCACTATACCCAAGTGTGTGTCATGTGCCAACTTCAGGATTCGCTTCTGCAAGTTTTTTGGTATAATGATTCTGGATCCTCGCGTAATTATACCCCGTTTGGCTGTCAGCTCATTCTTCACATGTTTGTAGGGTTGGGTTGACTCTTTACTCCAGTCGCCTTGTTGTATCGCCTTTTCCACTGCTTTGAGAGTTAAGTCCCGTTGAGATTCTTCCATTATCTCTGATAACGTGATTGATTTAGGCGTGCTGTTTGCTACGATGGCGTTGATAAACCCTTCGGCAATCTCTTCTTCTGGTGATACTGTTTTTTGATATTTCATCGGTTGTCGAGAGAGTATGTCTGCTGGATTATTCCTACCGTTGATATGTTTGATAGTATAGTCATATTGTTGTAAGCGTAGGATCCAGCGCAATATTCGTGCGGAGGGGTTGCCTTTGGGATTAAAAATAGTTGTCAAGGCTTGATGATCAGTCATTAGCAGGAAATTTTTTCCATACAGATAAAAATGGAATTTTTCGCAAGCCCACACAATAGCTAGGGCTTCTTTTTCCAGTTGGCAGTAGCGACGTTCACCGTCGGTCAGAGTTCTCGATGCATAGCTTATGGGGGTAAGTACTCCTAGTTTGTTCTGGCACAGTATTGCTCCCAGTCCCACGGGACTGGCGTCTACCAAGACTGATGTCTCCAGCTTTGGATCGAAGTGCATAAGCGGCTTGCTTTGAATTATCATATTTTCCAGTTTAAGGAAGCAAGATTCCTTTTCCTTGGTCCATCGCCATTCCGTGTTTGCACGAGTCAACCTTTTTAAGGGCTCACTGAGTGTTGCCAGACGAGGGATAAATTTCCCGAGGTAATTTATCAGCCCCAAGAAACTACGTACGTCCTGGATATTTTCGGGGATTTTGAATTCTTTTATTGCTTTTATTTTGGAGTCGGTGGGTCTGATCCCTGTGCTGGACACAATAAACCCATGGAACTCGAGTTCTTCACTGTCGAATATGCTCTTTTTCTGTGCGATTGTGAGGTTGTTTCCTCTCAACGTCCGCAATACCGCATCTAGGGTCTTGTTGTGTTCTTTTGGGTCGATTTTCGAGAAAGTGTTTGCGTTGCCAATTTCACTCAATAGTTGTTCAACTGTTGGTATTTGATAGCGAGTGCGTTTTACTGCTTTATTCGCTACGCGTAGGTCGGCACATATTCTTATCTCCCCGTTTGGCTTTGGTACCGCTACTAATGGTGAGACCCACGGAGTTGGTCCTTCCACTCGTTCAATGATATCATTTTCTAACATTTCCTCGATTTTTTCCTCCACCGCTTCTTGGATGTGAAATGGTGTTCGTCGTGGTGGTTGGGCTACTGGCGTAATGTTATTGTCAATTTTGATTTTGAGTCGAAAATTTCTCATTCTTCCTAACCCTTCTAATGAGGGTAGATGTTGTTTGAGAATGTCCTTTGTTGATTGTGGGATACTGTTTGTATGGAGTGATTTCACTTGTGGGGTGGTAATGAACCCTAGTTCAATGCTGGCCCGTTTGCTCAATATGTTACCCCCTTGATATGCCTTAGTAACAAATATCTTGTGGGCTATTCTCCTGGGCCCCTTTGTTAGCGTAGCAAAAAATTCCCCTTTTAGAGGTATCGGTGTGTTCCCATAGGCTTTTGGTCTACAATTGGTTTGTTTTAATGTCAAATTCGGTCGTAAATTAAGGATTCTCGAAAAAGTTTTGCTGTCAATGAGATTGATATCTGCTCCAGAGTCTATTAATATTGTGACGGGTACGTCGTCAATGTGGACGACTTCGCTTCCTGCCGCACTAATGTGATCTATTTGGAAGACCCATGTCTGGTTGTCTGATTCCAGTTTCGTTGATACTGGTTGGACACGTTTGTTTTCGCCTGATAGGTTATTTTCTTTTTTTCTATCGCTCTTTTTCCTCAAGCACGTTTTCTCGAAGTGGTTCTTTAATCCACAGTAGTTACATTTTTTTCCAAATGCTGGGCATTTTGTTTGACCATGTATATGGTCTTAACTGTTACAGCCGTAGCATCTTGTGACAGGTCTTAAAGGGCTGTTTTTGTCTGTGGAGGGGAGATGTCTATGATCACTGTTAAGTTGTTGCCGTTTGTAGCTGGTTTTAACTTGGTGGATATCCGAATGCCCTTTCCCGTTCCCTTCAATATGCTCGGCCTGTGTTTCAGTGGATTCGAATATGAATGCTCTCCGAAGTGCTTCCTCTACGGTCAAATCCGTTTCTTTTAAATACGCTCGACGTAATTTGTTGGAGGTGCATTTCTCTATTAGTTGGTCTACTATAGCCTTGTCTAGACTGTATTCGTTAAAATTACATTTTGCCCCTTGTATCCGCAAACGGGTGACGTAGTCGTGTGTAGACTCCTCGTTATCTTGCATAAGCATTCGGAATTTATGACGTTCGAAAACCTTATTGGTTTTCTGGATGAAGTATTCGTCCAAAGCTATCTTCATTGTTTTGTACGTTGGCTCTAATCGGTCTTGTGGTACCTCCGGGGTTAAAGTCCTGATGATTTCTTTTAGTTTCCGTCCCCCATAAAATCGTAAAAGTGAACGCTGTCGATTGTCATCCCTTATTTCGAACGCCGTAAATGCGTCCTCAAGGTGTTCACTCCATTCCCTCCATGCTTGCTCCTGGTTAGAGTCCTCCCAGTCTAGGGGTTCTATTGTTGGCATTGAAAGAGACATATTTATTTATTTTCTCTTCGGAGGGTTTTTTTTTTTTTTTTTTTTTTTCCAGTTGTTTAGTTTCGGTTGCTCGTCGCTGTTTGCTTCGAGAAATTAAATTTCAGTTGTTGTTTCGATTACTCGTCGCTGTTTGCTTCGAGAAATTAAATTTCAGTTGTTGTTCAGTTTCAGTTACTCGTCGCTGTTTTGCTTAGAGAAGTTAAATTTCAGTTGTTGTTTAGTTTCGGTTACTCGTTGCTGTTTTCTTCGAGAAATTAAATATCAGTTGTTGTTGTTGTTCAGTTTCAGGGTTTTTTTTCCAGTTGTTTAGTTTCGGTTACTCGTCGCTGTTTGCTTCGCGAAATTAAATTTCAGTTGTTGTTTCGATTACTCGTCGCTGTTTGCTTCGAGAAATTAAATTTCAGTTGTTGTTCAGTTTCAGTTACTCGTCGCTGTTTTGCTTAGAGAAGTTAAATTTCAGTTGTTGTTCAGTTTCGGTTACTCGTTGCTGTTTTCTTCGAGAAATTAAATATCAGTTGTTGTTGTTGTTCAGTTTCAGGGTTTTTTTTCCAGTTGTTTAGTTTCGGTTACTCGTCGCTGTTTGCTTCGCGAAATTAAATTTCAGTTGTTGTTTCGATTACTCGTCGCTGTTTGCTTCGAGAAATTAAATTTCAGTTGTTGTTCAGTTTCAGTTACTCGTCGCTGTTTTGCTTAGAGAAGTTAAATTTCAGTTGTTGTTCAGTTTCGGTTACTCGTTGCTGTTTTCTTCGAGAAATTAAATATTAGTTGTTGTTGTTGTTCAGTTTCGGGTTTTTTTTTTTTTTTTTTTTTTTTTTTTTTCCAGTTGTTTAGTTTTACCTCGTCGCCAGGTTTACTGTCTACGAAATGAGTCCCTGAACCTAATTCCTCGGGTCTATTTGTAGTCCCGCCCGTGACGTCACATCCGGCGTCACATATATATATATATATATATATATATATATATATATATATATATATATATATATATATATATATACACGTTTTATTATACATTGGCTGTAGGCAGTATTATTACTTGAATTGAAAGGTATTTATTTCGATAATTAATAAGATTTAGAATATAGACAAATAACATTTGATCAAATTTCAATGATGAATAAAACTTAAAAAATAAGAAAGAAAAGAGAAAAATAAAATGTGAAATTAAAAGAAAGCGAGTAAAATACAATGAAAATAAAGATAAACAAAGAAAATAAAGACAGAAGAAAGGAAAGAAAAAGAAAGAAGTAAGATATATCAGGATGAATGTTTGTGTTGCCATGGTGATGAAGTAAATACATTTAGTGAAGATGGAGAAGAGTAACTCTAACCGCATTAAGATGAATTAGTTCATTTAATTCCTTTGCTTTCAAAAGTACATAACCTGTCCGCAGCCATTTTGAAAACCATATTGAACTCGAGTCATTGCACTGGTGGAACTATTCTTCGATCTTAATTTCTACAAGGGATTTGGACAGAGAAACACACAAAGAAAAGCCAGAATAAAATAAACAAAAGACAAGAAAAAATAAACATAATGAAAAGAAAACATAGACATACGTATCAAAGACTACAAGTTTAATGAATCTATGTATTATTAAAACTCTGTACCTTGTTTGTTTGTCCTGTGTTTGTCTGTCTCCGTATACACTGGCTGACGTTACAAATGTAGTACGTTATCCAATAATTAATTAACTGAAACATAAATATAATTTATGGCGTCATAAATTGTAAATAAATAATAGAATGATGTGAGCCATTAAATAGCTACGCGTCGTCTCTGTGGACAGTGACTGTATATATAAACTCTCTCTCTCCCGCGCTCTTTCTCTTTGGCCTTTTGGCCAGGATCAAAGTGTAGTATCTGTTCCGATGGATACTATACCCTATAGACCAATATCGTCTTGGCCTTCGGGGCTTGATTCCGCCGGTATATGGGGTTGTCCTGTGTAGTTCTAGGAGATCAATCCTCCCAGGCTTTGCCTTCTACCCTTTGATAAGGGGTTAGTTTATTGCTAATCAACTGAGGCGCCCCTACCGGAGAATGCCGACAGGGCTGCCCAGGCATTTTTAAGGGTCACAAGTGCTCTTCCTCTAGGGTGCTGACTTATCAAATCCCACATTGTGTCACATTGTACTTTGTGGGAGGTAGATAAATACCTCTCTCTCTCTCTCTTATATATATATATATATATATATATATATATATATATATATATATATATATATATATATATATATATATATTAGACGAACCGTTTAGATCCGGAAGGTGTAGTTCGTTATGAATTTCAAATATACAAACCTGTTAAATTACCGTATGATTGCAATTTTAGTCCTTCTATTAAGAAAGTGGTTAGTTATTACGTGAACTTTCTAACTTTATCTTCATAGATTACTGTTAATCTGAAGTGTATTTTACTTCTAGACGAGATGAAATCACAAGATATCAGAGATGTGTCTACTTTACTATTTCGTTTAGAGCTGAGATGAATTAATAGTTTAATTTACTATTATTTCCTACGATTGTTAGTATAACTGATTTTACAGCTCTATCTAAACTTTACATTCAACGGAATAAAACATGATACAATCTACGCATCCATCAGGGATTCATTCATATATTTTACGATAGAGTGAGTGCTACTGATTCATCACCGCAAATAGAAGTTTAATACGACCCAAAATGATCACATTTATCTTTGCAAAATGTTTAACCATTGGCTAATGAAGGTTGGTTTGAAGACACGCGAAATGATTGCAGCTAAATCAGCAGGGACATGGCGAAATAATAGAATCCTCAACGGGAAGTGACCGTGGCTAAATCGTTAATGACACGGACTGACAATATGGGTGTGCCAAGTTGGAATACTTTTCGTTCCACAGAAAATCTTTCCCTCAGGATGTTGGCAACCTTCACGTGGCCCCTCCTGTAAGTATACAATGTATTTTTTAGAAAGAATTCTAACCAGAAATACACTGGGGAAACCAGTGCCAACATAAAAATATGTTGATTCATAGGTAGAAGGAGCCAACCTTCTTTGCGGCAGTCTTGGCAATGTCTTCAATGTATGTGTTCCAATTCATGTTAACTGTGAAGATCAGGCCGAGGAGTTTCAATGATGAACTCTCAGGTAGGGTGTTATTTGCCATGACAATCCAGATCTTTACTAAACCCTTCTACTGAATACATCATTACAAAATTGACCCCACAATTCAACTTTGTATTACCAGCTTTCTTCTCTCGTATTAAAAGAAATGCTTTATAATGTATGTTTTCTCACCGTTCAGTGGTATACGTGCATACTTTTCTGATCGCTAAACCTACAACACAAAATAGAAAAAGATATCGCAGTTAAATCAAAGTGAGAAATACGTCATGACAAAATTAACCAAACATTTCAATTGTGTAGTTCAGACTCTGGCATGACCAAAATGCTTTCCATTGTATGTTTTCTCACCGTTCAATAATATACGTGGATACTTTGCTGAGGATATTATCAGTGGGAGGTATGGTCCTGAATGCGCTTCACACTCACCGGGCGACCTCCACCAGATTTTTATCGGTGGAGTTATTTCAAAGATAATTTCTATCGAAATAATCCATAGACTATTCCTGAATTGATGAGGTCAAATCAATACAGTGTCAAGAGAAAAGGGCGTCAGAGTCATTGACAATTTTACGCGTTGTATCCACGTGTATTTATCAGTGAACGACGATGAAGTTGGACATTCATGAGTGAAACTTGGTGGGTAAGTCAGGCATAGACTGCAGTTAATTTATACTAAATATGGTTGCATTTCAGATGATATTGTCAATTGTATTAACAATTCCATAAGTAGAGTTTTTTGTGCCACTCTGTATAACCATATCTTGTAGCAATGACGTCATCTGCACTTCACACTTCCACAAACGTATTGAATTCATTTACATGAAGTTTAAAGAGTAGACTGAAATAAACGGTGGTCACTGTGCTCTGAGGTCGGCGTTTTTATGATTATATTTAATAACGATACTGTTCATCTCAATATGAAGTCAGGCAGACAAATGAGTAAAGTTCGTGGTCTGTATCCGGAGGCTTTAAATATGTGTTATGATATGAGCGATTTCGTCTGCTTCCCGCTGGCTCGTTAATATCAACAGAACCACACATTTTGCCCTATTGCAGATGTTTTGGTAAACATCTATTTCAGATAATATTCTGTTTTATGATATTTAAGAAATATTAATTATTATTTAAATATTTTATAATTTTAAACAATTTTGACATATGTTAACATAATCGTATCATATTTTTAACATAAAATTCGTTACAAGTGTTTTATAATGTATATTAACATAATTTATATTTATTATTTTCCTAATGTCTTATAATTTTAATATATTCTTAATCATAGTAATCTTAACAGAGACTTGCCAAACTCAGGATACAGGTCATTTTGATTATTTGTGTTATCATGGGGGATGCACGCGACTAATTGAAATCGGTTAATAAAATTATTGCAGAATATTTTTGTTACTTAGAAACATGCAAAATGTAGACAGATGATTTTGTCAATCATTCCTTTTGATAATACACTAAAATTACACTAGGTTTGATTTGAATTTATGTTTTTTTCTGACATTTTTATTCGTGAAATTATTGCAACACTTACCTCACAAATGTATTCGTATGTCTCCTTTGCTTTTAAAATATAAAAAATGGGATACATAGTTTTTTGTTAGAATATAGTGCACACGTCTCTGTTTCATACTCAACATCTGGAGAGAGATCAAAGACTGATTACTCGAATGGTGCAGCGTCTATAAGATCTACCCTATGAAAGTTGACCGAAGAAACTAAACATTTCCTCCGTTTAGTGTCGATGATTACGCGGTAATCTTATTTGGGCATAAACTCTATTCAATGGTCATTACGATATACTGCAGGAACTATTATTAACTTATGCGCCAGAAAGAGGTCTACGCAGACACCACAATAAACTATGTCACCGTCGATTTTAACTGAACCAATCAGGGTTTCTGGATATTGGAATAGACTTCCAAGAGAGTTAATGAATGCACCAGAAATTCATACATTCAAGAGGGATTTGGACAGACTTTGGGATACTGTACCCCCTTTTGTGTAAATTTTTACCATCCTTTCCCTACATGGCCACTGAAGCATGCCTGTTTTATTTTTTGCCAAATTATTCCAATTGAATTGAAATATGTGTAATAAAATATTCTGAATAAAGATAAATTGACTGTTTTTAGTAAACGACGTGCGTTTATTCAGTTAATAAATTTACTCTAAATTTCAGTTTCTTTGGACTATTTTAAGAGTTTTTAGGAGCGTATAATATAGGCACATATTGATTCATTAAAAAATGAGCCATTAACTACGAAGATTTCCTGAATTTCAATTTAGTTTTAAGACCCCTTACAGTTAAGAGGCAAATCCTGTAATGGATTTGGTTCAAAATTAGAATAATAATTTTAAACATAACGTTTTATAGCATTATATCTTGATTTTAATTTTCGTAGGAGACATAAAATTGGCGCGAAACTGTTATGCTCGAGAAATTCATTTTACCTGTCCTAGGACGGTTATTATTCTAGTTAATAATGTTAACCTGTTTATCGTAACATATTCTGTTTTATAATATTTAGGGATGATATTAATTATCATTTAAATGTGTTATATTGTTTTATAAACGTAACATATTTTTATCATATTGTTTTCATATTCTTAGTCAAAATGTTTTTATAATCTTTAGGAAGTCGTAATGCGTATTTAGGATTTACAGAAGGTTTTATAATCTCAATATATTTTCTCAATGGAAATCTTTACGTATTATTTGTAACATATTCTGTTTTATAATCTCTTTCAAATTTCAATTACAATTTCTGATTCTTTAATGTTTTGTGAGGGTAGGGTTTCTGTTTATTTAGCATAGATAAATATAACGGTCATCTTGTCACTTTAAGAGTGAATGGAAACGGTGTAATATTATTTAGAAGTAAGTGGAGAAAGACACTATAAGGAAAGTATCTTCTGAAGGTTGAAGAATATAGAATGTATTTTGTAATGGATATTGCAGCAAACATAAGATTAAAATACTTGGTGTAAAGAGCTAATAAGAACGAAAGATGATCATCGCTTAGACAGGAGATGCCTATTGGCTTTAGTCTTGAAAAGACCAAGGCTATCCGTAGGAGGAAAACAGTCAGCAGTAAGCGAGTTTCACACGCGTGTGCAGTTCTTGGCGAAATGCTACTGGAATAGGAAGCTGTATTACAATTAGGTAGCAATACAGCGAATTGAATGGTACCACTATACCAACAAGTCAAACGAGCTTGAAACAAAGGAAGCAGGAAATAGATAAGACATTTCTGAAGAACACATGCTATTATAGTATTTATAGAAAAGACTGAGACTAGCAACGCCACATCTGAGAGAGAGGAGGCAGAGAAGAAGATTTCGTATACGTTTCTGCTCCTTGTATAAAATGTCAAATAGGACACAGATTCACAAGCTCCAAATATGACAACAGTACTCCATAAATGTTATTGTGAAAGGAAAACGATGGATCATCTTTAAGAATAACACTATTTATATAGTATTAGGTGAGAAAGAGATGTTGTACACGTAGTTTGGTTCTTGTATTTTGTTGCAATTTATTGAGTGAGAAGATGCATGTTTGTGTAACAGAATAAATAATATACACTTGTGAATTATTTAATGCCACGTCTGGTTTTAAGAACCCGTGAAAAGTCATCCGTTCGTCTTGGAGTATGTGGAGAAAAGAGAGAGAAAGTTAGTCATGTAACTCCAGTCAATGTGTGTATTTTAATAATCGATAGAGAGATGAAGTGTTATACTTAAATTTGCGGAGTATCCGAGTTGGTGAATAAGAAGCGGTTATGATGAAAGTTCTCTGCGTGGTCAATACATGTTTACACATGATTGTGCAGGCTGCTTGGTTGATTAGTTAAAACCGGGAGTATAGAGTTAAACAAAAGAAAACTCAGGCATCTGGAACAGAAGACTAGGAAACTAATGACCATGCACAATTGACTAAACACAAATAATGATATTGACTGAGTCCACATAAAAAGGATAGACGGTGCTGAACACTATTAGTATAGAAGCTGTGGGGATTGCACAAAAAAACTAGAAAAATACATAACATGGAACACAGTAAAGCAACACACAAGAAAAATGAACAATACAGGGAGTATTGACACTGCAAACTAAAAGACAAGAAGATAGAATGTGAAATAAAAATCAGTTACCCTGAAGATTAATAAGATTGACCATAGAAGAGACACAAGAGAACACATGCACATGGCTAATACAATGTTTCCTGAACAGAGAAACGGAATCCCTACTGACAACCGAACAGAACAACGCGATCAAAACAAACAAGCTAAGAGAGACAAAACCAATGAAAACAGTAAATGAAGCAGTAAATCACATACTATGGAAATGCAGCAAAGCCCAGCACCTAATATAAAAACAAACACGACTGTGTGCGAAATGCAGTTCACTAGGAACTATGAAAACATCTGCACTTCGAACACGTCCTAAAATGGTAGAGACAAAACATAAAGACAGTATTAGGAAATGAAAATCACAAAACCCTCTGGGATGTAGAAGTACAAACATACAAATTCGTCCAAGCAAGGAAACCAGATGTGAATAAATATATTTTTTTCCTTTAACGTTTCTGCGTACCAACTTTATAAAAGTTAGGTTTAATTAATAATTTAATAACCTAGCGATATCGTAATAACACAGATTTGACCGATAATTTTATTTGTTTAAGATTACGGACTTGGTAGTGAGAGATAATAAACAGTAGACGTTTATTTAATTAACAATCTTTTTTCATTGTATTTAATGAAAAACACAAAAAACACGACAATAATTACAAGCACCATTAAAAGCACCGACCAGATATAGACTGGAAGAGTGAAGAGAGTATCGGAATCTTGGAGACGCTTATTTCTACTAAATTCCAATTAAGGTCAACGGTCGCTGCCAGCGAGTAAACAGACAAAAATGACAACACGAATTACAACCACCTTTAAAGTGGATTTGCTTTTTTTGGGGATGTTTAAGAGACCCAAATTCATAAAATTTGAGTTCACATAATTATTTATTAACCACGCGATACCGTAATAATTAAATTTAACTTTAAAAATCCTATTTAAAAAAATTAAATTACATTCTTCCAGGCCACGTCGGATAAAAACAACTAGTTTCAAATATTTTATTACAGTATAATACGATTATTTGATTTTCATTTCTCAAGAGACTTGAGTTATCTGAATTAGTTGAATGATCTTAAGTGAAGCCAAATGTAAGTGTATGGAATAGTCTTTCTAATGGCATGAATGCATATCAGAATGAATTGCGACCATTTGTTTTGGATGCGTGTGTGAGTATACAATAGCAAATATTGCGCATATATGAACCATAAGATAAAATCTAATGCATATTTAATGAAAAACCTTTTCTATTTTCACTTCTAATATTTCACATTTTCGTAAGACGGTAAACACACCAATTTGAAATATCAAATGACATTTACAGAGGAATAAATGGATCCAAAACAAGAAAAACAAAGACGTATGTTCTTCAGATGCGTCTATTCAATCTGCTGGTTTCTGAAAATCTGAAATAGATCTGTTATCGTCAGCAAGATGCTAGTCGACATTGATCCCAGCGAACAGAACTGCTGTTGTGTTCATTGTAGTCGGTACCCTAAGAAATTATAACAATAAAATCGTTATATTTTTGAAATTTGGAGATGAAAATTGATAATTTGTATACTTTTGGTTATTCGGATTACATTTCTCATCTTGAGTGTTATCATCACAACGTTTCGGTAGCGATACGAAGAATTGCGAATTACTGAAGACTTCTCCCAATCATGGCTGACGCAACAAGTTCATGCTGCCCCCGTTCGAAATTTTGTGCAGATGCCCGTATTCGACAGAAATATTTCCGAGTTCGAAGAGATACACCTGAATAAGGCCGGAGGTTACATCGGCCGAAACTTTGTGATGATAACACTCAAGATGAGAAATGTATCCGAACAACCCAAATTATACGAATAAAATCATTTATAAAATCCCAATGCATTTCTGACAATAAACCATGTTTAGTATTAATAAACCTCATTCGACGCCTGATTTACCAGCCAAGTTTCACTCATAAATATCCAACACTTATTGTTTTATAGGTGTTCAATGTGATCCGGGGAAAATTTGATAATCGTGCTAACAGTAGGAGGTGGGATCCTAAATGCGGCTTCACACTCCATTTTTTTTCGGTGAGGTTATTTAAAATAATGCCCAAAACAAGCTTGTTAAGCGTAACACATCAATGAAAAGGCGTCAGCTTGATGTACGGGTGACTCACAGAATTTCGTATAAAAATATTTAGCCGCATCTAAAGTAAGATGCGCCCATTCAATCTGAACGTTTATTGATGTAACGGCTATTGCAAACTTATATAAAACGTGACAGACAAGCTGACGGACAGAGCCAATTATAAAAATGCTCTAACGCAAGATGCGCACATCCAGTCTGCCCACTGATAAAAGATAAAATCGTGCTTGAAACTGAATTCTGATTGACCGAAGGACAACACGTCCAATAGAGATTCGTGTATACGTCGAAAAGTATTATGGCATTTATATTTTGATCAAATTATATAGAGAGAATAATAGTGATCAATAGATATACATAGAAACAAATATAACTCATAATTATTCTAGAAATTCCATTTACATCCACTATAGGTACATGTTGAAAATATAAATGGGTAGTTTAAAATAAATCAAATGTAAACAAATAAATATTTAGAACTGATATTTTTGTACGATTTACATATACGCAGGAAATTGAATGCACTTATGCATTGGAATTTACAGGATCTAAATATTTATGAAGACATCACATTGGTGAAATGGAAAATTATTTCCAACAAGCATTTGGGTAAAATGCTTTACAGTATAGATAATTGAAGCCATTCAAAAGTAGGTAAAAATGAATAAATGGCATCTATAAAAAGCGATTCGTTCCATTACAAGCGAGGTTTGGCCAGATGGTAAAGCTTCGGGCGTCAGTCACTGAGGTCCTGGTTTCGAATCACGCTTGGTTCAACGATACTAATTAGTCGTAAGACTAAAAAACAAGGTTCCGTGGATAATTATATTAAAAAAACATATGTCGCTCCTCATCTGGGGGCATTACATAGCTGAAGGGAAAATTATTCCCATCTAGAATTTAGATAAAAATGCCTTTCATTTTAAATAGAGTGCGTTCAAATATATCGCAGACAAAATAAACAAATAAATAACATCTATATAAAGGATATATACGAGGCCTGTCTACAAAGTATCCGACCTTAGGCCAGAAACATATTTCAAATACGTGACGGGCTTGGGACCCTAATCCCTTTTAAAGTAGGCCCCTTCTGCTTGCATACACTTAACCCACTGATCCATCCAATGCCGGAAACACATCTGGAAGTTTTCTTTGGAATTGTGTTCATCTCCACCATCGCGTTAGATTAAGCAGGTGTTTGGAGAAGATGCTATGTATAACACAAATTAAAAAGTAGTTCAACTGCTTTAAAAATGACCGCACATCAGCGGAAAGTGACCAGCGTTCTGGCAGGCCCTAAACTGCTCGGAGTGCAGCTGTTGTTGAAAGGGTGCGAAAGAAGAGATAATGCGGGACGCGCCGAAAAAGACTTCAACGCTGCCATTAAGAACCGTTCAAGCCACTCGGCACGTCCCAAGAAGCGGACAGCCGAGCTGGTCGAAAGTGTGAGAGAGTCTCTCCAGGAGAGTCCGAAACGCTCTGTGCGTAAGCGAAGCCAGTCCCTCGGTATCTCCTGTGAGACTTGCAGGAGAGTACTGGTGAACAATATCAGGGCTTACCCATACAGAATACAGACGCTGCCGACCCTTACAGGCTTAGACAAGAAGCAGAGGAGCGCTATGGCAATCAAGATGCTCGATAAGATCGAGGAGACACCACGTTTCCTTAACCTCCTTTGGACTTCAGATGAAGCTCACTTCCATCTTGACGGAAAGGCGAACTCCAAAACAAATGTCTTCTGGGGGTCCTCCAGACCCAATGAAGTAGCCACCAAGCCCCTGCACTCTCCTAATTGCACGGTGTGGGCTGCAATCTCGGTCAGAGGCATAATCAGACCAATCTTCATCGAAGAATCTGGCGCAGCAGTGACAGTCACCAAGGAGCGGTATGTGGAGGTCCTCAAAACCTTCAATAGTGAGCTCCAGACCCTCTACCCGTCGCTCATGAGCAAGTTCTGGTTTCAGCAAGACGGAGCAAGTTCTCACACCTCAAACCTGTCCCGAGATTGGCTGAAAGAGAACTTCGAAGGCCGAGTGATCAGTCTAAAGACTAATTTTGAGTGGCCACCCCATAGCCCGGACCTAAGCCCCCCAGATTATTTCCTTTGGGGCTATCTTAAGGACAGAATGTACGCAACGAAACCCAGAACCATCACGGAACTCAAGGAAGCCATCAGGGACGAGATAAGAGCCATTCCCAATTCAGTCTGTAAGAACGTCATGGACAACTTCGTTCTGCGCTTCAAGAAATGCACGGAGCTAAAAGGAGTCCATCTAGAACACATGCTGTAGAACGGAGAAAAAAAGGCCAAAGACCCTTGTGTTTTGATATGATGTTATAAATATAATCAACTAATGATGCCCCAAAATTCATTTCATTCGGACGAAACACTAGGAAACGGTGCCTAATTAGATTTGGGGCCCGTTTATTTTGTGTCACCCTGTATATTTGCTTCGATTCTACTGAGACGATTCAAATCAGAACGCAAAAAAGAAATCTAAACCAATGTTGTGTTTTGTCTGGGTCGTGGCTGAACCGATCAAACTATCAGCTTAAAACGAATCATCGAACATTGTTTCATTGATTTCGTTGCTGCATTCGTCTCTGTCAACCGTGGCACCCTCTAGAAGGTTATACAAGCAGATGGTCTTCCGCCTAACTTCACAGTCTTCTTAAAAGGTACTACTGTTTCTATATATAGTGTATTTCATAAAAAAAACCTGCTGGAGGCTTGACACTATATATTTGGGTCCACCAGAACAGCAAGCAATGTTTTTTTCCTATAGGACCCACATACTTATCACATTTGTATCGGAGTGTAAATCAATGGCAGAGCTAAAAAGACACATTCACTCTACGCATAGTTAATAAAAAATATTAGGCAGCGGCAAAACTTCAGCATAGTTAACCTGAAGACACAAAAGGAGCGGCTATCTAGATTGGATACAAAGAAAGACTTACTCCGTTGAGAACGATTTCTCCTCATCTGACTGAAGACAGAACAGATAATGTACTTTCATATTGGCTTGAAAATACAGGTAGTACCAGATATGTAAACGGTTATAGGATTTTATTAATGGTGCTATGCCCGATTTCAGAATAATTTGTCCTGAAACGAATAAAATCTCGTGTTTGGCAGCTTGCAATTTTAGGTTATCCGCGATTATATTTTTGCATTTGATCTTTACGAGTCTGGCGATATCATTAAAAAAAATCGGCGTGGAAGCTGATACAGTACGTCCATCCAAAATTACAAGCATATTCTCCTGATTTTACTGTAACTAGATGCATTCTTTGTACAAACAAGACAAGCATACTTAAATAATATCGTTTATAGTGTACTACTTATTTACTTGAAACAGCATCCACACGGAGTGAGTTCAGCTAGTACAATCCATTATTGCAACTGAATCCCTCACAAAGGTTGACCAACCCTGACGATTTGAAGTTATCGATTGGGTGATTTCTAACCACTCGCTGTTGCAACAGCGAACTCTATAGATTCGGAGGTCCAGGTTTGGTTCTTGGTCAGACTTAACCGTCATCAGCTAGGTTTTACTTTGTCCACCACTTCGCTTTCTCAAATTATGTAGGGGAGCTGGGGCAATTGGTTCATAAATGAATTCTCTAGGTCGACAGCTCAGAGCATGACTCAGTCAGCGTAGACGTCTTGTGAGGAAGATCTGTCCGAAGATGTTCATTTTGCAGGAGAAACAGACAGTGTTGTTTCAGAGTAAGTGCCACCATCTGACACGAAGAATGCGATGTAGGCATGGTGATCGAAAGTTTCCAATCGCTTAACGTCTTTTACTCTCATTAAGCAGGACTCACTGCCATGAAATTAATAGTAGTAGCTATACCAGTTTTATTATCTACTAGCAGGACCCGTGAACCGGCGTTGCCCATGAAAAGCGAAGGACTGATGCTCCCACATCTGAACTTTATGTAAATTTTCATTAGATGTTTTACTTAGTTTTAACTATTCATGTTAATATTTTCTAATTGTGAGTTACATTTAAACGTTAGTATTAGTTGATAAGTATTAATTAACATACCCACAGCAAAGTACTTACGTGGAGGCCAAAGAAATAAATATTTTGGGGAAAAATAAGTAATTATGCCGATACACAAACTCAGGAAGAAGTTAATATTTGATATGACTGGAAATAAAAGTACATGTCATTCACTAACCCTATCACTAACCATAAATGCGAGAGGAAATACGAAATAAAAAAGAAGTGGACTGAACACGTTTAGTTGGTATAATGAATAAATTAAAAGATAACGTATAGTGTTAGGGGTCGGAAAAATTCAACTACGGCTTGATGTATAATGAGCGCGCATCAAGCGTCAGGCAATAACCCGACGTTCCTTCTAAATGTAAATGTATTTCGTACGAGAATGGCATTCCGTTACTTTAGAACGTTAAATACAACAGTTTACTTGATCCATTAGTGCACAAATGTTTTTTCTTTAATTTATTACAAAAAATATTTTGTAAATCCTATATTATATTTGACCAAAATTACTTTCAAAGATTTATTTGAGTTTATCGAATAGTTAGAGCATTCATTTATATTATATAAACATGTTGGTTGGTTATATATATATATATATATATATATATATATATATATATATATATATATATATATATATATATATATATTACCAAAAACTATTCGATTGAATAATAGATAAAACTGATTATATCCTTCCACTCTAAATGTTACATTATACTGAAAACTGGGACATCAGTGTTGTCAATATACATTAGACAGTAGATGAACTATTTGGAAGATACTCCAATCTTTATAACTAACTATAGATATCTCTGAAAGATACAGATGTTGATGAAATATCGTTACTTATCACTTGGATCCTAAATAAATTCATGAAATAGAATGGCAAGCAAAAGACAGAAAACGTTTCAATTGACGAATAAAAGAAGAGACAAATAAGAGAGAAATAAACTGTCTCAATTGTTCAAGATAAAAATAGAGAAATAAAGAAAGAAACAAAGAAAATCGGTGAATTAAAAAAGAAAACGTCTGAATCAGTGAAATAAAAAAGTATCAAACTGGGAGGTATAAAAACGAAAAAAGAAAAACATATCAATCAATATAAAAAAGCAGAAAGGATCAAAGCGAAAAAATTTCATAAACAAGTATTTCAAGGCCGATTGAAAAATAAATGTGTAGGGTTAAATCCTGGGTAAAAAAAGTAGTTGGTAAATGAGACCTGAAGTATCTGAGAACTTAAATGTGTAACTAATCGAAATGCAGGATGTAAAATGTTTTTAAAAAAGGAATAAAGAAAATCGGATTGTGTCGTATGATAGGAAAACGACTATTGAGTAGTCATTTGGAAAATCAAGCCCAAGTCTGTAGTGGGTTCGGAAAAAGTAACTTCTGTTATTCTTTTGTTCTAGATAATATTTTTAGGGCGGTATTGCGGTATGACAATTAAATTGAGAACCCAAAAAGAACAATAGAAACGTGGAGAAATAGTTTAATATCCGCGACGTAAGCTGAGAACAACTAGTTTGCTGTTACAGAAATCCCGAATTAAAAAAATATTAAAGTTAATAAATATAATTCTACATAATATTCGCAAGGTAATAGATGAACACAACACCTTGCGCACCCCAAAATACGGAAGCTAAAACCTTGTCTGCTGATGTTTGCTTAATTGTTCAATTTGAACGGATTTCACCTGTTGCTGTCAAATCAGCTGACTGATAATTTCACTTCAGATTGAAGTATTTGATCCATGTTGCATTCATCAGAAACTATCTTAGATGTCAAAACTCTGTTTTGTTGAAACCGTTTTTAAACAACGCGTTGAATTGTCGACGCCTTGTTGATTTTGATCGCCTGTGAACCAACGGGGCACCCACTTTGAACAGACCGTTTTAATTGACAAATATTTATGCAAAATGGGTAACAACAACAAAGGTGTGTGCAATCGCACGTATACAGTATACCAAATACAAGGCGTGGTATGCAATGAATTTTACAGGAGTAGCACAGTAGAACTATTGCATATACAAATAAAGGAACACTTAACCACTAAGGTGTCATCATTCCAGAAACACATATCGTGAATCCACAATACCATTAAGTACATACGAGTAAATATACTAGCTACCTAAAGAGAATTATAAAACCTTAGAATTTAGGAATGGCTATTGATAAGAAAACTTAACACCAAAATAAATAAAAGACTTGATATCAATTGTATTTTTTTGTATAATCACATACGACACACATGAAAACACATAAGATAACTAATGAATTACAAACAATATCAAACAATCACAACTAATAACATATAGGTGTGCATGTGGGCATTAATGTCTGCGGATAGGCTATTTTTGTCGATGTGAACACCCACCTGCATCTGACATTAGTGCAGGACTTCACCGAATACGGTAACAGGACACGTCAATCTAGATAAGTAAATAGTAACTTTTAAATAACAATTATGAGAAATCTTAACAACTCATATAAGAACAAATTATAAAATATATCAAAGGTGATATAGGGGCGATAACTAATAACCTTAGACCCAACGAGTTATCCCTTTTATATCACAGCTTACAAGGATTATATCAAACGCACATGGGTAAAATAAGAGTAAAACAATAAATAAATATAAGTATTTCACTTAAATAGAAACATGTAATAATAATATAATTATTACTGGTAAAATATTATAGCAATCATGTAATAATGTCAAACACAAAATATCAGCTCACACATCAACAATAACTAAATGTTTAATAACTATTTAAACGTGATTGTCGTAATGGATATCCCATAATTACCCGAATTTCAGGCGAAAACACACTCTGATTAAGTGGTTATTATTTATTATTTATATTTCGTAAGTCAAGTAATTAATTGAAAATTATTAATTTTTTCAATGTTGTTGCTTGTTCTGTTTACTTTGTTTCGTATCTAACGGTGTTTCCTACCAAATTGCAGTGCACCATCATCAAATTTCAACTTATATATATAAATATATATATATATATTTATTATCCCTTGTAATTATACTAAATCTGTGTTAATCAATATTTGTTTTCCGAAGCTTTTTTCGTATATATTATACTCATACAAAATACATGCTAATAAAATCCAAACTTTTGACATGATGCTTAGATTAAATCAATATAAAGAAGAAATACAACCAATCACTATTCAGAGTAATTACAAAAATCTTAAGTAAACTTGAATCAGATACATCTGAAAGGAAAATAAATGAATTTATAAGAAATATATTGGGAGCACATTGCATCTGGAGACTGTCATCTCTATCTCATCGTTAGTCATGCATTTTGATTGAAATGACGCCGATTTCAATTAGAGTGGAATCAATTTTACTTTATTTTTACGTTTTTTACTGCACGATTCTGCATGGTGTCAGAACAGGTTCATGATAGTTCGTATGATTTCCAGGTGAATTTTCACATCATACGTATTTTAAGATACGAAAGTTTAAAGATAAGAACTTTATATGTAAGAAGTTTATTTGTTTGTGATATTATAAGCATCGCTTTGTCATAGTACACTGACTAATATGTGATTCTGTTTGAAGTTTTACACATTCTATAAGAGAACGAATCATGCTTAGATAAGGAAATAGGGGCGGAGGTTCACAGATAGATGAAGTGAAGGAGAGAGAGATAAAGAAGTACCCGAATAAGAGAATAAGCAAAAATAATGTGAAAATAGTCATAGAGATAATGAGGGACAATCACAAACACACACACACACACACACACACACACACATATATATATATATATATATATATATATATATATATATATATATATATATATATAAGTGATTAAGGCAATGCTCATTAGGTAAAACTGATTCGAGCTCCGGTCATTTGCAATGTTTACATTTCGTTACATTGAGATATTCCTTACATTCAGTCGGTGTCGCATCATGGCGTCGCGGTTAGCATCGCCGACTGTCAGCTCGACGGTTGCGTTTCGATCCCGGCTTGAGGCACTAACTGGTCTAGCCGTTGAAACAGCGAAACAGTCTGTATGTGGATGACTATATATATATATATATATATATATATATATATATATATATATATATATATATATTAGAGAGAAAGAGAAAGAGAGAAAGAAATACACGAATAAGCTATAATAAAACATACCTAATGTGAAAATAGTCATAAAAAGAGATTATGAGGGAAGAGCACTAATACATGAGAGAGATAGAGAGAGAGAGAAAAATATTAGAGATGATGATAGGAATAGATCACTGTTTTTGTTCTTCGGGCTGGGATCACGGTGTGGTATATGTGTGTCCTCGGTCAGTAAAGCAAAGATCCGTCTAGACGGGCAATTTTTATCTTTGAATGCATCTTTTTGGGGAGCTAGCCTTTCCTCACATTAAACACGGACCTTGCGTCTAACTCTTCTCTGTTTAGGAGGCAAGTTAATAAGAGCAGTAAGCAAGAAACACACTAACACATGCGAATATAAATGAAGATAGACAGTTATAAGAAGAGCAAGAATGACAATACTACACGGCGATGTGATGAAAGAGAAATAGAGAGAGAGACAGGGTACACACACAGGAGAGATACATAGTGCATTTGTAGGGGTTGCAGAATGGCATAGATATGTGAATAAACAAAACTACTAAAAATGCGGGCTCCCTCAACCGTGCTAGAAAACTTCTCACACCGACCAGTATCCTATATATTTACAAGATCACCATCCGCCCATGCATGGAGTATTGTTGTCACATCTGGGATGGTACACTTTCCGCTAGCCTCTCCCTTTTAGACAGGGTCCAAAAAAGAGTCTCTAATCTAATAGGTCCCTCACTATCCACCAAGCTCCAGCCCCTATCTTATCGCCGCAATGTTGCACCCCTGTGCTTGTTTTACAAGTACTGCAATGGACTGTACTCCGATGAACTTGCTGCTCTGGTTCCCCCACGACGTATATACACCCAACCAACTCAACAATAAGTTAAATCACATCCATTCACTACTTCAATATCTTCTTTCATCGAGCTGTATATTTTTGGAACTCCCGGTTTACTCCCTGTTTCTCTGACTGTACTGATATGCAGACATTTAAATGTAATCTAAACAAACATCTCGTGGCATAACTCTTCTCTTAGTATGCTACTTAATTTCTGGCGTCTAATCCACAGTAGCCTCTTAAGTCTCAGTGGCAGTATGCCTTGTCTACGGGCAACTTAAGTTTTTTTAAATTATAATAACTTAAATGGTAAAATTAAACCTATTTACTTTAACCAAACGCGGAATTATCACGGGTCTCGACAGCAATTATGAATGTGGTTGATACAATATGTCCCTTTGTTTGACTTTAAATATTTCTTAGACATGTTCAATTAATAAAGCGAAAGTTCGTATTATACAATATGTATGATACAATGTATGATACAATGTATGATACAATGATACAATGTATGATACAATGATACAATGTATGATACAATATGTCCCTTTGTTTGACTTTAAATATTTCTTAGACATGTTCAATTAATAAAGCGAAAGTTCGTATTATACAATATGTATGATACAATGTATGATACAATGTATGATACAATGATACAATGTATGATACAATGATACAATGATACAATGTATGATACAATATATTCCTTTGTTTGACATTAAATATTTTGTAGACATGTCCAATCAAATAAAGCGAAAGTTCGTATTATTGTTCTTTGTCTATTTATTCTGTTATATAAAAATTGTTTCTTTTAAAATTATTTAAAAACTGAAGATACATTTTTATTATATTTTATCATAGTTTTTTTTTATTTCATTTCGTTTACCATTGATTCCCCAAAAATGTTATTTTAGAATTAATGATTGATCGAAGAATTCGAGCTAATGTTATCAGGAAGAATTACGCGTCAAATATCAATAGACTGTTATTGATCACTTAACAAAATCCTGATCGGCTTTTGTTTAATCGTCGATCTTTTCAGACAACTATATGGCCTATACTTCGATTTGTTAATGAATCGATGAATAACGAAGATCGCCATTTCTTAAAAAAAGGAAACGTTAATGTAAATTGCCATTACGTATCAAAGTAATTCGACCCGGAAGTAAAACACGAAAGGATATTTCTCAAGATGTGTCCATCTACTTTACGCGCGGACCGACGGAAATGCTGTTTGGAATCTTTTCGTGACACATCGACTGACCGACAGAACCTTTGATAATCCCATCTAAAGTAAAAGATGTGTTTATTACATAAACGTGTTTAGCGATGAAGATCTAGTATTATACTGAAGCTGTGTTAATCAACGTTTGTTTCCCTAAAGATGTTTTCTATATATGTTTAGCCCTCACAAAAATAGATGCTGGACTATACGTCAATTTGAAGATTGAGTTATGTTTGAGAAAAAAGTTCTTCAAATCAGCGGTATTTTGCAACGACTCATCTTTTACTAATTTTCTAGCTGTCACTTTTATGCTCTAACACTGTATGTTGTGTGAGCCAGCGTTCTTATTCTATGAGCTGTCAGTTATCCTCGCTTCCGTCACTCTCTCTCACATTCTCTCTCTCTCTCTTCATTAACAGTCGCATGTAATAGAAAGGAAATAATAAAAAGATCGGAATAATCTATTTTAAATAAAAAGAGACATCACTATTTTAATTGTTATAATTAGCCGCAATTTGCAAAAAACTTATAAAGTGACCATCTCTTACTAAATTTCTATCTATCACTTTTACCCTCTCACAATGTATGTTGTCTGACACCGCACTTTAAAAAAATAAATAGTCTATTATTAAAAAAAAGGGACTATAAGCACAGGCGGTGATACTATTCAGTTCGTAGTACGTAGAGGGAGAGAGAGATAGAGAGAGAGAGGGGGAGGGAGATAGCAGACTAAGGCTAATGTTGATACTTGTCCTTAAATACTTTTTATATAAAACTCACTTTAAAAATTGTATTTTTCCTGATTAAAACCAAATTTTACCCAAGCTCAATAGGTGACCAAAACTGATCACATCTTTTCTAGTATTATTCTAAATGAAAGCGCGACAGATCGACTGACAGACGAAGCACATCACATACATTTGAGGGCGCATCTTGTAAAAAAAGTTTCACTTTTGTTTATTTTACTTGCGTTCCGAGATGAGTGCATTTTCAACCTGCAAAAATTGTTATTTACGAAGATAACAGCCATTTGTTTTCTTAGCAATAACCCGATACATTTTAAGGGACAGAACAAAGCTTGGCTTGGTATAAGCAAATTGTCACGTTCATAAAACCCTCACTTAAGATGCCAACAAATAAAAAATATCTCAGATTAACTTTCAAACTGTGTGGCAAGCGAGACACGCTATCATGTCGTAACATGTTTGTCCCCAGTTTAATTGATCGGTGTTCGAGTCCATAAACAAGATGGATAATTGGCCTCGTTTTTCGTTATCAGAAAATCAGATGCAAGTTTTAATTATATGATACTAGCTGGAATACTCGTCATAGGACGGCTTCATTATACTGAACGACCCTTGGAGGTGGCCGTGTTGAAGTGGATATCGACGTGGACTGACGACTTGGGTGTGGCATCCCAGCAGTTCCATAGCACCACCATCACTATGGATGTTGGCCCCTTTCACATAGTCCCTCCCCATAAGATCCCAATTCTAAAAAGAATTGTGAAAACTTATGCTAACAACAAAATCGAGCAGGCCGAATGTTCTACCATGCCAAATTTATGTTGTTACTCTTGCACCCTTCAAAAATGTAACGAAGGAATTAAAATCATTACGATGGAATAAAAACTGTGTGAAAATCAGTCCATTGCCAAAATAATTTTAATCGTGCAGAGTTATCTACAAATTAAGGACTGTAAAAATGATTAAAATTTTCTAAAGTATTTACAATGAGTATCATTTTGTATAATAATATAAACCTTCTAAAGTCAATCGGCATATATACAGGGTCACTCCTGCCAAATGTGACGTTACTCGATCTTATCGACTCGTAAGAATAGGCACCGGCCACACAGCCATACAGAAACACATCCCATCTGTTATACTGGGATGCTTCGATGACCACGCACTTTAAAACTGGTTGCCCTGTCAGTGGTTGAGAAAATCCACAGGAATTTAAAGTTGATGCAACTTAGTAGGATACCTGAGTAATTTGTCGGTCTGATTGGCAACCCTAAAACAAGAAAAACACAACGTGAATAATTACAGATATTTATTGAAACAGTTGTGTATAAATGTGATGTATAAAACAAAAGATTATTCTGCACTTAAGAGAAAATACAAATTTTAGAATCTGACAGTTATGAAACAATCAGGGTAATTTGAAGTTTTCTTAATCTTTAAAGAATGTTAAGTCGGAGATACATTTTTCTAAGTGTTTTGTGAGGTTGTCTTTGATCGTTACCGATTTCTCTCTCTTTTCTATTTTTTAATATGTAAAAGTATCGTAGTGATCTCTGAGGGTCTTTCTTTGATTCTTACGTCATCAAATATAACAGCACGACAACTCATCAGACAAACATACATGTAGAGACAAAGATGTAGAGATGAGCAGAAAACGGAACTAATAATTAGAGAAAGAGGTGGAAAGGGTGCATATAAAGATATATATATATATATATATATATATATATATATATATATATATATATATATATATATATATTGGATTTTTCACTTAGAAAAAAGATTATTCAGTGAAGATCAGGATTAGTCCAATAAAACCAAGCTCGATGATACTCGATTACAGGGTCCAGAGCATTTATATGTGAATTTTTGAAAGCTTACCAAAGCATTCTGTTCAGGAGCCCAATCATTCAAAAATTGTTTATTTATCATTTTTAAATTAAAGAGTGTTTAACCTACACGTGTTTCACTACCAAAATTTGAAAAATGATAAATCAATAATTTTTGAATGAAAAATTATTTTGTGGTGTCGATTGGGCTCCTGAACGGAATGCTTTGGTAAGCTTTCAAAAACTCACATTAACATATATATATATATATATATATATATATATATATATATATATATATATATATATATAATCATATATATATATATATGAGTATATAAATATATATAAGTATATATATATATATATATAATCATATATATATATAAGTATATAAATATATATATAAGTATATATATATATATATATATATATATATATATATATATATATTTATGTACTTTATATTTGCATTCCATATATCATACTGAATTAATCCAAAATAATAACTTCCATTGGTTTTAACAACTTCGTTATTTATCTACTTCGATAAGATGTTTTTTTATATCTCTAATTTTACATACAAATTAACATTATTTAAATCTAATATTCATTTATATATATGCCTTGTTGAATCAGTATTTATTTAGTATTAAATATATAATTTCTTAACTTTGAAGTTGGTTGACAATCATGTTTTAAAAAAAAGTGTAATTAGAAATCGATGACGCTATATACAGTGAATGATAGATTTGAACAACATTTTGTAAGGTCATACATTTTCAAGTAAATATGTACATTTCTTGATAATTACTATTCGTATTATATCTTCCAGTCTCCCTTTTCCTCCTATCAATCTTTCCTCTCTCTTATTAGCTTTCTCTCTTTTTTGCTTTCCTTCTTTTTATTATGTATGTTATTACCTACCTCCTCACACTATTTCGCTTATAATTCGCTCTTTATTTATGTCACTCAACTGTCGTAACGTAATCTATTTTCATGTACATACACATAGGGGAGTTTGAATTACCTACTAGGCACTATCCTCGAGTGTCTTCGGTCTCTCTGTACAAGGGTTTGTCAGGACAACCTGATATGAGGATACTTACCCCTACAAGTAAACCCTGACCAAATATTTAAAACTACATAGTATCCGCAGCACAAATAAGATCCCCTCAGAACGGGATCTCTCCATCGCACGTGTCTTCAGTCTTTAATCTTATGGGTCTCCGGTCGTCTCTCTAAGGTTGGCTTTTATACACTTCATTTCTTATTTGTTCTTTTTGTATCTTTCCCAATCTTAAATAAATACTATGTTATTGATACTATATCCAGCAGTATTTATAATGCATCGCAGCTTCATCCGTCAACATCTATCTTTGTTTTGGGGGTGACTTCAATGCTAACTTTTCTGCATGGCTCTAATCGCACAGATCCCACTGGTGACATATGTCTTAACTTTTATCTGGCTTATGACGTGTCTCAAATTGCTTTCCTTCTAATGACCTTCATCAACCATCTTTACTTGATCTTTATCTCACTTCTGTCCATGACTCATATTCTATTTTATATTCTCCACCATTAGGGTCTTGTGATCTTGCTGTTGCATATGTTGATGTTGAGTATCTGTGAAGTATTCTGTTTATTGTCTCTTTCATATGAAAATGTTTAACTCCCTGTAAGGCTGATTAAGATGGGCTTCGCAGCTTTCTATATGACGTGGGGCCCTATCTTGGTAAGTCTCCTAGTACTGCTAACGGTTTACTGATTGGTTCTTGTTGTCATTGACACCTACATTTCTCATCGTAAGTTTCAAACCAAAACTTATTTTTCTTCTCTCGTTTTAATCTTTTTGTGCTTCTTACATTGCCCATCGTAACCATTACTTTAATTAGTATCGTCGAGGTGGTTCTGAGGCTTCCAGACAATCTTACAGTAGAGATAGCAATGCATGTAAGAGAGCAATCTCTAAGGCTAAGTCTAACTATTCTTAAAATAATTCGTGACATTATTTCATCTCAAGAGGTTGTCTCTCGTGATTTTTCCAGATTCTACAATAGTGTTGTTAATAGTGACGAGTCTGCTATTCATCCTCATTGTAATAGTCTTCAGGTTGTTTGATCTTCTAGGGATAAGACTGATCTCTTTGCTCGAAATAACTCTGGTGCTGCTCTTCCTAAGTTTCCTTCGTAAACTGGTCACTGTCTTAACGCTGTCATCATTACTCCGGAGATTGTTGCTATGGTTCATTCGTATCTCGACAAGTCTAAAGCTTATTCAATTCCTGTTGTTGTTCTCACACATTGTGCTCATGAACTTTCTCTTATCTTCTTGAAATTATACAATCTATGTTTTTCTTAGATCTGCTCCCATTCTTGTTGGAAGGTGTCCCTGTTGTTCCTATCTTTAAAATGATGGTGATCGGTTTGACCAAATTAACTATTTTTCAGTTAGTATTGTCTGTAATAAGCAAGGTTTTTGAAAGGTTAGTAAACCGCAAGCTTGTTAATTTATGGAAAGTTTGAGTTTCTTTAGAGATATTCAGTATGTCGGTCGTAGTTTTCGTTCAACTGCTAAACTACTAACGGTTGTATCGGAGCTGATTTGTCGGTTTATAGATAATTATAGAGAGAGGAGGTCCATTGCGCTTGACATTTCAAAAGCGTTTGACAGATTATGGAATTCGGGTCTTCTACACACACTTCACTATTATTCTATTAGTGGTAAGATTTATGACATTAGGTTTTTTCTTTCCGGTCTAAGCTTGCGAGTAACACTGAGTATGTTCTCCTCATCCTCTTTCCCTATGAGTGCTGAGGTTAATCAAGATTCTATTGTGGGGCAAACACTGTTTATACACTATATCAATGATCTTCCAGAGAATATTATTCAGAAGAGTAAGATCTATGCTGATGATAGGAATCTCTGTTCTTATGTTGCTTCTCGTCTATCTCGTGTGGATCAGTTTAAATACGGATCTGATCTAGAAGTTGACTTGGATTTTGTTGTGGATTAGGTCCGAAATGGCTTATTTTGTTTAATCCTGCTAAGACGGAGCTTTTATCTTTCAATCGGAGGCGTGTTCCATTTTCTTTCTGAGATTCTCATGGATAGCCCTGTTTTTGAGGAGAACCCGACTTTGAAACTTCTAGGTCCTTCTTTCTCATCAAAAATTTCTTGGTGTTCATACATCATATCCATTGCTCGTTCTGCTTCTCGTAAAGTCTGTTCTTTCTATCGCTTCAAACACTTTCTCACACCTGAGGCTTTTCTCTAACTCTACAAATCTACTATCAGACTTTGTATAGAGTACTGTTGTCATATTTAGGCTGGTGAATCTGTTTCCCATTTGAAGGTTCTTGATAAGGTTCAGAAGCGTATCTGTAATTTGCTTGACCCCATCCTTTTCTTCTATTTTGCTCTATCTCCCTCACACACGTAATGTTGCTAGTCTTTTCTAAAACAATAGCAATACAAAATGTATTCTTCATAAATGTTTGGTTCTTTCTTTGCTTCCTTTGTTACAGCTTGTTTGACTGGTTAGTCTATTGTTCATCACCAATTCGCTGTTTTGACACATCGTTAAAATACAACCTCCTATATTATTAGCTTCTTTCCAAGGGCTGCAGGCTTGTGGAACTCTCTTCTTGCTGACTGTTTTCCTCCTACTTTAGTCTTTTCAGGACAATAGGCATCTCTTGTCTTTACCATAATTTTTTTTTCGTTTTAGCTTCTCACATAAAATGGCTTAATGTTTGATCTGGAGCGCCGTTTTAACAGATGTGTTAATTTCTTTATAGTAGCAGACTGGGCTGCCTCTAATTGAGATTTCATAATTCCCCATAATAATCTTTTGTGTTAATTGACGTCCATCGGCATAAACATCTATTTTAAGAATGGGAGAAAGGTTATCGACGATGTTGAAATCCAGTGGGGTTCGTGGCGACACCATCAAAAATAATTTTGTATGCCGTAAGAATCTAGGAATGTTTTGATAGCCTTTACAGAGAGGGTGAGAACGTTGCCATACATGCATACGAAAGTTATTGGAATAGGAAGTGGTATGTTATCTAGCCAAGAGTCTATGACTTCCTTCAGTGAATTGCAGTAGGCGGCTGCGGTCAATTTAACCCCTTCAGGCACAAACATTGAACTAACTGGTATGTTCCCAATGAGACCAACCTGTAATATATATCTTCCACCTTGTCGTTTACATTGTAAATGTCGGTGGCGCTTATCTTGAAAATAGACCCAGTCATGTTTAGCATCATGCAGTTCCGTGTTCATGAAATCTCAAATTCCTATCGTTGTGCATTAAATGAGAGAGTTTCAGAAAAGATGACATGTTAGCCATTGTAAATCGGTTCGGTTTACTTTTCTGTTGTTACATGAGTAGGTCTAGCGGCAGTGAAAAGTCTTTTCATGTTTGGGTGAGATTCACACGTCACTAGCGGCCTATGTTCATTAAATATTTAGCTGTTTCAATACGGAAGATCTAAAATCGAATCGTTTCTGACTTAGTGAAATTTCCCTCACGAATCGTGTAACTGTATACACATGATGACTTACATTGTCCACATTGTACGAAAAGAGATTACTTCAGCGTTTTCCCTAATAGTGACACACTTTTCATCATCGTCTCAGTCTTTAACATGTCCGTTATTATTTAGAGAATAGAAAAGCTATTAGCGTGTTTCCATAAAACATCGAATTTGAAAAAGATAAAGGGCAGTATAGAGAGAATAATGAAAACTCACCAATGATGTTATATTATGCAAACATCGAACTCGTATGTTTGTATGTTTGTCAGTTCGTATATATATGCATGTGCATGTTTCTTGCATGCATTTACATATTGAGTACCAGATAATCATACATGAAAATAATGAATTGTGACTAAACACTAAAATTCGTCAGGACCTTGGATAAGAGGTTTACAAAGATTCGTCTTACAATTTAAATCAAGGGAGGCGCGATAGCACTCTATCCCTTAAAAACGACCTATGCTAGAAATCTCATTTCTTTGATCAGTCATAACTCAAAAACCAATAAACCAAATTAGTTAAAACTTTGCACAACATTTTCATTTCATAGGTTCTATAAGTGTGTAGAATTTCAGTATCATTAGTCAAGGCAACCCAGAGATCCAGAAAAGGCAGGAGGTATTTTGTGTTATCCGTGTGTATGTACGTACGTGTGTGCCACCCTGTATCACATAAACTATTTGATGGATTCAGCAAATTTTTGGCAGAGATAGAGGTTCTAGGGCCTAGTTGATGGCATTTTAATTTCAGTTTACCATATATCTTAGTTTTCCAGAAAATTAAAAAAACCTGAAAAATTACCATTGTCTTGAGGCATAACCTTTACAAAAGTAGTGACATTTCATGATGAATGCCAGTATACTGAAATGATATGCCCTTAAGGGTTAAGATGAAAATTCATATACACTAAATGTACAAAAGCAAGGAAATTCCCAAATGTTTACACTTTTATTGTCATTAAGGGTATGACTACATATCAACCAAACCATTTCATTATCACATCACTGCAGTATAAATCTCTATGCATGAGTGGATGAAGTGTGTGAGGTGCGCTGAAGAAAAATTCCTACAAGTAAAATACATAGCCCTGTGGTGCTCGCATACCCTTAATGACAATAAAAGTGTAAACATTTGGGAATTTCCTTGCTTTTGTAATTTTAGTGTATATGAATTTTCATCTTAACCCTAAAGGGCATATGATTTCAGTATACTGGCATTTATCATCGAATAACTTTATACTCTATTTTCATATTATCTTTATTCGTAATATTCTAATATATTACAAGATGTATCGTAAACAGAAAAATAGACCCTACGTTTTAACTAAAATAGATTGATAAAGAAAACTATACACGCTATTAAAAGATGCCACACAAAGTAATCATATACTCAGAATAATGAATTAACAAGCAAATAAATAAATAAAAAACATGTATTGCTAATCAATGGAGATAATCATTGGGTACTTAGTAATACAAGTGTTCAGATTTCATAAGATATATTAAAAAAATAACAGGTTCAAACCAGAATATGAATTTTGGATTGCTAAAGAGGTACTAGTCACACGGCGTCTCTTTTTCAAATTATGACTGTCTTCGAATAAGAAATCATTTTCGATTGCATATTTGTCCTGATAAGGTTGTAACTACTGGAGACTTAAGCTAAAATATGTTTTTACGTATGTAGCCATACACACACACACACACACACACACATATATATATATATATAATTACATAATCAATATTAAAGCCTTACGTCAATTAATCAACGTTTCGATGGTACCACATTTCTTCAAAGACTGATCAGTCTTTGAAGAGATGTGGTACCATCAAGACGTTGGTTGATTGACGTAAGGATGTAATATTGTTTATGTAATTTTAAAATGCTCTACTTGTTATTCATTTTATTTACATATCTGAACGTGATCATTAAGTTGTGTATATATATATATATAGTATGAATATATAATTATAGCAAGCAATCTACACAGAGATGTATGAATTTCACCCTATAACAGTTCATCGGGATAACTCCATATATATAATATAAACAGATAAACAGTAACACACACACACACACACACACACATATATATATATATATATATATATATATATATATATATATATATATATATATATATATATATATATATATATATATATATATACAGGGTGGGCAAAAATAAGGGTCCTACTTTTAAAAATTCATAACTTTTTTATTTATTGATTTTTTTTAATTTTTTTTTTAGAGTAAGTAAAGGACCCCTTCCGAAGCAAGCATGAGCCGTATTAGCCCTAAGGAACGTACCCTCATTTAGAAAACATTATTTTTGCTTAAAAAACTCAAAACAGTGTAAAAAACAATACTTTAGTTTTTGTAAGTTTTAAGAAGTGTTTTTCGGATAAAATTTGTTTTGTTTATTTCAAAAAATCTCGGAAGGGTCAGTCTACACACACATAAAGTTTGGTGAGTTTAACTTTTATTTTGTGGAAGTTATTCAAATTCAAGTTATTCAAATTTAAAGATAGGACCCTTATTTTGGCCCACCCTGTATATATATATATATATGTATGTATGCATATAAGTTTCTGTTTCATTCTTTAGAAAAATCATCAGGTTAAATTTATAGGTTTATATTTTCTAGTCAAGCAAAAAATAAAAAAATAAAATAACGTGCTTAAAAAGTTAAAATTTAAAAATAATAATAAAAAAATGAAATAAAAGTGAATGGGCACCTTTAGTAATAAAAAGGAAATAACCGAATAACGACTAGAGTAATAAAAGCATTCATGGATGTTGTAATATTTATCTTAATTCTCATACATCAGTGTAGCAAGTAGGAACAAAAACAAAACAGTTATGGCTAACAAGCAGACCACATAGTTGCGTTGGTGAGTCAGAACAGATAAGCAACCGCGGCAATATCGTGTTTTGCTTTTTCATAAACTCATAACTAAAAAGGGACAAAAACTGTCTCACACAAAATAAAAATTAAAATGTAATAGAGTGTGCAGTTGAAACGGGGTTCACAAACAGCAAGGACTCTAATTATTTAGATGCTAAAGTGTACACGACTTAACTATAAAAAGGGGATTGGAATGCAAATCCATGCACTTAGCTTGACGATTTCTTTCGAGAATTGAACTAAAACGTTTCTGTGTAGCTCACTATCTATAACTATGTATTTATAATGAAAATAAGCTCTACTCATTTATTGCGCATCGTTGAAGCAAATACTGAAACAACACTATATAATTTATATATAATTTTATGATATAAGTATATATATGAAACAATAATAACATTATACACACACACACATATATATATATATATATATATATATATATATATATGAAAGAGAGAGAGCGACAGATACAAAGTGAAATAAAGAAGAAAATAAACAAGTTTAAATGTAGAACAGAGCCACCAAAAGGTGACTAAGCTAAAGTGTATTGGCATCAAGCTAGAGAATTCTTTATGATCATTTTGAAAAACTCTGTGTGCAATGAATTTCTTCATTCATCGTTAAAAACCGAAATTGGATCTCATTGTTAGAAATAACTGAATAATACCTTTTCTAATATTTATAAAGGTTTTATTGACAAGAAAGCCTCCTACTGATTCGCTTCGATAAAATATTTAATGTCTATAATTGTACACAAATATATTCGAGTCCAGAATTATTTGACTTGTTGTTGTTTCCGTTTCATTCATTTCTAATATGATTTGATATCGGGGGCAAGAGCACGTACAACGTAATGGATGCTAGATCAGACTATGGAATTGGCTAGTACGAGTTCAAACCGAGTCAGTTCTATCGCATTCGCTTATGTAAAACGGTGCCCATAAGCTAGATTTTATGGGCACAGTTTTAAAGTTGCATGTATACTGACAGTGCTATCGTGAGTATTAGTAAAGTTAGGATTATAATATACACTCCCTGAAAAGTAGACTATTTGACCATGTAGAAATAATTTCCTCTTCACCAGAAAAAGATACTAGAAGAGCAATTCGTTGATTCGGTAAAGACTCTTGGAATACCAGTATAATCAGTTGTGTGCTTTTGATAATGCGCTGGTCATTCTGTTGATATTTACAGTTTTAGACCGTAAATACATAGCCTGTGTTGCGGATGTTTGCCGCCACCAGTGGCAACAGGGCACCGAGTAAAATACAAAAAATCTACTCGTACAGTAGCCATTCTGGAATGGAACAGGAGAATTGCCTTTTCTACGACATAAAAGGTCGTGAAATCAGGAATTGAGTTCTGTCGGAGGTGTCTGTTTATTGAACCGGTGCCGATTAAAATCAAATAAGGAAAATAGAATCTTAAAATTTATTGCAAGGTGTGGCTTGGATGTCACCAGCTATAAAAGTACTCACTATCTTATACTCATCCATTGTGGATCCACCCGGTTTGCCATCTGGCGATTATTGCAACGAGAGGATTCTGCCGCTCCCATTCAGTAACTTATTTTTTTATAGAAAGACTTGCACGAAGAAATCTTTACCGCCAACAGAACTTTTTTTTTATTGCAGGTACTTCAGAGTGGGTGTTATATAAGCCTGTGTTTCAGATATGCATGTGTTTTATCCGCTTGTGTTTCAGCTACTTTCCTTCAATAACTACAAGAAACCTCTCTAACCACCGATTGTCATGGCAAATAGCACCCTGCCTGAGAGTTCATCATTCAAACTCCTCGGCCTAACTTTCACAGATAACATGAATTGGAATAAATACATTGATAACATTGCCAGGGCTGTTGCAAAGAAGGTGGGCTCCATCTACCGTGCCAGTAAATTTTTCAAACCTGACATTATCCTATATCTCTACAAAGCCACCATCCGCCCATGCATGGAGTATTCTTGACTCGTGCATCATCCGCGTGTCTCTCCCTCTTAGACAAGGTCCAAAAAAAGAGTCGCCAACTTGATAGGTCCTTCACTATCCACCAAGCTCCAGCTCCTGTCCCATCGGCGCAATGTTTCTTTCTTGTGCCTGTTTTAAAAGTACTTCTATGGATTGTCCTCTGATGAGCTTGCTACTCTGGTACCTCCACGACGTAAATTCATTAGATTAACCCGACAATCTGCCAAATCCCATCCATACACTGTTTAGGTCCCCAGATGCCGAAGAGCTTTCTACTCCAGAAGCTTCTTTCGTCGTGCTGCTGGACTCTGGAACTCCCTCCCTGCTCCTTGCTTTCCTGACGTTACTGACATGCAGATATTAAAAACTAATGTAAACAGACATCTCGCTGCGCAGCTCCTAATTTAGGTTGCCCCCTCTCCAAACCATCACCCTTTTTTCTCAGTAGCCCCTTACGTCTACAGTGGCGGCCTGCCTTGTTTTGGGTGAACTATGATAAAAAAGATGTACAAACGCGCCGCCTGGTAACACTATTGTTAGACGATCTCACACAGGAAACGGTTTATTGCTATAGTATAACGTCGATAATCAATGTACTTAGTGCAATTGATTCAGCTAATTTTACTCGTATTGTTAGGGTTAAAGATATTAACGAAACTCTTCCTTTGCCATCCGAATGTAAACATGAGATTTATAATGTAGGGAGACATAGTTCTGGTGAGAGCCCGGCCGAACATATGCACTAGTATATAGAAGGAGAGAATGGTGATGGTAATGCTGTGTTCCTGAAAGATTACTTAGGTGGCATGACTCGTCAGGTAAGAGATATCCGCAATTTGTCTATAGCGTCGATTAGTACGCTTGCAGATGATAGATGATTAAGTTGTTTGCCCGTTCGATGAAATACTTAATTGTTTGATCGATAGCGACAACAGTAAAGATCAACAGGTATTAATACGACCACTTCAAGAAGCAACCATAACTATTCCGACGCATCTCCATAGAAACCTGATACGAAAGCGACCGTTCCGCGGCTGTAATCAGATCAGGGGGAGTGTAATCAGTAAAGTGTATCCCGTATCGTAAACGGCATAGAATCGTCTATGCCATGCACGAGGATCGACAGTCACGTCGTCTAATTATATCTACAGGCAATTTGGTGATCATTTTATTATTAGGAGTTGTTGTCCCGAATGATGTCACACTCACTCGACCATAAATCCGCACATGTTTATTTGCTGGGCTATCTCAAATATAATATCTATCAAAAAATTATTCCCCATTATTCCTGAACTGAAGAGTACAATCATATCCACAATGAGGAGAGTTCCAAAAAAGATGTATTAGAGTTAGAGAAAATATGGTTGGACTGCAAAAGAGAATTGTGAATATTTTAAGCATTCCATTGGCAGCATTTTCTGTGGGAGAGTCACTCGGAACCATCGTTCAAAATCGTAGATTTATCTGGCAGTATAGACTTTTTCAATGCAATGCTTTATACAGTCATATTTAATATAAAAAAATAATATATCAGCAACACACGCGAGTTCCGTCTCACCGAAGACTAACTAAAGAGAATTGATAAATATCTATTGTTAATGAAAATAATTAATAGCCTTCGAGCTGGGATCGAGCGCTGGTATCTATTCTGTCCTAGCTCAGAGGACGACAGAACCTTTTTGACGGGGTCAAATTTTCTTTTTGTTCCATTGAAAGTGCCCCTTTTTTAAGAGCTGTATATCTCTTATATATCAAAAAGATTGTGTGCCGAACTTTGCAATCGTCATCGGACAAGTAAAAAGGGACTTACTTTATTTCTTAGATCACTATCTTAAAGGGATTATTATTCGTGGGGATCCCTTTAGAACGAAACACTTCTTAACTGTTAAATTTATCTCAAATAAGTAAGAGAGAGACTATAAAACATTATATTGCCATTTGACAGTATATAAAAGTTTCTATAATTCTATGTATTTTATTGATATGATAGCGAATATAATACTAATTTATTGATATAAAGTTTTTAAGACTTGGTTTTATGTTGCCGAAATATGAGAGATGAAATTTTAAGCAATCAATATTCATCTCATACATTGGACCGTTTATCTTTTGTCCAATGTCATCCGGACGTAAACATATAAGAAAGCTACAAATACAAAGACTTTCTGATGTCTAGCTTAACGGCGCTAACAGTTGATTTATTAAGTAAAAAGATGAAGAAATTGATAATCTGATAGATTTAATTCAGAAAGTTTTTTTCATTATTACTATGCCTTGTAAAAGTGGAAATTAGATATTTTTCACAGAAAACTATTAGTGCTTAAATGTAGTGATGTTAAAAGGTTAAATTGAAAGAGAGAGAGAGAGAAAGAGAGGGAGAGAGAGAGAAAAGAAAGAGAGATGAGATAAATGTGGAGGTAGAAAAGCTTTTCTATTTGTACTGATGAGTCGCCGCTTATCAAGACTCCGGGGCCATTCGAGGACAAGGGTTTAGATGTGCGAAGGTGGTAGAGAGATATCTATCGAGAGATGAAGAGAAAGAAAAGAAAGAAAACCATCCAGAAGTTAAAATAAAACAGCAAGATATCGATATAGAAAGATATGGAAGAGAGAGAGAGAGAGAGAGAGAGAGAGAGAGAGAGGGGGAGAGAGAGACTAAGGTCGGAAAAATATGGATAGAAAAAAGAAAGGAACACACCCAGTGATTTAGATAGAGGAGAGAGTTAGGGAAATGTGCAGAAAGAAAGGAAGAAACACAATCAGAGAGTCAGATATGGTTAAATAGAAAGAGACAGAGAAATCGATGGTTTAGAATTTAGACAGGTCAATATACTGCCAGAGTACCCCTACCTAAAAAATGAAACATTTTGTTTTTTGGGTGTTTATGTTAGACTGGGTCAAGTATACAACATACTAAAAGTTGGTCAGGCTCCGAATATGGAACAGTTTCAAATTTCGAATATGACTTTTTGGTTTACAAGTCATTTTCCATTTACATGTGAAGTACTAACTCGGTCAGTTTTCATGATAAATCAATAAATCTAGGATTTTTACCCAAGTTTGTAGGGCCAATCTTTCACATAAAAAGGGTTACCAGTGATGTCAAATAAACCTTATACCATATCTAGGGGTACCTGACCCCTAACCCCCTAATTACATCCACAGTGTTACTCGTACCTTAAAACCTCTTATTGCACTCACCGAGCTTCACAGACAGGCATATAGATGATTATTTTTATATAGGTACCAATGGTGTATTATTACTTTCTTCAATTAATCGGGCCCCTTACCTCCGTATATATATGAAATTGTTTTATACGGTATAGGATTCCTGAGAAAACAACTGAAAACTCAGAGAGACCACGTTTTCCCCATCAAGAACTGCTCTCACAAACAATTCACTATCTCCATACAGATCATCATATACTAATACACATATATTTTCGTATATTTTCAGGGTCAAACATGAGTTTAGCCGCCAATAGAAAAACTTGTCCTTGATGCGGATTTGGACTATGATGAGACCGTGGTACTTCGAGAAAAGGGTGCTGCAGGTTTTAAGCGTGTAATTATCGAAATCATTGTTGAAGCTGGAACTAATGTTCACATATATAAAACAGACATTGTTTCAACCTCAAAAAAGGATGATTCTGCTCGGCCAGTAAAAAGAGACGCTCATGTTTCTCTGTGACGATATGACCGTAAAACGAATTGCTTTTTTTCTGTGGAACTGATACTACGAAAACAGACTATAAACGAAAAAGTCAGGGAAAGATTTGCTATGTGAAGACTTATGCATTTGCTTAAACTCTTATGCATTTGCAAAACAAAAGAAGATGAGGAGGTCACTGCTGTTCAAAGTCAGATGGAATATTTTTGTGGTGACATTCATGCTGCAGACTGTGTGCACCACCAGTCATGTAACGTCAACTTCCATACAATGCGAAGCATTCCAAATCGAATTGAGTCTTGGGAACTGCGTTTCAATGCCGTCTTTACTTACCTGCAAATATTAGCAGCAACTGGTCATCCAAATTATCTGAAGTCGGCTCGTCTATATCCCCAGAAGATGTATGCCTTGAAAGATGACAACCCTGCAGTACATCAAACGTTCCAGTTTGGGTTTCACGTAATCAGACGCAGTAGCCAATCCTAGGCTAGTCGTGGCTCCGTTTGTTTTATCGAGCAAACACTAATGCGCTAACTCAAACAGAGTAGTAAGATGTCCGAAAATCAACTATGTCATCCGCTTAAAACCTTGCCATGCAATAACTTACCGCACAAAAGTACACACCAAGCGAACAACATCAGGAGTTGCCTGCCTCTCGGGTGGAAGAGAGAAGCCAGACCTCGGGAAAGTTGCAGAGTAACTAGACAGCTTTAAGTCGTTTTCAAGCGATGAATCATTACGGATTGCTGCTAACGAGGATGTCAATGTTCAGGACCTTTTCGAAATCGAAAAATACATTGTACAGAAGACGGATTGACAATCAGTTTACACTTACTCTCATAAATGGAGTTGGAAGGCAAATACTCTAGCATCGAGCAAGAATGTGAAAGTTTCTGCAGATCGCAGCATTCACCCAGTACTCTTATTCCAGAGTTTTCTCGTGGTCTCAGAGATGGGTGATCTAAAACTGGATGATCTCATGTCCTATGAACTCTTTCTCTACCTGACGTATTTGTTTGATCTTACATCAAGCGTACAAACCTCAGCTTGCAGCAGCTCTCAAAATTATGTTGAAACAAAATTGGACAGTGCTGTTACACAAACCGTTTCAGTCACAGAACACAATGTACTAGACGAGGATCTCTTCTTCACCGTCTGTATTGGAAGGCGGGGAGTAGCTACAGCTCGATTGCAAATGCTTATGCCTCATTTACTGTTGAACACTATGGGACAGCAACTGTCGTGTTTGATGGTTATAAAGTTCGACCAAATATAAAAAACTGTACTCATCAGCGGCGAAGTCGAAAGCTGAATGCAAGAAAGGTGAACATTACCGAGGTACAACATTTGCTAGGAACCATGTGGTAAACAAGCAGACGCTGATCCAGACGATCATGGAACGAATGCAGAAGAATAGCTGTGACGTTATTGAAGCGGATCGAAATGCCACTGTGAAGTTTGCAAAGGCAGCCATCAATATGTCTGCTATCAAATCAACCACCCTCATTGGAGAAGACACGAACCTTCTCTTGCTGTTCCGTGCATATGTTTCTAAATGTACGGCATTCTATTTTTGCTCTGACAAAGCGAAATCATTCCCCTACAATATAACGGTTCCAAACTAGGTGCTTGACGAAGCAGTTTGTAATGATATGTTGTTCCTGCATGCTTTTACGGGATGCGATTCGATGTATAGGAAAGACGTTAGGGTACCAACGAATCGTCAAAGGAGAAAAGACAATGACAAACTGTTCAAAAGCATTTTCTATACCAAAGCAAAATGTTGTGGAAATTAATGGTTGTAAGGCAATGGTAGCTTTGTTCAATGTGGATGAAGAATAGCTCCCTGCCATATATTAGATACAATATGCTCTGCAAGAAAGTTGCGAGAGTTAAGACGTTTGTCACGTCAGAACGTCTTCCACCAACGCCCTCTGCCTGTAAATTTCATTTTTTGCGGACTTACTACCAGATTATGGAGTAGATGCGATGTAGTGATGAAATTGTGTCATCTGAGTGGGGGTGGAAGATGGAAGGGAGCAAACTTGTTCCAGTGATGACGGACAAAATCCCTTCTCAAGATGCACTGATTCAGATAATTCATTGAAACTGTTTAGAAGGATGCAATAACCTAAGGTGTACCTTCAGGAGACATGGACTAGAATGTACAAGTGCATGTGGACATTCTCAAGACGGAAATTGTGACAATATGAAAAATGACCCAGTGGAAGATGATGATGGATAGTTAAAAGCTTTAAAAAACCACTGTGACGTAAGCGAATCAGGGTAGATACAATAAGGGTTATGTTGTAGGGGTCCCCATTGATATTGTATAAGGTTTATTTGACATCACTAGTAACCCTTTTATGTGAAAGATTGACTCTGAAAACCTGGGTAAAAATCAAAGATGTATTGATTTATCATGAAAACTGACCTTGTTAGTGTTTCACATGTAAATAGAAAATGACTTGTAAACCAAAAAAGTCATATTCGAAATTTGAAACTCCCATACTCGGAGCGTGTCCAACTTTTAGTATGTTGTAGACTAGACCCAACCTAGCACAAAACCACACAAAAAACAAAATGTTGTGATTTTTGGGGTCAATCAGTATATTGACCCGTCCAATTAATACTTTTTCTTTTGAATTCAAGAACGAGAAATCGTTCAGTTCTGCAGATCAAAAATAGAGCAGCTTTATAAGAAAAGAACAAGCCGTTTCTTGTAAGAGCTCACTGTTCAGCGTAACAACGACAGGAAACGACTGTCTTGCTCGTCGCTATGCGCAAAACTGAATTTCTTTTAGTAAAAAAGAAAAAAAACAGTTGTTAATCAACAGTAACCCCTACTCAACATTCCACCCTCCGTTTGTGCATTTAATCGCCATCTGTCAGCTCGGTAAGCCTGCGTTTTAGTCTTTAGCGTTTTAGTCTTTCAAATGATATTTTAAAACAAGGTCGATTGTTACTTCAATTCGGGACAGAAAGGCAGAGAAAGTGCAGTTCCTCAGTTATGTATGATTGTATAGCCGTCGCCTCCTATAGTGAAGGTGAATACTGTTTAATTGTCTCCTTGTTGTCACACTTTGCTCAAGGCTGCACAAAAATGTGCATCATATCAACAAAAACATAACCTAAGGAGTTGATATCTTTTTAAAACTCTAACGATAACGGTGACTCTGACACATTCATTGTATTACATGATGACAAAAATATTATCGCTAATGTAAACGATATGAATAATTATTTACGGTTTTAAGCGAGCTAAGTAGAATTTGGCCCGGGCAGTGACAATATATCTTGCAAATAATATAATCCGCGACAATATTCTATTTTAGTCACCTTGAAGAGAGTTTTGAAGATGAGTTGAGATAGAAACTGCCTTCCCCCATCTGATGAGAATTGTTTCACATTACCTAGCTGTTGTAACTTAGCGGATCTGTCGGTTTATGTACAGAGCCATTGCGCTTGGCATTTCGAAGGCGTTCGACAGAGTGTGGCATTCTGGTCTTCTACATAAACGTCAAAGTTATATTATTGGTGGTGAGGTTCTTGACATTATTAGGTCTTTTATTTCTGATCGAATCTTGATAGTAACTTTAGACAGTGCCTCTTCATTCTCTGTTCCTATCAATACTGGTTTTCTTCACGGCTCTATTCTTTGCCCAACACTGTTTCTTCTCTATATAAATGATCTTCCAGATAATATTGTTCAGAAAATTAACATCTACGCTGAAGATACAACTCTCTATTCTGATGTTACTTCTCGCCAATCTCCTTCACATCAGTTAAAATATGCGGCTCATCTAAAAGTTGACCTCGGTTAAGTTGTGGATTGGGGTACAAAATGGATTGTTTCGTTTTATCCTGCTACGACTCAGCTCGTGTCTTTTAATCGTAGGCGTGCTCTTTTTTTCCCTGAGATACTTATGGATAGCTCTGCTCTTGAGGGGAAATCAACTCTGAAACTTCTTGTTTTTACCTCATCAAAAAGTTATATATTAAATCATTGCTCTTTCTGCTTTTCGTAAAGTCGGTTCTCTGTATCGCTCCAAACCATGTATAGAGTACTGTTGTCATATAAGGGCTGTTGAATCTGTCCTATTTGAGGGTTCTTGATAAGGTGCAGAAGCGTATTTGTAATTTTATTGACCCCATCCTTTCTTTCTTCTGCACCCCCTCTCTAACAGACGTGATGTTACTAGTCTCATCTTTTTTTATAAGTACTATGATGGCATGTGTTCTTCGGAATTGTTTGCTTTATTCCCTGATTCATTTATTCCAGCTCGTTTGACTCGTGTGTCTAGTTATTTCCATCAATTTGCTGTTTCGATACCTCATTGTAATACAGCTTCCTATTCAAGTAGTATCACTAAACCTACCTGCCAACTGTCAGTTAACTTAGCGAGATAAGGTTAGAATGTAAAACCCAGTTCAGAAACACAAGAGGTATTAACCTCTCAATTAACGAACGACGTTTATTCTTGTGACCATATGTTTTACTGATAACGTATTATTTTTATATTAATGGTATTTCGTCGTGTTATATGTTTTTTGCTGGATTTAATGTATTTCTCATCCATTAATTGACGATAATGTTCTTTGATTAACACTGATTTCAGATCAATAAACGCAACGTGGAAGGAGTCCAGCCCGATCTAAGAAGATGCTACGAAACCACCAGTCTATTTCAAAGAAGCGGAAGGTGTTCGTAGACAATTGCGTTCTGAGAACTCGGTAAAAATCGGCGACATCACATCAACCACCACAAGAGGTATTAACCTATAGGTTTGTGGCCAGGTGACCCTTGACACGAGTGGTAACAACAGAGGGAATGTGTTTTTTTTTAAATTCACATATATCCTCGAGTGGTTTTTGGCCTGATAAGTAGTACTTCACTAGTATATTAAAAGATGCCAAGGTTGATACTAAAATAAATTCTTAATTGCAGACAAAATTAAATGTATTTGTCCGCACATTTTGCTCTCGTCTTTTGTTGCAACGCAGTTCCAATTTAAGAATCGGTTGTATGGATGAATGACATTTATTTCATACATAAGCACCGAACTTCAGTATGCCCAGGAGTTTTCATTTCCTATTTAATGTCCTTTAAAATGTGCCTCTTCTTTACCTTGTCCACGGTAAATTAACATTTGTAAATGTAAACATTAGAGTATTTACAACATGAATGATTGACCCCGACAAATTGAATCATATTAAGTTCCAGGTAATCAATCAGAACAGATAGGCTTTTTCTTATTGCTTAAAATTAGGGAGGAATATCGACAATGCTAAAACATGTGGTGCCTTTAATTTGTGGGACGGCCGGAATAGTTTATATTAGTTTTGTAACCGGTTCTGACCGTCAAGAAGCGCTGTCTCTCATATTAAACTGACTTTGTACAAAACTTTCCCTTGTGGGAAACAAGTGAAGAGACTAAAGTAATAATAATATTATGATGAAAATTAAAAAAAAAATTTTTTTTAAGTTTGTCTAAAAAATAAAAAAGGACATTTTGAAGTTGTGCTCAACCAATCTGCGTGTTTACCGATTAAAATGCTATTACACACATACGACGTGACATATTAAACTGGAGCGGAGTCAAACCAACATGCATATCATGGAGATGCATCTAAAAGCATTTACAAATATATCTATTTAATAGATAAATAATTATATTTGGGTTTACAATCGAAATAAAGTTCGTTTTTGATTGCTATTGCCACATGGTTTTGACCGATCTACTCTTGGGTCTTTTCGAGACTATTTTAAACCGGGAGAATAGTGTGTAATCTAAACCGAATAATGTTCATAAAGAACTATTAATTATAAAGTAACAAGAAGAATACCTGTCCCAGGACAAGTAAAATTAATTCCCCGAACAGAACAGTTTTGCACCACTTTTATGTGTTTTACGAAGATTAAAATCAAGATATAATAATATTAAACATTTATGTCTAGAATCCTTATTCTAATTTTGATCGACATCCATTACATGATTTTGATTCTAAAAAGGATCTAAAATTAAGGTCGTAAATTTAACTAGTCTTAAGAAGAAAGGTAATTTCAGGGAATCTTATTTCATTGATGCCTAATTATGGATCTAAGGGCAATTCTGAAATATTTGAATTTTTAAATTAGAGCGTTTCCCATATCATAGCTCTTAAAACTGTTTAAAATACGTAAAATAAACTAACATTTGGGGAATATTTAATAATTAATATATAACACTTATTGTTAAAATGTCACAAATATCACAATGTATCTGAATTTTCACAAATAGATTCCACCCCATTTTACCCTTTGCATGAAACTAAATTAAACCAAACATAGCCCACATTTGGACGCAGTTATTCCTAGCAGTTGTTCCAAAATCCATAATTATCGGTTGAAAGTTTAGGAGTTAATCATGTACATACAACATATAATCATATAAACATAGCTAACTAATGGTTATAAAGTCATTTATAAAGTCATTAATACTCTTTTAGTAACATGTCTCTCTTTTTACATAGGCTGGATTTTAAAGCTGTATATTTTCTAGAATTATGAAAGTAATTAGAATATTGATGGTAACGTAGAACCCTGTTTGTGACATTTGATTTGTTTGTTTTATTATACGGACTGGTGTTCGACGTTCTGCCTCTACACTTTTCTAAACAGTGTCACCATCAAGAGTTCAATTCTCTTTCTTGTCTTTGGCATCATACGGACATTTCCTAACATCCATCATGTCTTCTTTTAGTTACATTGACATATATGATTGTGTTGTGATGGGATACCTTACACACCTTAAGGCTGATAAGTGTACTAGTCTGTAGTATATATATATATATATATATATATATATATATATATATATATATATATATATATATTTCGGCAGAAAGTCATTCATTATACATGTGTCATTGAAGACCACGGAGTTTTCTTTCTTTGCTATTTCTCTGGTTAATTTCTCGACGCGGCGAACGATTCGTCGGTTTTCCGGTGTCAATTGGTGGATTATGGCGCCTAACGTTGTATCTTGGGCAATTTCTCTAGCGCTTTCGGAAAACCGACAAATCGCTCGCCGCGTCGAGAAATCAACCAGAAAAATAGCAAAGAAAGAGGACTCCGTGGTCTTCCACGACACACACACACACACACATATATATATATATATATATATATATATATATATATATATATATATATATATATACTACGAACAGTAGTAGATATGGTGAACTGTATTCGAGTGTAGTAGGTTAATCCTATTGGATTACCGGTAGTTCTATTGTTTTGTACAAGATATACGTTGTAATAAACCATCCTCTTTTAAAGACCATATAATCTTGTTACTGTTATTATTATAACTTCTAAACAAGTTTTATCAGATTGATGTATTAAATTTGTGCAAGTATTACATTTATTTGTTGATCCTAAAATATCTATTTTGTATCAATTCGATCTCATTACAAGTAAGTTTTGTTTTTCGATCCTATTTTCTTTGGAAAATCCTAAGCAAGGAGCTAAAAAGAGTTTAGAAAAAGCGTATTATTCCGATATATCAGTTTTTTTCTCACTACATTTTGAGAGAAATAAAAACGCTTGTTAAAGTCATTATGATATGTCGACGGTAAAACCTAAGTAATAATCATCGCCAATAATCACTGGTCCACACAATTTTTCTAGTGCATGGTATTCTGATGTATTTTACCTAATTTACAAACCTGACATAATTGTTTGACTCTCCCGCCATGTTTTTGAGCTATAAACAATTGCATATTTGCACAATACGAAAGTCGTACTAATAATTAATAAAACAAAGTAATTATCAAATAGTTAACAACGATTTACAAGAGTTAATGTACTTACGTTCTTACTGACCATGTGTTTGTATATATCTTTCTCGCAGAGATAGCCGTCATTTTGTGTGCTATGTTCTCGTGAATAAGACATGAGTGTTAGCAGAAATAGAAAGAACAATAGTGAAAAACAGTTGGATTAATTAACAGATAAACAGTTTGCCAAAGAAAAATGTAAAAGGATTACGGAAACATGTAATGTGGTGCATATTATAATGCAGAAAAGCACAGAGCAGCGATTAGTACTAAAGAGAGAATATATTACTGTCTCAAATATAATGAGCGCAGAACACATGGTCCCGGATCGGAGATAGAATATTATGCGTGCCCAAATAATAATAAAAAGAAAGAGAATAAACTTTCGTTCAACATTCCGGATGTGGGCTGAAGGTGTATGCATTCTCTAACGTTTTGCAGAATACATCGAAGAGAAATATCTCAGGTATAAATCCAAGGGAAATAACTCTGCCCTAACACCGCCAATAAAAACGATATATCTCCATGTAAGAGTTAGAAATATGCTAAAGAATCAATGTGGTTTTCACCCACTAAACTATGATAGTTTTAAAACTTTTTTTGTTCTCGGACGTTAAAAAATAAAATACATGTGTATTTTAATCAATAAACATCATTAATATGATTCATATATAAATGGATGGTTAGAAATAATAGTTTTAATATCATGTATTTTCGGAATATAGATGGATAAAATAAATTCATAATAACTTCATCAATTTTATGAACTAAGTAATCTGGTGATGTGGGTTCGAGTTATTATACTGAGATTCAATTCACCACTGAAAACAGATCAATGATTTCAATATTGTCTTTCTGTGTCATTAATTTGAATATTGATACATGCATGGACTTACATCGTTAATAAAAGAGTTTAAATTTGACAAAGAATTTAATCCAAATTCATTGTCAATTAACATATGACTGCGTTTATTACGCAGGCGCGATTGAACTAGTTACATAATTGGGCACATCATTTGCTGAGACGGGCGTCTTATGTAGTTATATTCTTACGGACACGTGAAACATAAATACATGAACTTTTTCAAGAACAGAAACGCTATCTAATGGTAAAAACATTGATTAAATAACAGATATTGTGAATGATCAAAGGTGTTTTACAATGTTTAATGCATATATGAAAGTTATTTGAGTTGACATAAATCAATATATCAGATTATTTTATTTTGATTGTATGACAATTTATACGAGTCATATGAAAACATGAGAATAATACATGTGATTTCACACTCAAAATATCAAACGCTAAAATTGAAAATTCTCTCCGCCAGCAACTGTTTCCTTGTAGGCTTTAATGATTTTATGTAAATTAAACATCTACATTAATGTCTGACTTTCTTCGGAAGCAATGAATGATCTATATTGTTTTGCTTTGGATTATTGTCCTCATACAAATGCGAAGATTGTAGAGCCTTTTGAGTGTTAAATACAACATTCACAGCAGCAACACACCCTATTCTTACCTTGGTAATTTGATTACAACAACTTATGAGTAACATCTCCAATCCAGAGAAATGTATTCTAAAAAGGTAATTTCACTCGCCCAAACTGTTTATCTATATTAATAAAAATATGAAACAGCGTCACGTTTGTGTCTGTGCGTTTTATTTTTTCAATGAAATCTCAATAATTACACATGGAATTATTATTTCTTAAATTCCTATTAATCCAAAAGGCAATAATGTAAACTAAAACAAAATTTAAATAATTACTATTGTGCGTTTCATTAATATTAATTCTTACTCGCACACAAGACTGACACTACATAGTTTGTTTCTCCATCTTTTAATTCCTCAACACTCACACTATCCCACCTCTCTCTCTCTCTGTATCGGCTAGTTTGCTGATTTCACACCTCTGGTTCTTATCTTATGTATTTATAAATTTAAAAGTTAAACATCAATTTCGAAAGTATTTATGCGATTTAAAAAGAAAAAAAAAGCGAAATAAAAAGAAAAGTAAAAAGATTTCTGGGCAACGTCGGGTAAGTATAACCTGTCATAAATAAAGTTACTTTTTCTTTTAATTTCCTAATCAAAAAAATATCTAATTCTTATGAAATTGTTAACAATTATTTGATAAACTATACATTTTACAACAAATAGATACTGTCAAATTAAACATTTCGAAAAGAGTGGAAGTGTTCCGATGTAACGTTATGTTATGTTAATATGTTCTTACTATTAAAAACAACTCTATATACACGTAAGTGTGTCTATGCATGTTAGTGCACTACTGCGTTCTCTTTAAAGTAACACAAATCGCATCTGATATTTTCTCGAATTCAAGGGGAAAAATCTGTTTTGCAAAACTATTCGTCCTGTAAACATGATGGAATTACAAGGATTATTTTTATAAACATATTGAATTCAAACGGACACAATTGTTCTCGATGTTTACTTAAATTGAATAAATTGATTTGATCGAAAAAAGAAAAGCATTAAAGAGACATGAAAATTGTGCAAAAATCTAAAAGCTAACCGTCAAAACAATATTTTTTCTTTTCATCTTTTTTATTTCACAAAAGTTTTGTTTTAATCAATTTGATGAGACTTATCAATTATAAAATAAAACAATTTAAGTATTGAATGCTATCATTAACGTTAAATGAAAACAATATCGTTGACTGGTAGTTTCATGAAATTGAATAAACATCGCAAAATAAAACTGAAAGAAAAAAGGACGAGACAGTTTTCTAGTAACAATAGTATTTGTCAGAAACGCATATAACTACAAACCAAAACAACATAACTGATATTCGAAAAGATGTACTCAGATTTGTAGAAAAAAATCACTCACAAAGACTAGGCGCAGCGTAATACTGATCTGTTTTTACGAAAATTTAAGTAAATTCCGAGACTATAAAAAGCGTGTTTTAAAGAAACTAACAATCGTTTCGTATTTTATTGAACAAACTCCAACGTATTGATGCTTGAATAAAAATAAATTATGTGTTTTTTTAATCCTCGAAATAAATTTTAACTGTTGCACGTGAGAAAGTAAGAATGATATTTTAAGATAAGGCGAATTGGAATGATCCTCATTGGCATAGAAGGAGAGACAACATTACATATTAATTTAACAATTTCATTTGGTCGAGTAATAAGGGTTGATATACAACAGAAAACGGTGAATATACATAACACGCAAGCTTTGCGAATATGTGTCCCAGTGAGAACTTATCTAAAGAAGATTATTCGGGTAACTGCCTGCATGCTTTGGTCCGTATATTCTTGCTCTTTTCGTTATCAGAGGAATTTACTCTGCCTGTGAACTGCCTTCCCTGGGCTTCTGTCGCAATGCAGTCAGACGTTGTCCAAGATCATAGGGTAACAGAAAGATGGAAACAGATGTGCTAGCTGCCTGTAACCGCCTTCTGTGTGAAACTCGGAAAGTGTGTTTTTTGTAGTGCATCCTTAATTTTATTTTGCGGGTTACAGTAGCGCTCTAGTTTTATTTTTTCACTCCTTACTTGAAAATTGGGAACAATTTGTATTCAAAAGTGCTCAATATCCTAGATAGAGCAGGTGTGTTTAAACGCAGCGTTGCCCTGGAAAAACAACTTTTCTGTCTTTTGATAACTAGGTGTTACCCGTCAGCCATAATAATAATAACATAGTGTTATATTAGCTAAGTGGTATAAGTTAATCGAAAGTTTTCAATATCCTAGATAGGACAAGTCTGTTTACTCGCTGTTCCCTGGGAGTCATTATAGTAATATTATTGATTCCTGTGTTCTTTTTTTTCATTCATCTATTTCAATTAATTTTTTCCATTCAGTTTTTTAATTCGTATTTTTTTATTCACTTTTCTTTCATTAATATTTTAATTCATTTTTTCTCATTCATTTACCATTAAATTTTGCATTCAATTTTGTTGTTCATTTATTTTTTCATTCATTCTTTATTAAGTTTTGTCATTCGTTTCTTTTCATTTTTGATTCATTTTTATTTCATTCATATTTTTCATTCATTTTTTTCATTCATTAATAGTTCATTCATCTATTTCATTCAATTTGCTTGAATACTATTTTATTCGTTCGTTTGTATTTCATTTATTTATTTCAATGATTTTTCATTTATTATTTTTCATTCATATTTCATTCTTTTTCCATTTAATTTTTCATTTTTCATGTTTTATTTATTAGATTGATGTATGTCAATAAAAATTACTCAATATCCGAGATAGAACTGTTGTGTTTAAACGATGCATTGTCCGGGGGCAAGAATTTCGCTATATATATATATAAATGAATAAATGCGAAAGTTTCTTTAATTTATCCCTCCTATATTACCATCAAAACAGGTTAGTGTTATTTAAATCACTAATACAACATATTATTTTAAAATATTGTATATATACCGTTGAAACCAATGGCACAAATAACTCTTTCTATTCCTAATTAAGATAACTATTTTTGAAACACTGCATAATTAATTAATGGTTTGTGTCATTTATTCGTAATTTTATCGTTCTGTGCATTCCATATATATGCAGCATTTGTTGCCGATAGTAACAGTAATTAATTGAAGTAATTTAATACAAAAAGGATAAATTATTTAATCTTTCTTAAAATATTTGCTAGGGGAAGTAATTAAAACCAGAGAAAAAGATCGTGGCTTTACGACGACTAGGGAAAGATACACGGGACATAAGACATAGTTCTGAAAAGGAAAAAGGTTGACTGATTGACCCTCCATCCACACACACACCTTCTCCCTCTCTCCCGTTACGACGCCGTATACAGGAAGGGGAAAGTGTGTATGACTGCTTCTTTCCGTTAGCGACCAACGTCACTTTTTTTTAATTGTGTTTAATAAATAAAAGAAAGAAAACACACACACACGCACGCACGTACGCACGTACGCACGGAGCAGATTGACTTCCTCTTTCTGCACATGTTTGGGCGATTTCATTAAAAAGGTTGAAATTACCAACATGTTAATATGCGTGGTTACAATAAAATTATGAATGAAATGTTTAAAATTTAACACATGGATTCAAGTATTTTGAGTAGCGAACTTTGCAGAGTATGGGTCGTCCATTCACAAGCATTGGTAGGTCAGTATCATAAAATTGAAAATAGAAGCACAATAACATAATACTGGTCAACTCTGATGATGAAATATTATAACGAAATTGATAGAATTAAAGTCAAAATTTATAAAAAAATCTTGCATTGAATAAGGCTTCTATTTTCAATTTTATAATGCTTTTGAGTGAACGACCCATCTTCTTAAACTTTGAGCATTCCAATGCTTTCTTCGTTCTACAACCAGAATTGGAATTCATAACCGCCAACAACATCAACGCTATTACATCCATAACAAGGGCATTATATAAAAACAAAACAAAACAGTTTGTTTATTGTTGTTTTTTTTTTACAAAAAATGATACAATACTGGTCAACTCTGATGATAAAATATTATTCCGAAATTAAGATTATAGTAAAAAATAAATAAATCTTGCATTGATAAAAGCTTCTATTTTCAATTTTATAATACTAACCCACCAATGCTTTTGAATGAACGACCCATCTTAAACTTTGAGCATGTCAATTCTTTCTTCGTTCTACAACAAGAATTTGAATTCATAACCGCCAACAACATGAACGCGGATAACACTCATTAACAAGGACATTATATCAAAAAACAACAACAAAGTTTGTTTATATTTATTCTTTGAAAAAAATGACACAATACTGGTCAACTCTGATGATGAAATATTATTCCGAAATTAATAAGACTAAATTAAAAATAAAAATAATAAATTAATCTTGCATTGATAAAGGCTTATATTTTCAATTGCATAATATATATATATATATATATATATATATATATATATATATATATATATATATATTATAAAAGTTTTTGTCATAGGAACGTTTGGCGTCTTCATATCATGACAAGCCAGATTTACTATGAATAACACTTTTATTATATATAGCTGTAGATATTATCAAGCACTATAACGGTAAAAATTCACGGGATTTAAACTTTCACTTATGGATACAGACCCAACTTGGATTACTATATATATATATATATATATATATATATATATATATATATATATATATATATATATATATATATATATATATAACTTGTTTCTTTTTACTTGACTCGAAGTTTTCAGAAATCAAGAGGTACCGTTCTGGGGCTAACACTTGATCTCTATATGAGACACATAAATATTCAAATATTCCATTAAAGTTATCGTTTACTTGTCAAACGTTGAGTTTGTAAAGAAATAAAGAACATTAATTTTCCTCTCCCTAATTCACCAGTTAACTATGTTATAACGTATCCTTCTTGTGCTCGCTTGGTCTTACCGGATTTCAAGACAAGAATTCATCTAGTTTGGTGAAGTATCTAGCTCAGTGTTGATACTTCAGGTAACATCAGTGCACTAATTCTTGTATAAGGCAGCGTATAGCCATTTTAAAAAGATATTATATGTGCTGCGAATACTATGTTATTTTGAATATTTGGTCAGGGTTGACATGTAGGATGAAGTATCCTCATGTCAGGTTGTCCTGACAAACCCTTGTACAGAGAAACAGAAGAGACTCGAGGGTGGTGTCTAGTAGTTAATTCATGTGTGTGTGTTTGTGTGTAAACAATGGTATTTTAAATTCTAATGAGGAAGTGTGTATTTATCTTCTCTTGCCGAATTTTAAAGGAATTCAATGTAGCTTGACTATGGTTTCCCGGACAAACAAACACCGGAGAATAAACATATGATTACCAGCACCTTGACAGTTTTTGTTGGTTATTTTTAGTGGTTTATTTTATTGGTAAATCCATTAATCAAGAAGTAAGAGAATGGTATAATTAAATAATGTATTTATTTAACTAAACTGTATAGTCTCCAAAGCTCTTATGTGTACATAATATTCAGACTTGTTGATATGTATCGCCATGAATTTATTACTTTGGACTATTCACAGTAATCCGGGATATGAATAAGGTTAAAAAATTAGTAAATATTAATAAATAAATATTATTTGTTTTTTTACTGTTCGAAGGGTGTATCATACTATTATTTGGACCACTTCACTTTTTTTCTTTAGTCCTCACATTCCATATCGATGTTTTTGATGAAGTTGGAAAAATTGCTTTTTCCGGGCCGGAATCTATCCATCTAACATTATCGTTGACTAGTTTTTTCACATTGAAGTAGTATTTTTAGCTCCTTACAACAAGTAGATTCCTGCCTTGCTTGGAACGATTTCTATAAAATAACCATAAAAGTCTCTTCACTAGAAACTAAGGTATATATAAGCTTTAAATAAGTCTTATAAACTACGGCAGCCTCTAATTATCTTTATTAAAACTCATAACCCTTAGTAATTATTTTTCTAGATATTTCTTATATACTCACTGATAATATTTTCGTCAGGAAATTTAAAAACAACACATTAATTTATAGAAATAAATTGAAAAAATCTTATTACTCAATTTTTAATTGAGATAAGGAAGACAACTCTTAAATTATGAACGTAGTCATTACGATCCTTAGATTGGAGTATTTTATCGTATCTTGTTTACTTTTAAAATCTTACTTTTTTATTTACAATTATATTTTTATTTATTTATTATTCTAATACAATTATTACTTTTCATTGAATATTAAATAATGGGACATTACGCGTAAATAACATTTGATTTATGGCGTAAGTAGATGACAACATTAAACATTTGTTTAAGCCGGTTTTTTTAACCCAAATTTCGTATCTCTGAATTTGAAATAATTTCGTGCCTTAACTTAGCGATACTCTTTAAATCACTTTTCGACAATTAAAAAGCTATTTTCCTTAATACATACCATTCAATATTAAATCATCTTACTTGTATGATTTGTAATGTTGATCGTATTTTTCATAGAAATGCATTATAAATACAAAATATTCGCTAGTCTATCGATGGAATTCTTGGTTCTTTTAAGGAAATGATTTCTGTGGGAAATGCATGTAAAAGTGTTTTAAATATTTTTTGCTTGAGAATTTTCTTCTGGAAGTGATCTTTTAGTCTTCTGATGAGCTGCATGAACGTTTCCAAAACATCAGGAAATAAAAATCGAAAATAATAAAACTCACATCAGCCGAGCATTTTTAGGAATATAAGTTTACGTTTATTTTTATAAATACTATATTTGATAACTAACCGAGTTTTAATGACTAAAAACTTGAAAGCATTTCAGATAAGGAAAAAAAAGGAAAAAGTGAAATCCTTTACGTAGCTATACTGACTCTAGGTGGTGGAAATGTGAAAAGTCGCATTGGAACTCAGCAATTATATATTTATTCTCAATTGCTTGTTTGTGTGCAAAACATTGAATTATTTTGAAATTCGGCCAGAAAAAATAATAAAAACTTGGTCATTGAAATTTTTGTTAAATCTTAATATTCATAGAGATTTGACATTAAACAATTTTAGTAAATTTTCTTTAAAATATGTACACAATTCATCGCCCACTGGTTTGAGCTTCTGGATAATATTCTCATAGAGAAGGGGATTAAAGATATGCCTTCCCAGTTATTCAACACAGATGAAACGGGCTTTGTAACTAACCTCAAAAGAGGCACCGTTTTAGCAGACAAGAGATCAAAGAGAGTTAATCAGAATATTAGTGGTTCGAGAAAAGAGCAGATAAGTTAACTGTGCAGCATCTGCTAGTGGCAAGCTACTTCCAGCCTATGTTGTCTACAAAGGGAAAAACCTCTACCAGGCATGGCCACATGGTCGATATCGAGGTGCTGTCTACACTTTCAGTTCAAAGGGATGAATGGAAGTCCCGTACTTTTTGGACTGGTTTTTTAAATATTTTCATGAACCACATACGTGATGTCAGTGACAAGACAATACTTCTTGTTTTTGTGGTCATGCATCAGAGATCTATTTTGGCCCTTGTTATTCTGCTTCAAATTTCAGCTCACATGACACATTACTTGCAGCCACTTGATTGTGTCTTGTTCAGACCTGGAAAACAAAGCTTTATACCAAGATAAAACAACTTTTATTTAAAATAACATCTTGGAGGTCTACGATCTCGACGGATATCCAGAAACAAAGACATTTATTTTCTTTAAAATATATACACGAATATATATTTTCATAGAGCCGTTTCAGGTTTTCAGAATAAGGTTTTAGTTTAGTTTTCTAACGATGTTTCATGTGAGTTTTTACATGTATTTCGACTTGCTGTTACCTTTGTCAAGAACTCATTTTGAACTTTTCCCGTCTTCTTTTCTTATGTTCTTGGAATAATGTGTTTTTCCTATTACTATTGAATGAACAAATTCTTATGATGATCAATGAAGTTAAGATGAGGACTATGTATTTCTCTTGATTTGATTGTGAAACGCGCGTAAGATGTAGAAAAAGTATTGCATTTGGAAAATATGAACATAACTACATAAATAAAATATAAATATATTAAAATATTTTCGTTTGCTGAAACGAAAAGGAATTACAATATTCGCCGATACATGAAGATAAAGTGAAAGAACTAATGAAAGGTATGGTTGTTGGCATTCAACGTTTTATGAGCATAACAATTGAAAAGACACATGTAAGTTATGGTTATGCATTGATTGTCCCTATGGTCGTCAGAATGCAACTATGATATATATATATATATATATATATATATATATATATATATATATATATATAATTATATATAATATTATATATATCAGCTTGATGATTCCCTGTGGAGATGAAGCGTGAGCACATCTGCCTAGCTTACTTTCCATGTATATATTTTCATAATACGATATATGCCGGTGTATATGCATTCATTTTGGAATATTTTGCTTGCTTATATCATACTAGCGGGGCTACCCGGTGTTGCTCGGGGTCATAAAAACATATATTTGAAGAAAGGTCGTGTGTGTAACATCTTTATATTCAAACTTCTATGTCCGCCCCCTCTCTCTATAGCCGTTTCTTTATCTGCTGCCTTTCTCTTTCCTGGTCGCCCCATTTCGCCGCTACTTTCTAATTTTGCCTTTTGCAAAAGCTGTTTCTTCCCCACCATTTCTCCTATTGCCCAGGGTAATTGTATGACATATTTCTATAAAAAGTAACACCTCTATCTGCGCCTTCTATATAGGTACTTATCTCCACCCCGGTGTTCATACTATATACGTATCTATCATCACCCCGGTGCGCATACTATATACGTATCTATCATCACCCCGGTGCGCATACTATATACGTACCTATCGCCGCCCCAGTGCACATACTATATACGTACCTATCGCCGCCCCGGTGCAGATACTATTTAAGTACCTATCGCCGCCCCGTTGCGAATGCTGAATAGTACCTATCGTTGCCCCGGTGTGAATGCTAAATACATACCTATTGCGCCCCGGTGTGCATGCTACATAAGTACCTATCGCTGCCCTAGTGCGAATAATTAATATGTACATATTGCCGCTTTGGTGTGAATGCTAAATACGTACCTATCGCCGGCCCAGTGCGAATGCTAAATACGTACCTATCACCACTACAGTGCGAATGTGAAATACATACCTTTCGCCGCCCCGGTGCGCGTGCAATATATGTACTGATCGCCGCCGCAGAGCGCATGCTATGTACGTACTTATTGCTGCCCATGTGTACATGCTATATACGTAGCTATCGCCACCCCTGAATTCTGAATACGTACCTATCGCCGCCCTGGTGTGGAAGCTAAATACGTACATATCGCCGCCCCGGTGCGAATGCTAAATACATACCTATCGCCGCCCCGGTGTGAATTCTAAATACGTACCTATTGCTGCCCCGGTGTGAATTCTAAATACGTACCTATCGCCGCCCCGGTGCGGAAGCTAAATACGTACATATCGCTGCCCCGGTGCGAATGCTAAATACATACCTATCGCTGCCCCGGTGTGAATGCTAAATACATACCTATCGCCGCCCCGGCGTGAATGCTAAATACGTACCTATCGCCGCCCCGGTGGGAATTCTAAATATGTACCTTTCGTAGCCCAGTGTGAATTTTAAATATGTACCTTTCGCCGCCCCTGTGCGCGTGCTATATACGTACCTATCGCCGCCCCGGTGCGCGTGCTACATATGAACCGATCGCTGCCTCAGTGCGCATGCTAAATACATACCTATCACTACCCCGGTGTGCATACTATATACGTACTTATTACCGCCCATGTGCACATGCTATATAAGTACCTATCACCACCGCTGAATGCTAAATAAGTACCTATCGCCGCCCCGGTGTGGAAGCTAAATACGTACATATCGCCGCCCCTAAATTTGGGCAGACCCTAAAAATTTCGGCCTGACCCCTAAAATTTTCCCCGACCCCTTAATCTCTCCAGCCCCCTAATTTTTCACTCTCCCCCAACCCTGAGCAATATTCTGACTTCAAAACAAAAAAAAAAAAACAAAAAAAAAAAAAATGTGGCCTGACCCCTAAAAAGTTCGTCCTGACCCCTAAAATTTTCCCCGACCCCTAAATCTCTCCAGCCCCCTAATTTTTCACTCTTCCCCAACCCTGAGAAATATTCTGACTTCAAAACAAAAAAAAACAAAAAAATTTGGCCTGACCCCTAAAAAGTTCGTCCTGATCCCTAAAATTTTCCCCGACCCCTAAATCTCTCTAGCCCCCTAATTTTTCACTCTCCCCCAACCATGAGAAATCATTTGTCTTCAAAACAAAAAAAAACAAAAAAATTTGGCCTGACCCCTAAAAAGTTCGTCCTGACCCCTAAAATTTTCCCCGACCCCTAAATCTCTCCAGCCCCCTAATTTTTCACTCTCCCCCAACCCTGAGAAATATTTTGACTTCAAAACAAAACAAAAAAAAAAAAAAAAAAAAAAAATTTGGCCTGACCCCTAAAAAGTGCGTCCTGACCCCTAAAATTTTCCCCGACCCCTAAATCTCTCCAGCCCCCTAATTTTTCACTCTCCTCCAACGATGAGAAATAATTTGACTTCAAAACAAAAAAAAACAAAAAAATTTGGCCTGACCCCTAAAAAGTTCGTCCTGACCCCTAAAATTTTCCCCGACCCCTAAATCTCTCCAGCCCCCTAATTTTTCACTCTCCCCCAACCCTGAGAAATATTTTGACTTCAAAACAAAAAAAAAACAAAAAAAAACAAAAAAATTTGGCCTGACCCCTAAAAAGTTCGTCCTGACCCCTAAAATTTTCCCCGACCCCTAAATCTCTCTAGCCCCCTAATTTTTCACTCTCCCCCAACCATAAGAAATATTTTGACTTCAAAACAAAAAAAAAACAAAAAAATTTGGCCTGACCCCTAAAAAGTTCGTCCTGACCCCTAAAGTTTTCCCCGACCCCTAAATCTCTCCAGCCCCCTAATTTTTCACTCTCCTCCAACCCTGAGAAATATTTTGACATCAAAACAAAAAAAAACAAAAAAATTTTGCCTGACCCCTAAAAAGTTCGTCCTGACCCCATAAATTTTCCCCGACCCCTAAATCTCTCTAGCCCCCTAAGTTTTCACTCTCCCCCAACCCTGAGAAATATTTTGACTTCAAAACAAAAAAAACAAAAAAAAACAAAAAAATTTGGCCTGACCCCTAAAAAGTTCGTCCTGACCCCTAAAGTTTTCCCCGACCCCTAAATCTCTCCAGCTCCTTAATTTTTCACTCTCCTCCAACCCTGAGAAATATTTTGACATCAAAACAAAAAAAAACAAAAAAATTTTGCCTGACCCCTAAAAAGTTCGTCCTGACCCCTAAAATTTTCCCCGACCCCTAAATCTCTCTAGCCCCCTAAGTTTTCACTCTCCTCCAACCCTGAGAAATATTTTGACTTCAAAACAAAAAAAAACAAAAAAAACAAAAAAATTTGGCCTGACCCCTAAAAAGTTCGTCCTGACCCCTAAAATTGTCCCCGACCACTAAATCTCTCCAGCCCCCTAATTTTTCACTCTCCCCCAACCATGAGATATATTTTGACTTCAAAACAAAAAAAAACAAAAAAATTTGGCCTGACCCCTAAAAAGTGCGTCCTGACCCCTAAAATTTTCCCCGACCCCTAAATCTCTCCAGCCCCCTAATTTTTCACTCTCCTCCAACGATGAGAAATAATTTGACTTCAAAACAAAAAAAAACAAAAAAATTTGGCCTGACCCCTAAAAAGTTCGTCCTGACCCCTAAAATTTTCCCCGACCCCTAAATCTCTCCAGCCCCCTAATTTTTCACTCTCCCCCAACCATGAGAAATATTTTCAGTTCAAAACCAAAAAAAAGAAAAAAAATTTTGCCTGACCCCTAAAAAGTTCGTCCTGACCCCTAAAATTTTCCCGATACGACCCTACCTCTACACTTCTCAAAAAAGGAGGAGATAATGCATGGGATGAGTGCATCATGACAACGGACCCGATACGACCCTACCTCAACACTTCTCAAAAAAGGAGGAGATAATGCATGGGAATAGTGCATCATGACAACGTAACCGATACGACCCTTCCTCAACAGTTCTAAAAAAAGAAGGAGATAATGCATGGGATGAGTGCATCATGACAACGGAACCGATACGACCCTACCTCAACACTTCTCAAAAAAGGAGGAGATAATGCATGGGATGAGTGCATCATGACAACGGAACTGATACGACCCTACCTCAACACTTCTCAAAAAAGGAGGAGATAATGCATGGGATGAGTGCATCATGACAACGGAACCGATACGACCCTACCTCAACACTTCTCAAAAAAGGAGGAGATAATGCATGGGATGAGTGCATCATGACAACGGAACCGATACGACCCTACCTCAACACTTCTCAAAAAAGGAGGAGATAATGCATGGGAATAGTGCATCATGACAACGGAACCGATACGACCCTACCTCAACACTTCTAAAAAAAGGAGATAATGCATGGGATGAGGGCATCATGACAACGGAACCGATACGACCCTACCTCAACATTTCTCAAAAAAGGAGGAGATAATGCATGGGATGAGTGCATCATGACAACGGAACCGATACTACCCTACCTCAACACTTCTCAAGAAAGGAGGAGGTAATGCTCACACTGGCGAATACCGTAACCCCCCCCCCCAATTTGGCCTGAAAGGAGGAGGTAATTCCTATCATGATAACAGAACGGCCACAGGGAGGGAAGGGGGGGAATATTAGCGTCTATTAATAATTATGAAAGAAAGTGTGTGAGGGAAAAAAAACTGCCACTCTCTGACGTCATGATGACCTGATGTAACCGGACACAATTTAGAGCAAGACCGGGTACATCCGGCAAGGGATTATGGGAAAGGTGCGGATGTGATTGAGCAACCCTTGTTTCACTACACACTCTTACCGTAGGATTCCTATGTTGTTATTGATGCAACCGGACAGAAGTTAATGGATGATCTGATACAACCAGACACAATTTAGGGCAAGACCGGGTACATCCGGCAAGGGATTATGGGATGTTTACAGTGACTCGGCATTTTTATCGGATTAGTACATAAATACATTAGATTATTTCGAATTTACTACATATTAACGTTGAAATTTCGTGAAAAATACGAAAAAAACTGCTACCTTTTGTCGGAAAGTGGTCCGGTTGACTGTCAGCGAGTGAATCGTTTGTCGCGATTTTTAGATATTATGATTACGGGATATGTACGGTGCTAAAGATATCAACTTTTTGACATGTTGCCGCGTAGTTTTTGAGGAGATACTGGACATACAAACAAACAGACATACAGACAACTGCCCTTTATATAATAGACTAGCGGGGCTACCCGGCGTTGCTCGGGGTCATAAAAACATATATTTGAAGAAAGATCGTGTGTGTAACATCTTTATATTCAAACTTCTATGTCCGCCCCCTCTCTCTATAGCCGTCTCTTTATCTGCTACCTTTCTCTTTCCTGGTCGCCCCATTTCGCCGCTACTTTCTAATTTTGCCTTTTGCAAAAGCTGTTTCTTCCCCACCATTTCTCCTATTGCCCAGGGTAATAGTATGACATATTTCTATAAAAAGTAACACCTCTATCTGCGCCTTCTATATGGGTACTTATCTCCACCCCGGTGTTCATACTATATACGTATCTATCATCACCCCGGTGCGCATACTATTTAAGTACCTATCGCCGCCCCGTTGCGAATGCTAAATAGTACCTATCGTTGCCCCGGTGTGAATGCTAAATACATACCTATTGCGCCCCGGTGTGCATGCTACATAAATACCTATCGCTGCCCTAGTGCGAATACTAAAGACATACCAATTGCGCTCCGGTGTGCATGCTACATGAGTACCTATCGCTGCACTAGTGCGAATAATTAATATGTACATATTGCCGCTTTGGTGTGAATGCTAAATACGTACCTATCGCCGGCCCAGTGCGAATGCTAAATACGTACTAATAGCCGCCCTGGTGCGAATGCTAAATACGTACCTATAGCCGCCCCAGTGCGAATGCTAAATACGTACCTATCACCACTACAGTGCAAATGCGAAATACATACCTTTCGCCGGCCCGGTACGCATGCAATATATGTACTGATCGCCGCTGCAGAGCGCATGCTATGTACGTAATTATTGCTGCCCGTGTGTACATGCAATATACGTAGCTATCGCCACCCCTGAATTCTAGATACGTACCTATCGCCGCCCTGGTGTGGAAGCTAAATACGTACATATCGCCGCCCCGGTGCGAATGCTAAATACATACCTATCGCCGCCCCGGTGTGAATTCAAAATACGTACCTATTGCCGCCCCGGTGTGAATTCTAAATACGTACCTATCGCCGCCCCGGTGCGGAAGCTAAATACGTACATATCGCTGCCCCGGTTTGAATGCTAAATACGTACCTATCGCCGCCCCGGTGTGAATTTTAAATATGTACCTTTCGCCGCCCGGTGTGAATTTTAAATATGTACCTTTCGCCGCCCCTGTGCGCGTGCTATATACGTACCTATCGCCGCCCCGGTGCGCGTGCTATATATGAACCGATCGCTTCCTCAGTGCGCATGCTAAATACATACCTATCACTGCCCCGGTGTGCATACTATATACGTACTTATTACCGCCCATGTGCACATGCTATATAAGTACCTATCACCACTGCTGAATGCTAAATAAGTACCTATCGCCGCCCCGGTGTGGAAGCTAAATACAGACATATCGCCGCCCCTAAATTTGGGCAGACCCTAAAAAATTTGGCCTGACCCCTAAAATTTTCCCCGACCCCTAAATCTCTCCAGCCCCCTAATTTTTCACTCTCTTACAACCATTAGATATATTTTGACTTCAAAACAAAAAAAAACAAAAAAATTTGGCCTGACCCCTAAAAAGTTCGTCCTGACCCCTAAAATTTTCCCCGACCCCTAAATCTCTCCAGCCCCCTAATTTTTCACTCTCCCCCAACCATGACATATATTTTGACTTCAAAACAAAAAAAAACAAAAAAATTTGGCCTGACCCCTAAAAAGTTCGTCCTGACCCCTAAAATTTTCCCCGACCCCTAAATCTCTCCAGCCCCCTAATTTTTCACTCTCCCCACACCCTGAGACATATTTTGACTTCATAACAAAAAAAAACAAAAAAATTTGGCCTGACCCCTAAAAAGTTCGTCCTGACCCCTAAAATTTTCCCCGACCCCTAAATCTCTCCAGCCCCCTAATTTTTCACTCTCCCCACACCCTGAGACATATTTTGACTTCATAACAAAAAAAAACAAAAAAATTTGGCCTGACCTCTACAAAGTTCGTCCTGACCCCTAAAATTTTCCCCGACCCCTAAATCTCTCCAGCCCCCTAATTTTTCACTCTCCTCCAACCTTTCCCCGACCCCTAAATCTCTCCAGCCCCCTAATTTTTCACTCTCCTCCAACCATGAGAAATATTTTGACTTCAAAACAAAAAAAAACAAAAAAATTTGGCCTGACCCCTAAAAAGTTCGTCCTGACCCCTAAAATTTTCCCCGACCCCTAAATCTCTCCAGCCCCCTAATTTTTCACTCTCCCCCAACCCTGAGAAATATTTTGACTTCAAAACAAAAAAAAAAAAAAAAAAAAAAAAAATTTGGCCTGACCCCTAAAAAGTTCGTCCTGACCCCTAAAATTTTCCCCGACCCCTAAATCTCTCCAGCCCCCTAATTTTTCACTCTCCCCCAACCATGAGATATATTTTGACTTCAAAACAAAAAAAAACAAAAAAATTTGGCCTGACCCCTAAAAAGTTCGTCCTGACCCCTAAAATTTTCCCCGACCCCTAAATCTCTCCAGCCCCCTAATTTTTCACTCTCCTCCAACCATGAAAAATATTTTGACTTCAAAACAAAAAAAAACAAAAAAATTTAGCCTGACCCCTAAAAAGTTCGTCCTGACCCCTAAAATTTTCCCAGATCCCTAAATCTCTCCAGAACCCTAATTTTTCACTCTCTTACAACCATTAGATATATTTTGACTTCAAAACAAAAAAAAACAAAAAAATTTGGCCTGACCCCTAAAAAGTTCGTCCTGACCCCTAAAATTTTCCCCGACCCCATAATCTCTCCAGCCCCCTAATTTTTCACTCTCCTCCAACCATGAGAAATATTTTAACTTCAAAAAAAAAAAAAAAAAAAATTTGGCCTGGCCCCTAAAAAGTTCGTCCTGACCCCTAAAATGTTCCCCGACCCCTAAATCTCTCCAGCCCCCTAATTTTTTCACTCTCCCCCAACCCTGATAAATATTTTGACTTCAAAACAAAAAAAAACAAAAAAAAAGAAAAAAATTTGGCCTGACCCCTAAAAAGTTCGTCCTGACCCCTAAAATTTTCCCCGACCCCTAAATCTCTCCAGCCCCCTAATTTTTCACTCTCCTCCAACCATGAAAAATATTTTGACTTCAAAACAAAAAAAAACAAAAAAATTTGGCCTGACCCTAAAAAGTTCGTCTTGACCCCTAAAATTTTCCCCGACCCCTAAATCTCTCCAGCCCCCTAATTTTTCACTCTCTTACAACCATTAGATATATTTTGACTTCAAAACAAAAAAAAAACAAAAAAATTTGGCCTGACCCCTAAAAAGTTCGTCCTGACCCCTAAAATTTTCCCCGACCCCTAAATCTCTCCAGCCCCATAATTTTTCACTCTCATCCAACCCTGAGAAATATTTTGACTTCAAAACAAAAAAAAACAAAAAAATTTGGCCTGACCCCTAAAAAGTTCGTCCTGACCCCTACAATTTTCCCCGACCCCTAAATCTCTCCAGCCCCATAATTTTTCACTCTCATCCAACCCTGAGAAATATTTTGACTTCAAAACAAAAAAAAACAAAAAAATTTGGCCTGACCCCTAAAAAGTTCGTCCTGACACCTAAAATTTTCCCCGACCCCTAAATCTCTCCAGCCTCCTAATTTTTCACTCTCCTCCAACCATGAGAAATATTTTGACTTCAAAACAAAAAAAAAAAAAAAAATTTGGCCTGACCCCTAAAAAGTTCGTCCTGACCCCTAAAATTTTCCCCGATCCCTAAATCTCTCCAGCCTCCTAATTTTTCACTCTTCCCACACCCTGAGAAATATGTTGACTTCAAAACAAAAAAAAACAAAAAAAAAAAAAAAAATTTAGCCTGACTCCTAAAAAGTTCGTCCTGACCCCTAAAATTTTCCCCGACCCCTAAATCTCTCCAGCCCCCTAATTTTTCACTCTCCTCCAACCATGAAGAAATATTTTGACTTCAAAACAAAAAAAAACAAAAAAATTTGGCCTGATCCCTAAAAAGTTCGTCCTGACCCCTAAAATTTTCCCTGACCCCTAAATCTCTCCAGCCCCCTAATTTTTCACTCTCCCCCAACCCTGAGAAATGTTTTGACTTCAAAACAAAAAAAAACAAAAAAAAACAAAAAAATTTGGCCTGACCCCTAAAAAGTTCGTCCTGACCCCTAAAATTTTCCCCGACCCCTAAATCTCTCCAGCCCCCTAATTTTTCACTCTCCCCCAACCATGAGATATATTTTGACTTCAAAACAAAAAAAAACAAAAAAATTTGGCCTGACCCCTAAAAAGTTCGTCCTAACCCCTAAAATTTTCCCCGACCCCTAAATCTCTCCAGCCCCCTAATTTTTCACTCTCCTCCAACCATGAACAATATTTTGACTTCAAAACAAAAAAAAACAAAAAATTTGGCCTGACCCCTAAAAAGTTCGTCCTGACCCCTAAAATTTTCCCCGATCCCTAAATCTCTCCAGCCCCCTAATTTTTCACTCTCCTCCAACCATGAGAAATATTTTGACTTCAAAACAAAAAAAAACAAAAAAATTTGGCCTGACCCCTAAAAAGTTCGTCCTGACCCCTAAAATTTTCCCCGACCCCTAAATCTCTCCAGCCCCCTAATTTTTCACTCTCCCCCAACCATGAGAAATATTTTGACTTCAAAACAAAAAAAAAGAAAAAAATTTGGCCTGACCCCTAAAAAGTTCGTCCTGACCCCTAAAATTTTCCCCGACCCCTAAATCTCTCCAGCCCCCTAATTTTTCACTTTCCCCCAACCCTGAGAAATATTTTGACTTCAAAACAAAAAAAAACAAAAAAAAAGAAAAAAATTTGGCCTGACCCCTAAAAAGTTCGTCCTGACCCCTAAAATTTTCCCCGACCCCTAAATCTCTCCAGCCTCCTAATTTTCCACTCTTCCCACACCCTGAGAAATATTTTGACTTCAAAACAAAAAAAATTAAAAAAAACAAAAAAATTTGGCCTGACCCCTAAAAAGTTCGTCCTGACCCCTAAAATTTTCCCCGACCCCTAAATCTCTCCAGCCCCCTAATTTTTCACTCTCCCCCAACCATGAAATATATTTTGACTTCAAAACAAAAAAAAACAAAAAAATTTGGCCTGACCCCTAAAAAGTTCGTCCTGACCCCTAAAATTTTCCCCGACCCCTAAATCTCTCCAGCCCCCTAATTTTTCACTCTCCTCCAACCATGAACAATATTTTGACTTCAAAACAAAAAAAAACAAAAAAATTTGGCCTGACCCCTAAAAAGTTCGTCCTGACCCCTAAAATTTTCCCCGACCCCTAAATCTCTCCAGCCCCCTAATTTTTCACTCTCTTACAACCATTAGATATATTTTGACTTCAAAACAAAAAAAAACAAATAGATTTGGCCTGACCCCTAAAAAGTTCGTCCTGACCCCTAAAATTTTCCCCGACCCCTAAATCTCACCAGCCCCCTAATTTTTCACTCTCCCCCAACCCTGAGAAATATTTTGACTTCAAAACAAAAAAAAACAAAAAAATTTGGCCCGACCCCTAAAAAGTTCGTCCTGACCCCTAAAATTTTCCCCGACCCCTAAATCTCTCCAGCCCCCTAATTTTTCACTCTCCTCCAACCATGAGAAATATTTTGACTTCAAAACAAAAAAAAAACAAAAAAATTTGGCCTGACCCCTAAAAAGTTCGTCCTGACCCCTAAAATTTTCCCCGACCCCTAAATCTCTCCAGCCCCCTAATTTTTCACTCTCCCCCAACCCTGAGAAATATTTTGACTTCAAAACAAAAAAAAACATAAAAAAACTAAAAAATTTGGCCTGACCCCTAAAAAGTTCGTCCTGACCCCTAAAATTTTCCCCGACCCCTAAATCTCTCCAGCCCCCTAATTTTTCACTCTCCTCCAACCATGAACAATATTTTGACTTCAAAACAAAAAAAAACAAAAAAATTTGGCCTGACCCCTAAAAAGTTCGTCCTGACCCCTAAAATTTTCCCCGACCCCTAAATCTCTCCAGCCCCCTAATTTTTCACTCTCTTACAACCATTAGATATATTTTGACTTCAAAACAAAAAAAACAAATAGATTTGGCCTGACCCCTAAAAAGTTCGTCCTGACCCCTAAAATTTTCCCCGACCCCTAAATCTCACCAGCCCCCTAATTTTTCACTCTCCCCCTAACCCTGAGAAATATTTTGACTTCAAAACAAAAAAAAACAAAAAAATTTGGCCTGACCCCTAAAAAGTTCGTCCTGACCCCTAAAATTTTCCCCGACCCCTAAATCTCTCCAGCCCCCTAATTTTTCACTCTCCTCCAACCATGAGAAATATTTTGACTTCAAAACAAAAAAAAAACAAAAAAATTTGGCCTGACCCCTAAAAAGTTCGTCCTGACCCCTAAAATTTTCCCCGACCCCTAAATCTCTCCAGCCCCCTAATTTTTCACTCTCCCCCAACCCTGAGAAATATTTTGACTTCAAAACAAAAAAAAACATAAAAAAACAAAAAAATTTGGCCTGACCCCTAAAAAGTTCGTCCTGACCCCTAAAATTTTCCCCGACCCCTAAATCTCTCCAGCCCCCTAATTTTTCACTCTCCTCCAACCATGAAAAATATTTTGACTTCAAAACAAAAAAAAAGAAAAAAATTTGGCCTGACCCCTAAAAAGTTCGTCCTGACCCCTAAAATTTTCCCCGACCCAATACTCTTTCCAGCCCCCTTATTTTTCACTCTCCCCCAACCCTGATAAATATTTTGACTTAAAAACAAAAAAAAACAAAAAAAAAGAAAAAAATTTGGCCTGACCCCTAAAAAGTTCGTCCTGACCCCTAAAATTTTCCCCGACCCCTAAATCTCTCCAGCCCCCTAATTTTTCACTCTCCTCCAACCATGAAAATTAATTTGACTTCAAAACAAAAAAAAACAAAAAATTTGGCCTGACCCCTAAAAAGATCGTCTTGACCCCTAAAATTTTCCCCGACCCCTAAATCTCTCCAGCCCCCTAATTTTTCACCGATACGACCCTCCATCAACACTTCTAAAAAAAGGAGGAGATAATGCATGGGATGAGGGCATCATGACAACGGAACCGATACGACCCTACCTCAACACTTCTAAAAAAAGGAGGAGATACTGCATGGGATGAGGGCATCATGACAACGGAACCGATACGACCCTACCCCTACACTTCTCAAAAAAGGAGGAGGTAATTCATGGGATGAGCACATCATGACAACGGAGCAGATACTATTCTACATCTACACTTCTCAAAAAAGGAGGAGGTAATGCATGGGATCAGATCATCATGACAACGGAACCGATACTACTCAAAAAAGGAGGAGGTAATGCTCACACCGGCGAATACCGTACCCCCCCCCCAATTTGGCCTGAAAGGAGGAGGTAATTCCTATCATGATTACAGAACGGCCACAGGGAGGGAGGGGGATGAATTTTATCGTCTATTAATAATGCAAATAAATGCATATAGGCGCTCACACCGGCGAATGCCGTCACCCCCCCTCCAATTTGGCATGAAAGGAGGAGGTAATGCCTATCATGATAACGGAAGGGAGTGGGAGGAATATTAGCGTCTATTAAAAGGTTGTAGTGTGAGTGAATTTCTTCCCGCCACTTTGCATTATTTTTCAAATTATCTGCCACTCTCTGACGTCATGATGACCTGATATAACCGGACACAATTTAGAGCAAGACCGGGTACATCCGGCAAGGGATTATGGGACAGGTGCGGATGTGATTGAGCAACCCTTGTTTCACTACACACTCTTAACGTAGGATTCCTATGTTGTTATTGATGCAACCGGACAGAAGTTATTGGATGATCTGATACAACCGGACACAATTTAGGGCAAGACCGGGTACATCCGGCAAGGGATTATGGGATGTTTACAATGACTCGGCATTTTTATCGGATTAGTACATAAATACATTAGATAATTTCGAATTTACTACATATTAACGTTGAAATTTCGTGAAAAATACGAAAAAAACTGCTACCTTTTGTCGGAAAGTGGTCCGGTTGACTGTCAGCGAGTGAATCGATTTTCACGATTTTTAGATATTTTACATCCGGGATTTGTGCGGTCCTGTAGATGTCAACTTTTTGACATGTCGTCGGGTAGTTTTTGAGGAGATACTGGACATACAAACAAACATACAAACAGACAACTGCCCTTTATATAAGAGACTAGCGGGGCTACCCGGCGTTGCTCGGGGTCATAAAAACATATTTGAAGAAAGATCGTGTGTGTAACATCTTTATATTCAAACTTCAATGTCCGCCCCCTCTCTCTATAGCCGTCTCTTTATCTGCTACCTTTCTCTTCCCTGGTCGCCCCATTTCGCCGCTACTTTCTAATTTTGCCTTTTGCAAAAGCTGTTTCTTCCCCACCATTTCTCCTATTGCCCAGGGTAATAGTATGACATATTTCTATAAAAAGTAACAGCTCTATCTGCGCCTTCTATATAGGTACTTATCTCCACCCCGGTGTTCATACTATATACGTATCTATCATCACCCCGGTGCGCATACTATATACGTACCTATCGCCGCCCCAGTGTACATACTATATACGTACCTATCGCCGCCCCGGTGCAGATACTATTTAAGTACCTATCGCCGCCCCGTTGCGAATGCTAAATAGTACCTATCGTTGCCCCGGTGTGAATGCTAAATACATACCTATTGCGCCCCGGTGTGCATGCTACATAAGTACCTATCGCTGCCCTAGTGCGATTAATTAATATGTACATATTGCCGCTTTGGTGTGAATTCTAAATACGTACCTATCGCCGGTCCAGTGCGAATGCTAAATACGTACCTATAGCCGCCCTGGTGCGAATGCTAAATACGTACCTATAGCCGCCCCGGTGCGAATGCTAAATACGTACCTATCACCACCACGGTGCGAATGCGAAATACATACATTTCGCCGTCACGGTGCGCGTGCTATATATGTACTGATCGCCGCCGCAGAGCGCATGCTATGTACGTACTTATTGCTGCCCATGTGTACATGCTATATACGTAGCTATCGCCAACCCATGAATTCTGAATACGTACCTATCGCCGCCCTGGTGTGGAAGCTAAATATGTACATATCGCCGCCCCGGTGCGAATGCTAAATACATACTTATCGCCGACCCGGTGTGTATTCTAAATACGTACCTATCGCCGCCCCGGTGTGAATTCTAAATACGTACCTATCGCCGCCCCGGTGCGGAAGCTAAATACGTACATATCGCCACCCCAGTGCGAATGCTAAATACATACCTATCGCTGCCCCGGTGTAAATGCTAAATACATACCTATCGCCGCCCTGGTGTGAATGCTAAATACGTACATATCGCCGCCCCAGTGTGAATTTTAAATATGTACCTTAGGCCGCCCCGGTGTGAATTTTAAATATGTACCTTTCGCCGCCCCTGTGCGCGTGCTATATACGTACCTATCGCCGCCCCGGTGCGCGTGCTATATATGAACCGATAGCTGCCTCAGTGCGCATGCTAAATACATACCTATCACTGCCCCGGTGCGCATACTATATACGTACTTATTACCGCCCATGTGCAAATGCTATATAATTATCTATCACCACCGCTGAATGCTAAATAAGTACCTATCGCCGCCCCGGTGTGGAAGCTAAATATGTACATATCGCCGCTCCTAAATTTGGGCAGACCCTAAAAAATTTGGCCTGACACCTAAAATTTTCCCTGACCCCTAAATCTCTCCAGTCCCTCATTTTTTACTCTCCCCCAACCATGAGATATATTTTGACTTCAAAACAAAAAAAAACAAAAAAATTTGGCCTGACCCCTAAAAAGTTCGTCCTGTTCCCTAAAATTTTCCCCGACCCATAAATCTCTCCAGACCCCTAATTTTTCACTCTCCCCCAACCCTGAGAAATATTTTCAGTTCAAAACCAAAAAAAAAAAAAAAATTTGGCCTGACCCCTAAAAAGTTGGCCTGACCCCTAAAATTTTCCCCGACCCTTCAATCTCTCCAGCCCCCTAATTGTTCACTCTCCCCCAACCCTGAGAAATATTTTGAGTTCAAAACCCAAAAAAAAGAAAAAAATTTGGCCTGAACCCTAAAAAGTTCGTCCTGACCCCTAAAATTTTCACCGACCCCTAAATCTCTCCAGCCTCCTAATTTTTCACTCTCCCCCAACCATGAGAAATATTTTGACTTCAAAACAAAAAAAAACAAAAAAATTTGGCCTGACCCCTAAAAAGTTCGTCCTGTTCCCTAAAATTTTCCCCGACCCACAAATCTCTCCAGCCCCCTAATTTTTCACTCTCCCCCAACCCTGAGAAATATTTTCAGTTCAAAACCAAAAAAAAGAAAAAAATTTGGCCTGACCCCTAAAAAGTTCGGCCTGACCCCTAAAATTTTCCCCGACCCTTCAATCTCTCCAGCCCCCTAATTGTTCACTCTCCCCCAACCCTGAGAAATATTTTGAGTTCAAAACCCAAAAAAAAGAAAAAAATTTGGCCTGAACCCTAAAAAGTTCGTCCTGACCCCTAAAATTTTCCCCGACCCCTAAATCTCTCCAGCCCCCTTATTTTTCACTCTCCCCCAACCATGAGAAATATTTTCAGTTCAAAACCAAAAAAACAAAAAAATTTGGCCTGACCCCTAAAAAGTTCGTCCTGACCCCTAAAATTTTCCCCGACCCCTAAATCTCTCCAGCCCCTAATTTTTCACTCTCCCCCAACCATGAGAAATATTTTGACTTAAAAACAAAAAAAAACAAAAAAATTTGGCCTGACCCCTAAAAAGTTCGTCCTGACCCCTAAAATTTTCCCCGACCCCTAAATCTCTCCAGCCCCCTTATTTTTCACTTTCCCCCAACCCTGAGAAATATTTTCAGTTCAAAACCAAAAAAAAACAAAAAAATTTGGCCTGACCCCTAAAAAGTTCGTCCTGACCCCTAAAATTTTCCCGACCCCTAAATCTCTCCAGCCCCCTAATTTTTCACTCTCCCCCAACCATGAGAAATATTTTGACTTCAAAATCAAAAAAAAACAAAAAAATTTGGCCTGACCCCTAAAAAGTTCGTCCTGACCCCTAAAATTTTTCCCGACCCCTAAATCTCTCCAGCCCCCTAATTTTTCACTCTCCCCCAACCATGAGAAATATTTTCAGTTCAAAACCAAAAAAAACAAAAAAATTTGGCCTGACCCCTAAAAAGTTCGTCCTGACCCCTAAAATTTTCCCCGACCCCTAAATCTCTCCAGCCCCCTAATTTTTCACTTTCCCCCAACCATGAGAAATATTTTCAGTTCAAAACAAAAAAAAACAAAAAAATTTGGCCTGATCCCTAAAAAGTTCCGCCTGACCCCTAAACTTTTCCCGACCCCTAAATCTCTCTAGCCCCCGTAATTTTTCACTCTCCCCCAACCATGAGAAATATTTTGACTTCAAAACCAAAAAAAGAAAAAAATTTGGCCTGACCCCTAAAAAGTTCGTCCTGACCCCTAAAATTTTCCCCGACCCCTAAATCTCTCCAGCCCCTAATTTTTCACTCTCCCCCAACCATGAGAAATATTTTGACTTCAAAACAAAAAAAAACAAAAAAATTTGGCCTGACCCCTAAAAAGTTCGTCCTGACCCCTAAAATTTTCCCCGACCCCTAAATCTCTCCAGCCCCCTAATTTTTCACTTTCCCTCAACCCTGAGAAATATTTTGACTTCAAAACCAAAAAAAAACAAAAAAATTTGGCCTGACCCCTAAAAAGTTCGTCCTGAGGCCTAAAATTTTCCCCGACCCCTAAATCTCTCCAGCCCCCTAATTTTTCACTCTCCCCCAACCATGAGAAATATTTTCAGTTCAAAACCAAAAAAAACAAAAAAATTTGGCCTGATCCCTAAAAAGTTCCGCCTGACCCCTAAAATTTTCCCGACCCCTAAATCTCTCTGGCCCCCGTAATTTTTCACTCTCCCCCAACCATGAGAAATATTTTCAGTTCAAAACCAAAAAAAAACAAAAAAATTTGGCCTGACCCCTAAAAAGTTCGTCCTGACCCCTAAAATTTTCCCCGACCCCTAAATCTCTCCAGCCCCTAATTTTTCACTCTCCCCCAACCATGAGAAATATTTTGACTTCAAAACAAAAAAAAACAAAAAAATTTGGCCTGACCCCTAAAAAGTTCGTCCTGACCCCTAAAATTTTCCCTGACCCCTAAATCTCTCCAGCCCCCTAATTTTTCACTTTCCCCCAACCATGAGAAATATTTTGACTTCAAAACCAAAAAAAAACAAAAAAATTTGGCCTGACCCCTAAAAAGTTCGTCCCGACCCCTAAAATTTTCCCCGACCCTTAAATCTCTCCAGCCCCCTAATTTTTCACTCTCCCCCAACCATGAGAAATATTTTCAGTTCAAAACCAAAAAAAACAAAAAAATTTGGCCTGACCCCTAAAAAGTTTCGTTTGACCCCTAAAATTTTCCCCGACCCCTAAATCTCTCCAGCCCCCTAATTTTTCACTCTCCCCCAACTATGAGAAATATTTTCAGTTCAAAACAAAAAAAAACAAAAAAATTTTGCCTGACCCCTAAAAAGTTCCGCCTGACCCCTAAAATTTTCCCCGACCCCTAAATCTCTCCAGCCCCCTAATTTTTAACTCTCCCCCAACCATGAGAAATATTTTGACTTCAAAACCAAAAAAAACAAAAAAATTTGGCCTGACCCCTTAAAAGTTTCGTGTGACCCCTAAAATTTTCCCCGACCCCTAAATCTCTCAAGCCCCCTAATTTTTCACTTTCCCTCAACCCTGAGAAATATTTTGACTTCAAACCCAAAAAAAAACAAAAAAATTTGGCCTGACCCCTAAAAAGTTCGTCCTGACCCCTAAAATTTTCCCGACCCCTAAATCTCTCCAGCCCCCTAATTTTTCACTCTCCCCCAACCATGAGAAATATTTTGACTTCAAAACCAAAAAAAAACAAAAAAATTTGGCCTGACCCCTAAAAAGTTCGTCCTGACCCCTAAAATTTTCCCCGACCCTTAAATCTCTCCAGCCCCCTAATTTTTTACTCTCCCCCAACCATGAGAAATATTTTGACTTCAAAACCAAAAAAAAGAAAAAAATTTGGAGTGACCCCTAAAAAGTTCGTCCTGACCCCTAAAATTTTCCCCGACCCCTAAATCTCTCCAGTACCCTAATTGTTCACTCTCCCCCAACCCTGAGAAATATTTTGAGTTCAAAACCAAAAAAAACAAAAAAATTTGGCCTGACCCCTAAAAAGTTCCGCCTGACCCCTAAAATTTTCCCCGACCCCTAAATCTCTCTAGCCCCCTAATTTTTAACTCTCCCCCAACCATGAGAAATATTTTGACTTCAAAACAAAAAAAAAACAAAAAAATTTGGCCTGACCCCTAAAAAGTTCGTCCTGACCCCTAAAATTTTCCCCGACCCCTAAATCTCTCCATCCCCCTAATTTTTCACTCTCCCCCAACCCTGAGAAATATTTTCAGTTCAAAACCAAAAAAAAAGAAAAAAATTTGGCCTGACCCCTAAAAAGTTCGTCCTGACCCCTAAAATTTTCCCCGACCCCTAAATCTCTCCAGCCCCCTAATTTTTCACTCTCCCCCAACCATGAGATATATTTTGAGTTCAAAACAAAAAAAAACAAAAAAATTTGGCCTGACCCCTAAAAAGTTCCGCCTGACCCCTAAAATTTTCTCCGACTCCTAAATCTCTCCAGCCCCCTAATTTTTCACTCTCCCCCAACCCTGAGAAATATTTTCAGTTCAAAACCAAAAAAAAGAAAAAAATTTGGCCTGACCCCTAAAAAGTTCGTCCTGACCCCTAAAATTTTCCCCGACCCCTAAATCTCTCCAGCCCCCTAATTTTTCACTCTCCCCCAACCCTGAGAAATATTTTCAGTTCAAAACAAAAAAAAACAAAAAAATTTGGCCTGACCCCTAAAAAGTTCCGCCTGACCCCTAAAATTTTCCCCGACCCGTAAATCTCTCTAGCCCCCTAATTTTTCTCTCTCCCCCAACCATGAGAAATATTTTGACTTCAAAACAAAAAAAAACAAAAAAATTTGGCCTGACCCCTTAAAAGTTCGTCCTGACCCCTAAAATTTTCCCCGACCTCTAAATCTCTCCAGCCCCCTAATTTTTTACTCTCCCACAACCATGAGATATATTTTGACTTCAAAACAAACAAAAAACAAAAAAATTTGGCCTGACCCCTTAAAAGTTCGTCCTGACCCCTAAAATTTTCCCCGACCCCTAAATCTCTCCAGCACCCTAATTTTTCACTCTCCTCCAACCATGAGAAATATTTTGACTTCAAAACAAAAAAAAAAAAAAAATTTGGCCTGACCCCTAAAAAGTTCGTCCTGACCCCTAAAATTTTCCCCGACCCCTAAATCTCTCCAGGCCCCTAATTTTTCACTCTCCCCCAACCATGAGATATATTTTGACTTCAAAACAAAAAAAAACAAAAAAATTTGGCCTGACCCCTAAAAAGTTCGTTCTGACCCCTAAAATTTTCCCCGACCCCTAAATCTCTCCAGCCCTCTAATTTTTCACTCTCCCCCAACCCTGAGAAATATTTTGACTTCAAAAGAAAAAAAAACAAAAAAAAAACAAAAAAATTTGGCCTGACCCCTAAAAAGTTCGTCCTGACCCCTAAAATTTTCCCCGACCCCTAAATCTCTCCAGCCCACTAATGTTTCACTCTTCCCCAACTATGAGAAATATTTTGACTTAAAAACAAAAAAAACCAAAAACTTTGGCCTGACCCCTAAAAAGTTCCGCCTGACCCCTAAAATTTTCCCCGACCCCTAAATCTCTCCAGCCCCCTAATTGTTCACTCTCACCCAACCTTGAGAAATATTTTGAGTTCAAAACCAAAAAAAAGAAAAAAATTTGGCCTGACCCCTAAAAAGTTCGTCCTGACCCCTAAAATTTTCCCCGACCCCTAAATCTCGCCAGCCCCCTAATTTTTCACTCTCCCCCAACCATGAGAAATATTTTGACTTCAAAACAAAAAAAAAACAAAAAAATTTGGCCTGACCCCTAAAAAGTTCGGCCTGACCCCTAAAATTTTCCCCGACCCCTAAATCTCTCTAGCCCCCTTATTTTTCACTCTCCCCCAACCCTGAGAAATATTTTGACTTCAAAAAAAAAAAAAAAAAAAAAAAAAAAAAAAAATTTGGCCTGACCCCTAAAAAGTTCGTCCTGACCCCTAAAATTTTCCCCGACCCCTAAATCTCTCTAGCCCCCTTATTTTTCACTCTCCCCCAACCCTGAGAAATATTTTTACTTCAAAACAAAAAAAAACAAAAAAAAAACAAAAAAATTTGGCCTGACCCCTAAAAAGTTCGTCCTGACCCCTAAAATTTTCCCCGACCCCTAAATCTCTCTAGCCCCCTTATTTTTCACTCTCCCCCAACCCTGAGAAATATTTTGACTTCAAAACAAAAAAAAACAAAAAAAAACAAAAAAATTTGCCCTGACCCCTAAAAAGTTCGTCCTGAGCCCTAAAATTTTCCCCGACCCCTAAATCTCTCCAGCCCCCTAATTTTTCACTCCTCCCAACCCTGAGAAATATTTTGAGTTCAAAACTAAAAAAAAAGAAAAAAATTTGGCCTGACCCCTAAAAAGTTCGTCCTGACCCCTAAAATTTGCCGACATTCCCCTCCCCAAATTTGGCCTGAGGCGCTCACACTGGCGAATGCCGACACTCCCCCAAATTCGGCCTGAGGCGCTCATACCGGCGAATGCCGACACTCCCTCAAATTCGACCTGAGGCGCTCATACTGACGAATGCCGACACTCCTCCCCAAATTTCGCCTGAGGCGATCATACTTGCGTAACTCCTCCCCGAATTTTGCCTGAGGCGCCCCACCGGCAAAGGCTGACCCTCCCCCAAATTTCGCCTGATGCGCTTCACCGCCGAATGTCGATACCCCCCCCCCCCTCCCCCAAATTTCTCCTGAGGCGCTCACACCGGCGAATGCCGACACCCCCCACACCCACCCCAATTTTTCAATATGTATACAAATATTAGTGAAAACAATGGGGGAGCATACAAATATTAGTGAAAACAGTGGGGGAGCATAATTATTTATTACTTTAATTTTACTGATACTACACTAACTTCACACCTCTCAAAAAGGAGGAGGTAATACCTAGGAGGATGTTATCATGTCAACAGAAAAAATGTGGTTAGCATTAAGCAACCCTTGCTTCACTATGAACTCATGTTAAAAAAAGTGCCGTTATTGATTAAACAACACTTGCGTCACTATAAACGCATGTATCAAAAAGTGCCGTTATGAGTTAAGCAACCCTTGCATCACTATGAACTCATGTTCAAAAAAGTGCCGTTAGTAAGTAAGCAACCCATGCTTGACTATGGACTCGTGTTCAAAAAAAGTGCCGTTTGTGATTAAGCAACACTTGCTTCACTATAAACTCATGTTCAAAAAAGAGCCGTTAGGGATTTCCTCTGACGTCATTTCCTGTTAAAATCATGACGGTGCATTATTTCTCAAATTCTTTGTTTTTTTCTCAAATTAGTACTAAACAACGTTGAAAATCGAGGAAAAAGGCACCCCCCCATTGGAGAAAAGTGCTTAGTCGAACCCCGAAGAGTCCATTTTTTTTTCCGGTTCTGAGATATTATACGTCCCGGGGCTGGCCGGTCATAATGGTGTCAACCGTGTGACTGTGTGTTGGGTCCTGTCGGAGGAGTATCTGGCCATACAAACAAACAAACAAACAGACAGACAGACATACAGACAACTGCCCTTTATATAATAGACTAGCGGGGCTACCCGGCGTTGCTCGGGGTCATAAAAACATATAATGGAAGAAAAATCGTGTGTGTAACATCTTTATATACAAACTTCTATTTCTCCACCCCTTTCTCTATAGCCGTCTCTTTAATTTTCTACCTTTCTCTTCCCTGGTCGCCCCATTTCACCGCTACTTTCTTATTTTGTCTTTTGTGAAAGCTGTTTCTTCCCCACCATATCTCCTACGTTGCCCAGGGCAATAGTATGACATATTTCTATAAAAAGTAACACCCCTATCTGCGCCTTCTATATAGGTACTTATCTCCGTCCCGATGTTCATACTATATACGTATCTATCATCACCCCGGTGCGCATACTATATACGTACCTATCGCCGCCCCAGTGCACATACTATATACGTACCTATCGCCGCCCCAGTGCAGATACTATTTAAGTAACTATCGCCGCCCTGGTGCGAATGCTAAATAGTACCTATCGCCGCCCCGGTGTGCATGCTACATAAGTACCTATCGCTGCCCTAGTGTGAATAATTAATATGTACACATTGCCACTTTGGTGCGAATGCAAAATACGTACCTATCGCCGTTTTGGTGCGAATGCTAAATACGTACCTATAGCCGGTCCGGTGCGAATGCTAAATACGTATCTATAGCCGCTCTGGTGCGAATGCTAAATACGTACCTATAGCCGCCCCGTGCGAATGCGAAATACATACCTTTCGCCGTTCTGGTGCACGTGCTATATACGTACCTATCGCCGCCCTGGTGCGCGTGCTATATATGTACTAATCGCCGCCGCAGAGCACATGCTATGTACGTACTTATTGCTGCCCATGTGTACATGCTATATACGTAGCTATCGCCACCGCTGAATTCTGAATACGTACCTATCGCCGCCCCGGTGTGGAAGCTAAATATGTACATATCGCCGCTCCGGTGCGAATGCTAAATACATACCTATCGCCGCCCCGGTGTGAATTCTAAATATGTACCTATCGCCGCCCCGGTGTGAATTCTAAATACGTACCTATCGCCGCCCCGGTGCGGAAGCTAAATACGTACATATCGCCACCCTGGTGCGAATGCTAAATACATACCTATCGCCGCCCTGGTGCGGAAGCTAAATATGTACATATCGCCACCGCGGTGCGAATGCTAAATACATACCTATCGCCGCCCCGGTGCGAATGCCAAATACATACCTATCGCCGCCCCTGTGTGAATGCTAAATACATACCTATCGCCGCCCCGGTGTGAATGCTAAATACATACCTATCGCCGCCCCGGTGCGAATGCTATATACATACCTATCGCCGCCCCGGTGTGAATGCTAAATACATACCTATCGCCGCCCCGGTGCGAATGCTATATACATACCTATCGCCGCCCCGGTGTGAATGCTAAATACATACCTATCGCCGCCCCGGTGTGAATGCTAAATACGTACCTTTCGCCGCCTCGGTGCGCGTGCTATATACGTACCTATCGTCTCCCCGGTGCGCGTGCTATATATGAACCGATCGCTGCCCCAGTGCGCATGCATAATACATACCTATCACCTACTTATTGCCGCCCATGTGCACATGCTATATACGTACCTATCGCCACCGCTGAATGGTAAATAAGTACCTATCTCCACCCAGGGATGAATGCTAAATACGTACATATTGCCGCCCCGGTGTGCATACACCATATGTACCTATCACTGCCCCAGTGCGAATACTAAATATGTACATATCGCCGCCCCGGTGCGATTGCTGAATACGTACCTATCGCAACCCCGGTGCGAATGCTAAATACGTAGCTATCGCCACCCCTATGCACTACTATATAAGTACCTATTGCCACCCCGGTGCACATACTATATATAAACCTATCGCTGGCCCGGTGTGCATACTATATTTGTACCTATCGCGGCTCTGGTGCGCATACTACATACTTACCTATCTCTGCAAGGGTACACATACTATATATGTACCAATCTCCAGCCCAGTTCGCATACGTAAGAACTCATTAATTCGCCCCTGTCGTGTTAGAAAAACAAAATAGTGTCTATTCATGTATTGTCACTATCATAAATATAAATATTTTTAGTTAAAAACAGAAAAAAATACATTTTTTTGCCTCCCCATAGAAAAGTTTTTTTTTCTATCATCCCACATATTTAGAAATATTTTTAATTTAAATGAAAAAAAAAAAGAAAAATGTCTGACCCCCCCTACCCCCAAAAAATTTTATGTTCCCCCCATACATAGAAATATTTTTATTTTAAAAAAGAAAAAAAAAAAAATTTTTTTAGCTCCCCTCCGAAAATTTTTTTTTTCATCCTCCCCCATACATATAAATATTTTCAATGAAAAAGATAAAAGAAATAAAAAATATTTTGCATTCCCCCAATTTTTTTTACACTTCCGATGCGCATGCTATATACGTATTTATTGCCGCCCATGTGCACATGCTATATACGTTCCTATCACCACTGCTGAATGCTAAATACGTACCTATTGCTGCCGCGGTGCGAATGCTAATTAGGTTTTCAGCGTAGATGCTGTTAAAATATTAACCAAACCTATCACTACAGTAGGTTTATCTAGGATATTGAGCACTTTTCTCCCGGACAACGCCGAGTACTTTGAAAATCAAGGAGGCCTCCTGAGCACTACTTAAATTACTCTTATCGATTCCCCCATCTTTTTCAGCGTAGATGCTGTTAAAATATTATCTAAACCTATCACTACAGTAAGTCTATCTAGCATATTGAGAACTTTTTTCCCGGACAACACCGAGTACTTTGAAAATCAAAGAGGCCTCCTGAGAACTACTGAAATCATTTAGGTATCCTCCCTCCTTTTCATCTGCAAAATAGTCCAAAGGGGAACGAAAATAGCGTTAAAATATTTTCAAAACCTATCACTACAGTAGCTCTATCTAGCATATTTAGCACTTTTCTCCCGGACAACGCCAAGTACTTTGAAAATAAAAGAAGGCCTCCTGAGCACTACTGAAATCACTTAGGTATCCACCCTTCTTTTCATCTGCAAAATAGTCCAAAGGGGAACGAAGATGGCGTTAAAATATTTTCTAAACCTATCACTAAAGTCGCTGTATCTAGGATATTGAGCACTTTTCTCCCGGACAACGCCGAGTATTTGAACATCTAAGAGGCCTCCTCGGCACTACTGAAATAACTCTTATCGATTCCCCCATCCTTTTAATCGTAGATGCTGTTAAAGTATTATCCAAACCTATCACTACAGTAGCTCTATCTAGGATATTGAGCACTTTTCTCCCGGACAACGCCGATTATTTGAAAATCAAGGAGGCCTCCTGAGCACTACTGAAATAACTCTTATCGATTCCCCCATCCTTTTCATCGTAGATGCTGTTAAAATATTATCCAAACCTATCACTACAGTAGGTCTATCTAACACATTGAGCACTTTTTTCCCGGACAACGACGAGTACTTTAAAAATCAAAGAGGCCTCCTGAGCACTACTGAAATCACTTAGGTATCTTCCCTCCTTTTCATCTTCAAAATAGTCCAAAGGGGAACGAAGATGGCGTTAAAATATTTTCAAAACCTATCACTAAAGTAGCTCTATCTAGGATATTGAGCACTTTTCTCCCGGACAACGCCGAGTATTTGAAAATCAAAGAGGCCTCCTGAGCACTACTGAAATAACTCTTATCGATTCCCCCATCCTTTTCATCGTAGATGCTGTTAAAATATTATCCAAACCTATCACTACAGTAGCTCTATCTAGGATATTGAGCACTTTTCTCCCGGACAACGCCGAGTATTTGAACATTAAAGAGGCCCCCTGAGCACTACTGAAATAACTCTTATCGATTCCCCCATCCTTTTAATCGTAGATGCTGTTAAAATATACTCCAAACCTATCACTACAGTAGCTCTATCTAGGATATTGAGCACTTTTCTCCCGGACAACGCCGAGTATTTGAAAATCAAGGAGGTCTCCTGAGCACTACTGAAATAACTCTTATCGATTCACCCATCCTTTTAATCGTAGATGCTGTTAAAATATACTCCAAACCTATCAGTACAGTAGCTCTATCTATGGTTATTGAGCACTTTTCTCCTGGACAACGCCGAGTATTTGAAAATCAAGGAGGTCTCCTGAGCACTACTGAAATCACTTAGGTATCCTCTCTCCTTCTGATCTGCGAAATAGTCCAAAGGGGAACGAAGATGGCGTTAAAATATTTTCCAAACCTATCACTACAGTAGCTCTATCTAGGATATTGAGCACTTTTCCCCGGGTGCCATACTGCAGAAGCCTCAGGTACCTATACCGCAGAAATCCCCCCACCGGTTGCTATACAGCAGAAGCCTCTACTGATATCACTCTTACTGATCCCCCCTCATTTTTATTCTGCACAAAAGTCCGAAGAGAATCGTAAGTGACGTTAAAATATTACACAAACTTATCACTACAGTAACTCTATCTAGAACATTGAGCAGTTTTATCCCAGACAACGCCGAGTATTTAAAAAATCAAGGAGGCTTCTGGGGCACTACTGAAATCACTGTAACCGTCCCCACATCCTCGCTTTTCATCTGCAAAATCGTCCGAAGAGAAACGTAGATGCTGTTATTCGGCATTCCCCGATAGGGCGCCTCTAGCAATAAACTTACTCCTCCCCAAAGAGGGGAGGCAAAGCCTGGGAGTGTGGACCTCCTAGAACTGCACAGGACAAACCCATAGACCGACGGAATGAAGCCCCGAAGGCCAAGACGATACCAGTCTATGGGGTGCAGTATCCATCGAAACAGATACTACACTTTGATGTTGGCCAAAAGAAGTGAATTAATGTCATTTTCGGTAATGGCGTATGAAAGCTATGTTGAATTAGAGAAAAACGGCCTAGGGGAGTGTAAAATTCATTGTTGATATTCAAAACTTATATAAGAATTTGTTAAATAGTAGTATACAATGTTTATTGAAAGAAAATCCTAGTTATTATTACTTGTTAATTTAATAATGTAATTTAAACAGTGTCTAGTGGATAGACCGCTGTTCAGGTGTAGATTGGTTATAAATACCCCAGTAAATAACCCCAGAATTTGAATTTCTCCCGCCTTTTGGCGAAGATCAAAGTGTAGTATCTGTTCCGATGGATACTGCACCCCATAGACTGGTATTGTCTCGGCCTCCGGGGCTTGATTTACGCCGGTCTATGGGATTGTCCTGTGCAGTTCTAGGAGGTCCACCCTCCCAGGCTTCGCCTCCCCTCTTTGGGGAGGAGTAAGTTTATTGCTTACTGTCTGAGGCGCCCCTACCGGGGAATGCCGACGGGGCTGCCCAGGCAATTTTTAAATGGCCAGAGTGCTCACCTCTCGAGCGCTGGCTTTTAACCCCACTTTCTCGACCCAATCTGTGGTCACATCTTACTTGTGGGAGTAGGATAAAACTGGCCTTGTGCCTAACTCCTGAGGTGGAGTAAATACCTTGAATTTCTTCCGCCTTTTGGCGAAGATCAAAGTGTAGTATCTGTTCCGATGGATACTGCACCCCATAGACTGGTATTGTCTTGGCCTCCGGGGCTTGATTTACGCCGGTCTATGGGATTGTCCTGTGCAGTTCTAGGAGGTCCACCCTCCCAGGCTTCGCCTCCCCTCTTTGGGGAGGAGTAAGTTTATTGCTTACTGTCTGAGGCGCCCCTACCGGGGAATGCCGACGGGGCTGCCCAGGCAATTTTTAAATGGCCAGAGTGCTCACCTCTCGAGCGCTGGCTTTTAACCCCACTTTCTCGACCCAATCTGTGGTCACATCTTACTTGTGGGAGTAGGATAAAACTGGCCTTGTGCCTAACTCCTGAGGTGGAGTAAATACCTTGAATTTCTCCCGCCTTTTGGCGAAGATCAAAGTGTAGTATCTGTTCCGATGGATACTGCACCCCATAGACTGGTATTGTCTCGGCCTCCGGGGCTTGATTTACGCCGGTCTATGGGATTGTCCTGTGCAGTTCTAGGAGGTCCACCCTCCCAGGCTTCGCCTCCCCTCTTTGGGGAGGAGTAAGTTTATTGCTTACTGTCTGAGGCGCCCCTACCGGGGAATGCCGACGGGGCTGCCCAGGCAATTTTTAAATGGCCAGAGTGCTCACCTCTCGAGCGCTGGCTTTTAACCCCACTTTCTCGACCCAATCTGTGGTCACATCTTACTTGTGGGAGTAGGATAAAACTGGCCTTGTGCCTAACTCCTGAGGTGGAGTAAATACCTTGAATTTCTCCCGCCTTTTGGCGAAGATCAAAGTGTAGTATCTGTTCCGATGGATACTGCACCCCATAGACTGGTATTGTCTCGGCCTCCGGGGCTTGATTTACGCCGGTCTATGGGATTGTCCTGTGCAGTTCTAGGAGGTCCACCCTCCCAGGCTTCGCCTCCCCTCTTTGGGGAGGAGTAAGTTTATTGCTTACTGTCTGAGGCGCCCCTACCGGGGAATGCCGACGGGGCTGCCCAGGCAATTTTTAAATGGCCAGAGTGCTCACCTCTCGAGCGCTGGCTTTTAACCCCACTTTCTCGACCCAATCTGTGGTCACATCTTACTTGTGGGAGTAGGATAAAACTGGCCTTGTGCCTAACTCCTGAGGTGGAGTAAATACCTTGAATTTCTTCCGCCTTTTGGCGAAGATCAAAGTGTAGTATCTGTTCCGATGGATACTGCACCCCATAGACTGGTATTGTCTTGGCCTCCGGGGCTTGATTTACGCCGGTCTATGGGATTGTCCTGTGCAGTTCTAGGAGGTCCACCCTCCCAGGCTTCGCCTCCCCTCTTTGGGGAGGAGTAAGTTTATTGCTTACTGTCTGAGGCGCCCCTACCGGGGAATGCCGACGGGGCTGCCCAGGCAATTTTTAAATGGCCAGAGTGCTCACCTCTCGAGCGCTGGCTTTTAACCCCACTTTCTCGACCCAATCTGTGGTCACATCTTACTTGTGGGAGTAGGATAAAACTGGCCTTGTGCCTAACTCCTGAGGTGGAGTAAATACCTTGAATTTCTCCCGCCTTTTGGCGAAGATCAAAGTGTAGTATCTGTTCCGATGGATACTGCACCCCATAGACTGGTATTGTCTCGGCCTCCGGGGCTTGATTTACGCCGGTCTATGGGATTGTCCTGTGCAGTTCTAGGAGGTCCACCCTCCCAGGCTTCGCCTCCCCTCTTTGGGGAGGAGTAAGTTTATTGCTTACTGTCTGAGGCGCCCCTACCGGGGAATGCCGACGGGGCTGCCCAGGCAATTTTTAAATGGCCAGAGTGCTCACCTCTCGAGCGCTGGCTTTTAACCCCACTTTCTCGACCCAATCTGTGGTCACATCTTACTTGTGGGAGTAGGATAAAACTGGCCTTGTGCCTAACTCCTGAGGTGGAGTAAATACCTTGAATTTCTTCCGCCTTTTGGCGAAGATCAAAGTGTAGTATCTGTTCCGATGGATACTGCACCCCATAGACTGGTATTGTCTTGGCCTCCGGGCCTTGATTTACGCCGGTCTATGGGATTGTCCTGTGCAGTTCTAGGAGGTCCACCCTCCCAGGCTTCGCCTCCCCTCTTTGGGGAGGAGTAAGTTTATTGCTTACTGTCTGAGGCGCCCCTACCGGGGAATGCCGACGGGGCTGCCCAGGCAATTTTTAAATGGCCAGAGTGCTCACCTCTCGAGCGCTGGCTTTTAACCCCACTTTCTCGACCCAATCTGTGGTCACATCTTACTTGTGGGAGTAGGATAAAACTGGCCTTGTGCCTAACTCCTGAGGTGGAGTAAATACCTTGAATTTCTCCCGCCTTTTGGCGAAGATCAAAGTGTAGTATCTGTTCCGATGGATACTGCACCCCATAGACTGGTATTGTCTCGGCCTCCGGGGCTTGATTTACGCCGGTCTATGGGATTGTCCTGTGCAGTTCTAGGAGGTCCACCCTCCCAGGCTTCGCCTCCCCTCTTTGGGGAGGAGTAAGTTTATTGCTTACTGTCTGAGGCGCCCCTACCGGGGAATGCCGACGGGGCTGCCCAGGCAATTTTTAAATGGCCAGAGTGCTCACCTCTCGAGCGCTGGCTTTTAACCCCACTTTCTCGACCCAATCTGTGGTCACATCTTACTTGTGGGAGTAGGATAAAACTGGCCTTGTGCCTAACTCCTGAGGTGGAGTAAATACCTTGAATTTCTTCCGCCTTTTGGCGAAGATCAAAGTGTAGTATCTGTTCCGATGGATACTGCACCCCATAGACTGGTATTGTCTTGGCCTCCGGGGCTTGATTTACGCCGGTCTATGGGATTGTCCTGTGCAGTTCTAGGAGGTCCACCCTCCCAGGCTTCGCCTCCCCTCTTTGGGGAGGAGTAAGTTTATTGCTTACTGTCTGAGGCGCCCCTACCGGGGAATGCCGACGGGGCTGCCCAGGCAATTTTTAAATGGCCAGAGTGCTCACCTCTCGAGCGCTGGCTTTTAACCCCACTTTCTCGACCCAATCTGTGGTCACATCTTACTTGTGGGAGTAGGATAAAACTGGCCTTGTGCCTAACTCCTGAGGTGGAGTAAATACCTTGAATTTCTCCCGCCTTTTGGCGAAGATCAAAGTGTAGTATCTGTTCCGATGGATACTGCACCCCATAGACTGGTATTGTCTCGGCCTCCGGGGCTTGATTTACGCCGGTCTATGGGATTGTCCTGTGCAGTTCTAGGAGGTCCACCCTCCCAGGCTTCGCCTCCCCTCTTTGGGGAGGAGTAAGTTTATTGCTTACTGTCTGAGGCGCCCCTACCGGGGAATGCCGACGGGGCTGCCCAGGCAATTTTTAAATGGCCAGAGTGCTCACCTCTCGAGCGCTGGCTTTTAACCCCACTTTCTCGACCCAATCTGTGGTCACATCTTACTTGTGGGAGTAGGATAAAACTGGCCTTGTGCCTAACTCCTGAGGTGGAGTAAATACCTTGAATTTCTCCCGCCTTTTGGCGAAGATCAAAGTGTAGTATCTGTTCCGATGGATACTGCACCCCATAGACTGGTATTGTCTCGGCCTCCGGGGCTTGATTTACGCCGGTCTATGGGATTGTCCTGTGCAGTTCTAGGAGGTCCACCCTCCCAGGCTTCGCCTCCCCTCTTTGGGGAGGAGTAAGTTTATTGCTTACTGTCTGAGGCGCCCCTACCGGGGAATGCCGACGGGGCTGCCCAGGCAATTTTTAAATGGCCAGAGTGCTCACCTCTCGAGCGCTGGCTTTTAACCCCACTTTCTCGACCCAATCTGTGGTCACATCCTACTTGTGGGAGTAGGATAAAACTGGCCTTGTGCCTAACTCCTGAGGTGGAGTAAATACCTTGAATTTCTTCCGCCTTTTGGCGAAGATCAAAGTGTAGTATCTGTTCCGATGGATACTGCACCCCATAGACTGGTATTGTCTTGGCCTCCGGGGCTTGATTTACGCCGGTCTATGGGATTGTCCTGTGCAGTTCTAGGAGGTCCACCCTCCCAGGCTTCGCCTCCCCTCTTTGGGGAGGAGTAAGTTTATTGCTTACTGTCTGAGGCGCCCCTACCGGGGAATGCCGACGGGGCTGCCCAGGCAATTTTTAAATGGCCAGAGTGCTCACCTCTCGAGCGCTGGCTTTTAACCCCACTTTCTCGACCCAATCTGTGGTCACATCCTACTTGTGGGAGTAGGATAAAACTGGCCTTGTGCCTAACTCCTGAGGTGGAGTAAATACCTTGAATTTCTTCCGCCTTTTGGCGAAGATCAAAGTGTAGTATCTGTTCCGATGGATACTGCACCCCATAGACTGGTATTGTCTTGGCCTCCGGGGCTTGATTTACGCCGGTCTATGGGATTGTCCTGTGCAGTTCTAGGAGGTCCACCCTCCCAGGCTTCGCCTCCCCTCTTTGGGGAGGAGTAAGTTTATTGCTTACTGTCTGAGGCGCCCCTACCGGGGAATGCCGACGGGGCTGCCCAGGCAATTTTTAAATGGCCAGAGTGCTCACCTCTCGAGCGCTGGCTTTTAACCCCACTTTCTCGACCCAATCTGTGGTCACATCTTACTTGTGGGAGTAGGATAAAACTGGCCTTGTGCCTAACTCCTGAGGTGGAGTAAATACCTTGAATTTCTTCCGCCTTTTGGCGAAGATCAAAGTGTAGTATCTGTTCCGATGGATACTGCACCCCATAGACTGGTATTGTCTTGGCCTCCGGGGCTTGATTTACGCCGGTCTATGGGATTGTCCTGTGCAGTTCTAGGAGGTCCACCCTCCCAGGCTTCGCCTCCCCTCTTTGGGGAGGAGTAAGTTTATTGCTTACTGTCTGAGGCGCCCCTACCGGGGAATGCCGACGGGGCTGCCCAGGCAATTTTTAAATGGCCAGAGTGCTCACCTCTCGAGCGCTGGCTTTTAACCCCACTTTCTCGACCCAATCTGTGGTCACATCTTACTTGTGGGAGTAGGATAAAACTGGCCTTGTGCCTAACTCCTGAGGTGGAGTAAATACCTTGAATTTCTTCTGCTTTGTTGGCTTTTTGGCTAAGATCAAAGTGTAGTATCTGTTCTCGGCATTTTTGCCTTGAGATAAAGTGTATTATCTAGTCCTATCCGATAGGTGTCGATCTTACACTCTCGAATCAAAAATCAGATTATCATTTTATTTTTGAATCCCTTTTCCTTTTGTGCACTTCCTCTCCCCTAAAGTACGGGCTGATACGCGCCCACTGTCGGGATCTCTCTCTTACCGCCTAATGCTCACATCGACGAATGCAGGAACTTTCCCCCCCCCCCAATTCGGCCTGGGCCGCTCATACTGGCGAATGCCGACACTCCTCCCCTAATTCGGCCTGAGACGCCACACCGCCGAATGCTGAAACTCCTCCTCCCCAAATTTCGCCTGAGGCGCCCCACTGCCGATACCCCGCCCCTCCCCCAAATTTCGCCTGTGGCGCTCACACCGGTGAATGCCGGAACTCCCCCCTCCCCCAAATTCGGCATAATTTCGCCTGAGGCGCTCATACCGCCGACTGCCAACCAACATTCCCCCTCCCTAAATTCGGCCTGAGGTGCCCCACCGCCGACTGCTGACATTCCCCCTCCCCAGATTTGACCTAATGCCGACACTCCTCCTCCCCACATTTGGCCTGAGGCGCCCCACCGCCAAATGTCGACCCTCCCTTCCATCGCCGATACCGCCCCCCCTCATGTAATGCATGGGATGAGTGCATCATGACAAAAAGTTCGTCCTGACCCCTAAAATTTTCTCCGACCCCTAATTCTCTCCAGCCCCCTAATTTTTCACTCTCCCCCAACCCTGAGAAATATTTTGACTTCAAAACAAAAGCATAATGGAGCATAATTATTTTTCTTCTTACTTTACTTATTGAGACGTTATTTAATATGTATACAAATATTAGTGAAAACAGTGGTGGAGCATAATTATTTCTCTTACTTTATATATTGAGACGTTATTTAACATGTATACAAATATTAGTAAACATAATGGTGGAGCATAATTATTTCTCTACTTACTTTACTTATTGACACGTTATTTAACATGTATACAAATATAAGTGAAAACAATGGTGGAGCATAATTATTTTTCTTCTTACTTTACTTATTGACACGTTATTTAACATGTATACAAATATTAGTGAAAACAGTGGTGGAGCATAATTTTTCTCTTCTTACTTTACTTATTGACACGTTATTTAACATGTATACAAATATAAGTGAAAACAATGGCGAAGCATAATTATTTCTCTGCTTACTTTACTTATTGACACGTTATTTAACATGTATACAAATATTAGTGAAAACAGTGGTGGAGCATAATTATTTCTCTGCTTACTTTACTTATTGACACGTTATTTAACATGTATACAAATATTAGTGAAAACAATGGTGGAGCATAATTATTTATTACTTTAATTTTACTGATACTACACTAACTTCACACCTCTCAAAAAGAAGGAGGTTATACCTAGGAGGATGGTATCATCTCAACAGAAGAAATGCAGTTAGGATTAAGCAACTCTGGCTTCACTACAAACTCGTGTTCAAAAAAGTTCCGTTATTGATTAAGCAACCCTGGCTTCACTGTGGATTCATGTTCAAAAAAGTGCCGCTAGGAATTAAGCAACCCTTGCTTCACTATGGACTCATGTTCAAAAAAATGCCGTTAGAGATTAAGCAACAGTTGCTTCAATAAAAACTTATGTTTCGTTGGGATAAGGCAACCTGTGCTTCACTATAAACTCATGTACAAAAAAGTGCCGTTAGGGATTTCCTCTGACGTCATTTCCTGCTAAAATCGTGACTTTGCATTATGCCGACAATCCCCCATCTCCAAATTTGGCCTGAGGCGCACCACCGGCGAATGCCGACACTCCACCAAATTCGGCCTGAGTCGCTCACACCGGCGAATGCCGACACTCCCCCAAATTCGGCCTGAGGCGCTTATACTGGCGAATGCCGACACTCCTCCCCGAATTTCGCCTGAGGCGCCCCACCGCCGAATGCCGACACTCACCCTCCCCAGATTTGGCCTGAGGCGCCCCACCGCCGAATGCCTATATACCCCCCCCTTCGCCAAATTTCTCCTGAGGCGCTCACACCGGCGAATGCCGACACCCCCCCCCCCCACACCCACCCCAAGTTTTCAATATGTATACAATATGTATAGAAATATTAGTGAAAACAATGGGGGAGCATACAAATATTAGTGAAAACAGTGGGGGAGCATAATTATTTATTACTTTAATTTTACTGATACTACACTAACTTCACACCTCTCAAAAAGGAGGAGGTAATACCTAGGAGGATGTTATCATGTCAACAGAAAAAATGTGGTTAGGATTAAGCAACCCTTGCTTCACTATGAACTCATGTGTAAAAAAGTGCCGTTATTGATTAAACAACACTTGCGTCACTATAAACGCATGTATCAAAAAGTGCCGTTAGGAGTTAAGCAATCCTTGCATCACTATGGACTCGTGTTCAAAAAAAGTGCCGTTTGTGATTAAGCAACACTTGCTTCACTATAAACTCATGTTCAAAAAAGAGCCGTTAGGGATTTCCTCTGACGTCATTTCCTGTTAAAATCATGACGGTGCATTATTTCTCAAATTTTCTCAAATTAGTACTAAACAACGTTGAAAATCGAGGAAAAAACCACACCCCCATTGGAGAAAAGTGCTCAGTCGACCCCCAAAGAGTCAATTTCTATTTCCGGTTCTGAGATATTACACGTCCCGGGGCTGGCCGGTTATAATGATGTCAACCGTGTGACTGTTTGTTGGGTCCTGTCGGAGGAGTATCTGGCCATACAAACAGACAAACAGACAAACAGACAAACAGACAAACATACAGACAAGTGCCCTTTATATAATAGACTAGCGGGGCTACCCGGCGTTGCTCGGGGTCATAAAAACATATATTTGAAGAAAGATCGTGTGTGTAACATCTTTATATTCAAACTTCTATGTCCGCCCCCTCTCTCTATAGCCGTCTCTTTATCTGCTACCTTTCTCTTTCCTGGTCGCCCCATTTCGCCGCTACTTTCTAATTTTGCCTTTTGCAAAAGCTGTTTCTTCCCCACCATTTCTCCTATTGCCCAGGGTAATAGTATGACATATTTCTATAAAAAGTAACACCTCTATCTGCGCCTTCTATATAGGTACTTATCTCCACCCCGGTGTTCATACTATATACGTATCTATCATCACCCCGGTGCGCATACTATATACATACCTATCGCCGCCCCAGTGCACATACTATATACGTACCTATCGCCGCCCCGGTGCAGATACTATTTAAGTACCTATCGCCGCCCCGTTGCGAATGCTAAATAGTACCTATCGTTGCCCCGGTGTGAATGCTAAATACATACCTATTGCGCCCCGGTGTGCATGCTACATAAGTACCTATCGCTGCCCTAGTGTGAATACTAAAGACATACCAATTGCGCTCCGGTGTGCATGCTACATAAGTACCTATCACTGCCCTAGTGCGAATAATTAATATGTACATATTGCCGCTTTGGTGTGAATGCTAAATACGTACCTATAGCCGCCCCAGTGCGAATGCTAAATACGTACCTATCACCACTACGGTGCCAATGCAAAATACATACCTTTCGCCGCCCCGGTACGCATGCAATATATGTACTGATCGCAGCCACAGAGCGCATGCTATGTACGTACTTATTGCTGCCCGTGTGTACATGCTATATACGTAGCTATCGCCACCCCTGAATTCTGAATACGTACCTATCGCCGCCCTGGTGTGGAAGCTAAATACGTACATATCGCCGCCCCATTGCGAATGCTAAATACATACCTATTGCCGCCCCGGTGTGAATTTAAAATACGTACCTATTGCCGCCCCGGTGTGAATTCTAAATACGTACCTATCGCCGCCCCGGTGCGGAAGCTAAATACGTACATATCGCTGCCTCGGTGCGAATGCTAAATACATACCTATCGCTGCCCCGGTGTGAATGCTAAATACATACCTATCGCCGCCCCGGTGTGAATGCTAAATACGTACCTATCGCCGCCCCGGTGTGAATTTTAAATATGTACCTTTCGCCGCCCGGTGTGAATTTTAAATATGTACCTTTCGCCGCCCCTGTGCGCGTGCTATATACGTACCTATCGCCGCCCCGGTGCGCGTGCTATATATGAACCGATCGCTTCCTTAGTGCGCATGCTAAATACATACCTATCACTGCCCCGGTGTGCATACTATATACGTACTTATTACCGCCCATGTGCACATGCTATATAAGTACCTATCACCACTGCTGAATGCTAAATAAGTACCTATCGCCGCCCCGGTGTGGAAGCTAAATAAAGACATATCGCCGCCCCTAAATTTCGGCTGACCCTAAAAAATTTGGCCTGACCCCTAAAATTTTCCCCGTCCCCTAAATCTCTCCAGCCTCTAATTTTTCACTCTCCCCCAACCATAAGAAATATTTTCACTTCAAAACAAAAATAAACAAAAAAATTTGGCCTGACCCCTAAAAAGTTCCGCCTGACCCCTAAAATTTTCCCCGACCCCTAAATCTCTCCAGCCCCCTAATTTTTCACTCTCCCCCAACCCTGAGAAATATTTTGAGTTCAAAACCAAAAAAAAAGAAAAAGATTTGGCCTGAACCCTAAAAAGTTCGTCCTGACCCCTAAAATTTTCCCCGACCCCTATATCTCTCCAGCCCCCTAATTTTTCACTCTCCTCCAACCATGAGAAATATTTTGACTTCAAAACAAAAAAAAACAAAAAAAATTGGCCTGACCCCTAAAAAGTTCGTCCTGACCCCTAAAATTTTCCCCGACCCCTAAATCTCTCCAGCCCCCTAATTTTTCACTCTCCCCCAACCCTGAGAAATATTTTGACTTCAAAACAAAAAAAAAAAAAAAAAAAAAAAAAATTTGGCCGGACCCCTAAAAAGTTCGTCCTGACCCCTAAAATTTTCCCCGACCCCTAAATCTCTCCAGCCCCCTAATTTTTCACTCTCCCCCAACCATGAGATATATTTTGACTTCAAAACAAAAAAAAACAAAAAAATTCGTCCTGACCCCTAAAAAGTTCGTCCTGACCCCTAAAATTTTCCCCGACCCCTAAATCTCTCCAACCCCCTAATTTTTCACTCTCCCCCAACCCTGAGAAATATTTTGACTTCAAAACAAAAAAAAACAAAAAAAAAGAAAAAAATCTGGCCTGACCCCTCAAAAGTTCGTCCTGACCCCTAAAATTTTCCCCGACCCCTACATCTCTCCAGCCCCCTAATTTTTCACTCTCCTCCAACCATAGGAAATATTTTGACTTCAAAACAAAAAAAAACAAAAAAATTTGGCCTGACCCCTAAAAAGTTCGTCCTGACCCCTAAAATTTTCCCCGACCCTAAATCTCTCCAGCCCCCTAATTTTTCACTCTCCCCCAACCCTGAGAAATATTTTGACTTCAAAACAAAAAAAAACAAAAAAAAAAAAAAAAATTTGGCCTGACCCCTAAAAAGTTCGTCCTGACCCCTAAAATTTTCCCCGACCCCTAAATCTCTCCAGCCCCCTAATTTTTCACTCTCCCCCAACCATGAGATATATTTTGACTTCAAAACAAAAAAAAAACAAAAAAATTTGGCCATACCCCTAAAAAGTTCGTCCTGACCCCTAAAATTTTCCCCGACCCCTAAATCTCTCCAGCCCCCTAATTTTTCACTCTCCTCCAACTATGAAAAATATTTTGACTTCAAAACAAAAAAAAACAAAAAAATTTGGCCTGACCCCTAAAAAGTTCGTGCTGACCCCTAAAATTTTCCCCGACCCCTAAATCTCTCCGGCCCCCTAATTTTTCACTCTCCCCCAACCCTGAGAAATATTTTGACTTCAAAACAAAAAAAAACAAAAAAAAACAAAAAAATTTGGCCGCACCCCTAAAAAGTTCGTCCTGACCCCTAAAATTTTCCCCGACCCCTAAATCTCTCCAGCCCCCTAATTTTACACTCTCCCCCAACCATGAGATATATTTTGACTTCAAAACAAAAAAAAACAGAAAAGTTCGTCCTGACCCCTAAAATTTTCCCCGACTCCTAAATCTCTCCAGCCCCCTAATTTTTCACTCTCCTCCAACCATGAGAAATATTTTGACTTCAAAACAAAAAAAAAAAGAAAAAAATTTGGCCTGACCCCTAAAAAGTTCGTCCTGACCCCTAAAATTTTCCCCGACCCCTAAATCTCTCCAACCCCCTAATTTTTCACTCTCCCCCAACCCTGAGAAATATTTTGACTTCAAAACAAAAAAAAACAACAAAAAAAGAAAAAAATCTGGCCTGACCCCTAAAAAGTTCGTCTTGACCCCTAAAATTTTCCCCGACCCCTAAATCTCTCCAACCCCCTAATTTTTCACTCTCCTCCAACCATGAGAAATATTTTGACTTCAAAACAAAAAAAAACAAAAAAATTTGGCCTGACCCCTAAAAAGTTCGTCCTGACCCCTAAAATTTTCCCCGACCCCTAAATCTCTCCAGCCCCCTAATTTTTCACTCTCCCCCAACCCTGTAAAATATTTTGACTTCAAAACAAAAAAAAACAAAAAAAAAGAAAAAAATTTGGCCTGACCCCTAAAAAGTTCGTCCTGACCCCTAAAATTTTCCCCGACCCCTAAATCTCTCCAGCCCCCTAATTTTACACTCTCCCTGAACCATGAGATATTTTGACTTCAAAACAAAACAAAAAACAAAAAAATTTGGCCTGACCCCTAAAAAGTTCGTCCTGACCCCTAAAATTTTCCCCGACCCCTAAATCTCTCCAGCCCCCTAATTTTTCACTCTCCTCCAACTATGAAAAATATTTTGACTTCAAAACAAAAAAAAAGAAAAAAATTTGGCCTGACCCCCTAAAAAGTTCGTCCTGACCCCTAAAATTTTCCCCGACCCCTAAATCTCTCCAGCCCCCTAATTTTTCACTCTCCCCCAACCATGAGATATATTTTGACTTCAAAACAAAAAAAAACAAAAAATTCGTCCTGACCCCTAAAAAGTTCGTCCTGACCCCTAAAATTTTCACCGACCCCTAAATCTCTCCAGCCCCCTAATTTTTCACTCTCTCCCAACCATGAGAAATATTTTGACTTCAAAACAAAAAAAAACAAAAAAATTTTGCCTGACCCCTAAAAAGTTCGTCCTGACCCCTAAAATTTTCCCCGACCCCTAAATCTCTCCAACCCCCTAATTTTTCACTCTCCCCCAACCCTGAGAAATATTTTGACTTCAAAACAAAAAAAAACAAAAAAAAAAGAAAAAAATCTGGCCTGACCCCTAAAAAGTTCGTCCTGACCCCTAAAATTTTCCCCGACCCCTAAATCTCTCCAGCCCCCTAATTTTTCACTCTCCTCCAACCATGAGAAATATTTTGACTTCAAAACAAAAAAAAACAAAAAAATTTGGCCTGACCCCTAAAAAGTTCGTCCTGACCCCTAAAATTTTCCCCGACCCCTAAATCTCTCCAGCCCCCTAATTTTTCACTCTCCCCCAACCCTGAGAAATATTTTGACTTCAAAACAAAAAAAAACAAAAAAAAAGAAAAAAATTTGGCCTGACCCCTAAAAAGTTCGTCCTGACCCCTAAAATTTTCCCCGACCCCTAAATCTCTCCAGCCCCCTAATTTTTCACTCTCCCCCAACCATGAGATATATTTTGACTTCAAAACAAAAAAAAAACAAAAAAATTTGGCCTGACCCCTAAAAAGTTCGTCCTGACCCCTAAAATTTTCCCCGACCCCTAAATCTCTCCACCCTTCTAATTTTTCACTCTCCTCCAACTATGAAAAATATTTTGACTTCAAAACAAAAAAAAACAAAAAAAATTGGCCTGACCCCTAAAAAGTTCGTCCTGACCCCTAAAATTTTCCCCGACCCCTAAATCTCTCCGGCCCCCTAATTTTTCACTCTCCCCCAAACCTGAGAAATATTTTGACTTCAAAACAAAAAAAAACAAAAAAATTTGTCCTGACCCCTAAAAAGTTCGTCTTGACCCCTAAAATTTTCCCCGACCCCTAAATCTCTCCAGCCCCCTAATTTTTCACTCTCTTACAACCATTAGATATATTTTGACTTCAAAACAAAAAAAAACAAAAAAATTTGGCCTGACCCCTAAAAAGTTCGTCCTGACCCCTAAAATTTTCCCCGACCCCTAAATCTCTCCAGCCCCCTAATTTTTCACTCTCCCCCAACCATGAGATATATTTTGACTTCAAAACAAAACAAAAACAAAAAAATTTGGCCGGACCCCTAAAAAATTTGGCCTGACCCCTAAAATTTTCCCCTACCCCCTAATCTCTCCAGCCCCCCCCCCCCCCAACTTTTTTTTTCAGTGTCCCACAACCCTGAGAATTATTTTAAGTTCAAAAAAAGAAAAAAAAAAAATTTGGCCGGACCCCTAAAATTTTTCCCGACCCCCTAATCTCTCCAGCCCCCCCCCCAACTTTTTTTTTCCATTGTCCCACAACCCTGAGAATTATTTTAAGTACAAAATAAGAAAAAAAAAAATTTGACCGGACCCCTAAAAAATTTGGCATGACCCCTAAAAATAATCTCTTTATTATAGATACAAATAAATGCACATGTGCCTTTATTATAGACTAGCGGGGCTACCCGGCGTTGCTCGGGGTCATTAAAACATATAATTGAAGAAAAATCGTATGTGTAACATCTTTATATACAAACTTCTATTTCTCCCCCCCCCCCTTCTCTATAGCCGTCTCTTTATCTTTCTACCTTTCTCTTCCCTGGTCGCCGCATTTCACCGCTACTTTCTAATTTTGCCTTTTGCGAAAGCTGTTCTTTCCCCACAATTTCTCCTACGTTGCCCAGGGCAATAGTATGATATATTTCTATAAAAAGTAACACCTCTATCTGCGCCTTCTATATAGGTACTTATCTCCACCCCGGTGTTCATGCTATATACGTATCTATCATCACCCCGGTGCGCTTACTATATACGTACCTATCGCCGCCCCAGTGCACATACTATATACGTACCTATCGCCGCCCCAGTTCAGATACTATTTAAGTACCTATCACCGCCCCGGTGCGAATCCTAAATAGTACCTATCGCCGCCCCGGTGTGCATGCTACATAAGTACCTATCGCTGCCCTAGTGGGAATAATTAATATGTACATATTGCCGCATTGGTGCGAATTTCTAAATACGTACCTATCACCACTTTGGTGCGAATGCTAAATCCGTACCTATCGCCGGCCCGATGCGAATGCTAAATACGTACCTATAGCCGCCCTGGTGTGAATGCTAAATACGCACCTATAGCCGCCCCGGTGCGAATGCTAAATACGTACCTATCACCACCCTGGTGCGAATGCGAAATACATACCTTTCGCCGTTCTGGTGCACGTGCTATATACGTACCTATTGCCGCCTCGGTGCACGTGCTATATATGTACTGATCGCCGCCCCGGTGCGCATGCTATGTACGTACTTATTGCTGCCCATGTGTACATGCTATATACGTAGCTATCGCCACCCCTGAATTCTGAATACGTACCTATCGCCGCTCCTGTGTGAATTCTAAATACGTACCTATCACCGCCCCGGTGCGGAAGCTAAATACGTACATATCACCACCCCGATGCGAATGCTAAATACATACCTATCGCCGCCCCGGTGCGAATGCTAAATACATACCTGTCGCCGCCCCGGTGCGAATGCTAAATACATACTTATCGCCGCCCCGGTGCGAATGCTAAATACATACCTATCGCCGCCCCGGTGTGAATGCTAAATACATACCTATCGCCGCCCCGGTGTGAATGCTAAATACATACCTATCGCCGCCCCGGTGTGAATGCTAAATACGTACCTATCGCCGCCCCGGTGCGCGTGCTATATACGTACCTATCGCTGCCCCGGTGCGCGTGCTATATATGAACCGATCGCTGCCCCAGTGCGCATGCATAATACATACCTATCACGTACTTATTGCCGCCCATATGCACATGCTATATACGTACCTATCGCCACCGCTGAATGCTAAATAAGTACCTATCTCCGCCCAGGGATGAATGCTAAATACGTACATATTGCCGCCCAGGTGTTCATACACCATATGTACCTATCACTGCCCCAGTGCGAATACTAAATATGTACATATCGCCACCCCGGTGCGATTGCTGAATACATACCTATCGCAACCCCGGTGCGAATGCTAAATACGTAGCTATAGCCACCCCTATGCACTACTATATAGTACCTATTGCCACCCCGGTACACATACTATATATAAACCTATCGCCGACCCGGTGTGCATACTATATTCGTACCTATCGCGGCTCTGGTGCGCATACTACATACTTACCTATCTCTGCAAGGGTACACATACTATATATGTACCAATCTCCAGCCCAGTTCGCATACGTAAGAACTTATATTTATTCGGCCCTGTCGTGTTAGAAAAACAAAATAGTGTTCATTTATGTATTGTCACTATCATAAATATAAATATTTTTAGTTACAAACAGAAAAAAATACATTTGTTTGCCTCCCCACAGGAAAATTATTTTTCTATCCTCCCACATACTTAGAAATATTTTTAATTTAAAGGAAAAAAAAAAGAAAAATTTTTGACCCCTTACACCCCAAAAATTTTATGTTCCCCCCATACATAGATATATTTTTATTTTAAAAAAGAAAAAAAAAAAATTTTTTAGCCCCCTCCCCCGAAAATTTTTTTTTTTCATTCTCCCCCATACACATAAATATTTTCAATGAAAAAGATAAAAGAAAAAATAAATGGTTTGCCTCCCCCCCAATTTTTTTTATACTCCCGATGCGCATGCTATATACATATTTATTGCCGCCCATGTGCACATGCTATATACTTCCTATCGCCACCGCTGAATGCTAAATACGTACCTATTTCTGTCGCGGTGCGAATGCTAAATAGGTTTTCAGCGTAGATGCTCTTAAAATATTATCCAAACCTATCACTACAGTAGCTCTATCTAGGACATTGAACAATTTTCTCCCGGACAACGCCGAGTACTTTAAAAATAAAAGAGGCCTCATGAGCACTACTGAAATAACTTAGGTATCCTCTCTCCTTCTGATCTGCCAAATAGTCCAAAGGGAAACGAAGATGGCATTAAAATATTTTCCAAACCTATCACTACAGTAGCTCTATCTAGGATATTGACCACTTTTCTGCCGGACAACGCCGAGTACTTTGAAAATCAAGGAGGCCTCCTGAGCACTACTGAAATCACTCTTATCGATTCCCCCATCCTTTTCAGCGTAGATGCTGTTAAAATATTATCCAAACATATCACTACAGTAGCTCGATCAAGGACATTGAACACTTTTCTCCCGGACAACGCCAAATACTTTGAAAATCAAGGAGGCCTCCTGAGGACTACTGAAATCACTTAGGTATCCCTCCTTTTGATCTGATAAATAGTCCAAAGGGGAACGAAGATGGCGTTAAAATATTTTCAAAACCTATCACTACAGTAGCTCTATCTAGGATATTGACCACTTTTCTCCCGGACAACACCGAGTAATTTTTAAATCAAGGAGGCCTCATGAGCACTCCTTAAATAACTCTTATCGATTCCCCCATCCTTTTCAGCGTAGATGCTGTTAAAATATTATCCTAACCTATCACTACAGTAGCTCTATCTAGGACATTTAGCAATTTTCTCCCGGACAACGCCGAGTACTTTGAAAATCAAGGAGGCCTCCTGAGCACTACTGAAATCACTTAGGTATCCTCTCTCCTTCTGATCTGCCAAATAGTCCAAAGGGGAACGAAGATGGCGTTAAAATATTTTCCAAACCTATCACTACAGTAGCTCTATCTAGGATATTGACCACTTTTCTCCCGGACAACGCCGAGTACTTTGATAATCAAAGACGCCTCCTGAGAACTACTGTAATAACTTATATCGATTCCCCCATCCTTTTCAGCGTAGATGCTGTTAAAATATTATCCAAACCTATCACTACAGTAGCTCTATCTAGGACATTGAGCAATTTTCTCCCGGACAACGCCGAGTACTTTGAAAATCAAAGAAGCCTCCTGAGGACTACTGAAATCACTTAAGAATCCTCTCTCCTTCTGATCTGCCAAATAGTCCAAAGGGGAACGAAGATGGCGTTAAAATATTTTCAAAACCTATCACTACAGTATCTCTATTAAGGACATTCAGAACTTTTCTCCCGGACAACGCCGAGTAATTTTTAAATCAAGGAGGCCTCATGAGCACTCCTTAAATAACTCTTATCGATTCCCCCATCCTTTTCAGCGTAGATGCTTTTAAAATATTATCCTAACCTATCACTACAGTAGCTCTATCTAGGACATTTAGCAATTTTCTCCCGGACAACGCCGAGTACTTTGAAAATCAAGGAGGCCTCCTGAGCACTACTGAAATCACTTAGGTATCCTCTCTCCTTCTGATCTGCCAAATAGTCCAAAGGGGAACGAAGATGGCGTTAAAATATTTTCCAAACCTATCACTACAGTAGCTCTATCTAGGATATTGAGCACTTTTCTCCCGGACAACGCCGAGTACTTTGATAATCAAAGACGCCTCCTGAGAACTACTGTAATAACTTATATCGATTCCCCCATCCTTTTCAGCGTAGATGCTGTTAAAATATTATCCAAACCTATCACTACAGTAGCTCTATCTAGGACATTGAGCAATTTTCTCCCGGACAACGCCGAGTACTTTGAAAATCAAAGAAGCCTCCTGAGGACTACTGAAATCACTTAAGAATCCTCTCTCCTTCTGATCTGCCAAATAGTCCAAAGGGGAACGAAGATGGCGTTAAAATATTTTCAAAACCTATCACTACAGTATCTCTATTAAGGACATTCAGAACTTTTCTCCCGGACAACGCCGAGTATTTGAAAATCAAAGACGCCTCCTGACCACTACTGAAATAACTCTTATCGATTCCCCCATCCTTTTCAGCGTAGATGCTGTTAAAATATTATCCAAACCTATCACTACAGTAGCTCTATCTAGGACATTGAGCACTTTTCTCCCGGACAACGTCGAGTACTTTGATAATCAAGGAGCCCTCCTGAGGACTACTGAAATTACTTAGGTATCCTCTCTCCTTCTGATCTGCGAAATAGTCCAAAGGGGAACGAAGATAGCGTTAAAATATTTTCCAAACCTATCACTACAGTAGCTCTATCTAGGACATTGAGCGCTTTTCTCCCGGACAACGCTGAGTACTTTGATAACAAAGGAGGCCTCCTGAGGACTACTGAAATCACTTAGGTATCCCTCCTTTTGATCTGCCAAATAGTCCAAAGGGGAACGAAGCTGGCTTTAAAATATTTTCCAAACCTATCACTACAGTAGCTCTATCTAGGACATTGAGCACTTTTCTCCCGGACAACGCCGAGTATTTGAAAATCAAAGAGGCCTCCTGAGCACTACTGAAATAACTCTTATCGATCCCCCCATCCTTTTCAGCGTAGATGCTGTTAAGATATTATGCAAACCTATCACTACAGTAGGTCTATCTAGGACATTGAGCACTTTTTTCCCGGACAACGCCGAGTACTATGACCTGATATAACCGGACACAATTTAGGGCAAGACCGGGTACATCCAGCATAGGATTATTGGACAGGTGCGGATGTGATTGAGCAACCCTTGTTTCACTACACACTTATAACGTAGGATTCCTATGTTGTTATTGATTTATCCGGACAGAAGTTATTGGATGATCTGATACAACCGGGCTGAATGTCGGGCAAGATCGGGTACATCCGGCAAGGGATTATGGGATGTTTACAGTGATTCTGCATTTTTATCGGATTAGTACATAAATACATTAGATTATTTCGAATTTACTATATATTAACGTTGAAAAAGTGGTGTAAAATACGAAAAAACTGCTACCTTTTGTCGGAAAGTGGTCCGGTTGACTGTCAGCGAGTGAATCGTTTTTCCATAGACCGGCGGAATGAAGCCAAGACGATTATGGAGTGCATAATCAAAACAGATACTACACTAAACAGAATTAGAGAAAAACGGCCTAGGGAGTCTAAAATTCATTGTTGCTCATCAAAACTCATTTAAGAACTTGTTAAATAGTATTATACAATGTTTGTTCAACAAAATCATAGTTATTTATACTCGTTAATTTATTAATGTAATTTGAACAGTGTCTAGTGGATAGACCGCTGTTCAGGTGTAGATTGGTTATAAATAGTCCCGTAAATCACATTAAGTTTTTGAATTTCGGCCTTTTGGCTAAGATCAAAGTGTAGTATCTGTTCTCGGCATTATTGCCTTGAGATCAAGTGTATATCTAGTCCTATCCGATAGGTGTCGATCTTACACTGTCGAATCAAAAATCAGATTATCATTTTATTTTTTAATCCCTTTTCCTTTAGCTCACTTCCTCTCCCCTAAAGTACCGGTTGATATACCCCCAAGGTCGGGATCTGTCTCACCGACGACTCCCCCCAAATTTCGCCCGAGGCGCTGACACCGGCGAATACCGACACTCCCCCTCCCCCAAATTTCGCCTGCCTCACCGGCGTATGCCAATACGCCCCATCCCCAAATTTCGCCTGAGGCGCCCCACAGGCGATCGCTCATACCGCCGAATGCCGACATTTCCCTCCTCCCCTCCCCAGATTGGCCTGAGCCGCCGAATGCCGACATTCCCCCTCGCCAGATTTGGCCTGAAGCGCTCACACCGGCGAATGCCGACACCCCCCCGAAAGGAGGAGGGAATGCCTATCATGATAACAGAACGGCCATAGGGAGGGGGGGGGAATATTAGCGTCTATTAATAATTAAGAAAGAAAGTGTGGGAGTGAGCGGGAAAAAAGAAAGACAGAAAAAAATGGTTGTAGTGTGAGTGAATTTCTTCCTGCCACTCTCTGACGTCAGGGTACCCACACATAGTTCGTGCGGTCGCAGGGTACCCACACATAGTTCGTGCGGTCGCAGGGTACCCACACATATTTGGTTCGGTCACAGGGTACCCACACATACTTCGTGCGATCGCAGGGTACCCACACATACTTCGTCCGGTCGCAGGGTACCCACACATATTCGTCCGGTCGCAGGGTACCCACACATAGTTCGTGCGGTCGCAGAGTACCCACACATACTTTGTGCGGTCGCAGGGTACCCACACACACTTCGTGCGGACGCAGGGTACCCACAAATACTTCGTCCGGTGGCAGGGTACCCACACGTACTTCGTGCGGTCGCAGGGTACCCACACATATTTCGTCCGGTCACAGGGTACCCACACATACTTCGTGCGATCGCAGGGTACCCACACATACTTCGTCCGGTCGCAGGGTACCCACACATACTTCGTGCGGTCGCAGGGTACCTATACATACTTCGTCCGGTCGCAGGGTACCCACACATACTTCGTGCGGTCGCAGGGTACCCACACATACTTCGTCAGGCAGCAGGGTACCCACACATACTTCGTGCGGTCGCAGGGTACCCACAAATACTACGTGCGGTCGCAGGGTACTCACACATACTTCGTCCAGTTGCAGCGTACCCACACATACTTCGTGCGATCGCAGGGTACCTATATATACTTCGTGCGGTCGCAGGGTACCCACACATACTTCGTCCGGTCGCAGGGTACCCACAGATACTTCGTGCGGTCGCAGAGTACCCACACATACTTCGTGCGGTCGCAGGGTACAAACCCATACTTCGTCCGGTCGCAGAGTACCCACACATATTTCGTCCGGACGCAGGGTACCCACAAATACTTCGTCCGGTCGCAGGGTACCCACAAATACTTCGTGCGGTCGCAGGGTACTCACACATACTTCGTCCGGTCGCAGGGTACCCACACATACTTCGTGCGGTCGCAGGGTACCTATACATACTTCTTGCGGTCGCAGGGTACCCACACATACTTCGTGCGGTCGCAGGGTACCCACACATACTTCGTCCGGTCGCAGGGTACCCACACATACTTCGTGCGGTCGCAGGGTACCCACACATACTTCGTGCGGTCGCAAGGTACCCACACATACTTCGTCCGGTCGCAGGGTACCTATACATACTTCGTGCGGTCGCAGGGTACCCACACATACTTCGTGCGGTCGCAGGGTACCAACACATACTTCGTCCGGTCGCAGAGTACCCACACATATTTCGTCCGGACGCAGGGTACCCACAAATACTTCGTCCGGTCGCAGGGTACCCACAAATACTTCGTGCGGTCGCAGGGTACTCACACATACTTCGTCCGGTCGCAGGGTACCCACACATACTTCGTGCGGTCGCAGGGTACCTATACATACTTCTTGTGGTCGCAGGGTACCCACACATACTTCGTGCGGTCGCAGGGTACCCACACATACTTCGTGCGGTCGCAGGGTACCCAAACATACTTCGTGCGGTCGCAGGGTACCCTGACACATACTTCGTCCGGTCGCAGGGTACCCACACATACTTTGTCCGGACGCAGGGTACCCACACATACTTCGTGCGGTCGCAGGGTACCCACACATACTTCGTCAGGCAGCAGGGTACCCACACATACTTCGTGCGGTCGCAGGGTACCCACAAATACTTCGTGCGGTCGCAGGGTACCCATACATACTTTGTCCGGTCGCAGGGTACCCACAAATACTTTCTGTGCAGTCACAGGATACCCACACATATTTCGTTCGGTCGCAGGGTACCCACACATATTTCGTTCGGTAGCAGGGTACCCACACATACTTCGTGCGATTGCAGGGTACCCACACATACTTCGTGCGGTCGAAGGGTACCCTGACACATACTTCGTCCGGTCGCAGGGTACCCACACATACTTCGTCCGGACGCAGGGAACCTACAAATACTTCGTCCGGACGCAGGGTACCCACAAATACTTCGTGCAGTCGCAGGGTACCCACACATATTTCGTTCGGTCGCAGGGTACCCACACATATTTCGTTCGGTAGCAGGGTACCCACAGATACTTCGTGCGATCGCAGGGTACCCACACATACTTCGTCCGGTAGCAGGGTACCCACACATACTTCGTGCGGTCGCAGGGTACCTATACATACTTCGTCCGGTCGCAGGGTACCCACACATACTTCGTGCGGTCGCAGGGTACCCACACATACTTCGTCAGGCAGCAGGGTACCCACACATACTTCGTGCGATCGCAGGGTACCCACACATACTTCGTCCGGTAGCAGGGTACCCACACATACTTCGTGCGGTCGCAGGGTACCTATACATACTTCGTCCGGTCGCAGGGTACCCACACATACTTCGTGCGGTCGCAGGGTACCCACACATACTTCGTCAGGCAGCAGGGTACCCACACATACTTCGTGCGGTCGCAGGGTACTCACACATACTTTGTCCAATCGCAGGGTACCCACAAATACTTCGTGCAGTCGCAGGGTACCCACACATATTTCGTTCGGTCGCAGGGTACCCACACATATTTCGTTCGGTAGCAGGGTACCCACACATACTTCGTGCGGTCGCAGGGTACCTATACATACTTCGTCCGGTCGCAGGGTACCCACACATACTTCGTGCGGTCGCAGGGTACCCACACATACTTCGTGCGGTCGCAGGGTACCCACACATACTTCGTGCGGTCGCAGGGTACCCACACATACTTCGTGCGGTCGCAGGGTACACATACATACTTCGTGCGGTCGCAGGGTACCCATACATACTTCGTGCGGTCGCAGGGTACCTATACATACTTCGTCTGGTTGCAGGGTACCCACACATACTTCGTCCGGTCGCAGGGTACCCACACATACTTCGTGCGGTCGCAGGGTACCCATACATACTTCGTCCGGTCGCAGGGTACCCATACATACTTCGTGCGGTCGCAGGGTACCCACACATACTTCGTCCGGTCGCAGGGTACCTACACATACTTCGTCCGGTCGCAGGGTACCCACACATACTTCGTCCGGTCGCAGGGTACCCACACATATTCGTGCGGTCGCAGGGTACCCACATATACTTCGTGCGGTCGCAGGGTACCTACACATACTTCGTGCGGTCGCAGGGTACACACACACTCTGTGCGGTCGCAGGGTACCCACACATACTTCGTGCGGTCGCAGGGTACCCACACATACTTCGTGCGGTCGCAGGGTACCTATACATACTTAGTCCGGTCGCAGGGTACCCACACATACTTCGTCCGGTCGCAGAGTACCCACACATACTTCGTGCGGTCGCAGGGTACCCATACATACTTCGTGCGGTCGCAGGGTACCCATACATACTTCGTCCGGTAGCAGGGTACCCACACATACTTCGTGCGGTCGCAGGGTACCCACAAATACTTCGTGCGGTCGCAGGGTACCCACACATACTTCGTGCGGTCGCAGGGTACCCACACATACTTCGTGCGGTCGCAGGGTACCCACACATACTTCGTGCGGTCGCAGGGTACCTACACATACTTCGTGCGGTCGCAGGGTACCCACACATACTTCGTGCGGTCGCAGGGTACCCACACATACTTCGTGCGGTCACAGGGTACCCACACATACTTCGTCCGGTCGCAGGGTACGTACACATACTCTGTGCGGTCGCAGGGTACCCACACATACTTCGTCCGGTCGCAGGGTACCCACACATACTTCGTCCGGTCGCAGGGTACCCACACAATCTTCGTCCGGTAGCAGGGTACCCACACATACTTCGTGCGGTCGCAGGGTACCTATACATACTTCGTCCGGTCGCAGGGTACCCACACATACTTCGTGCGGTCGCAGGGTACCCACACATACTTCGTCAGGCAGCAGGGTATCCACACATACTTCCCCTACCCCCTACTCTTTCCAGCCCCCCCCCCCCCAACTTTTTTTTTCAGTGTCCCACAACCCTGAGAATTATTTTAAGTTCAAAAAAAGAAAAAAAAAAAATTTGGCCGGACCCCTAAAATTTTTCCCGACCCCCTAATCTCTCCAGCCCCCCCCTCCCCCAACTTTTTTTTTCCATTGTCCCACAACCCTGAGAATTATTTTAAGTACAAAATAAGAAAAAAAAAAATTTGACCGGACCCCTAAAAAATTTGGCATGACCCCTAAAAATAATCTCTTTATTATAGATACAAATAAATGCACATTGGCCTTTATTATAGATGCAAATAAATGCACATTGGTCTTTATTATAGATACAAATAAATGCACATTGGTCTTTATTATAGATGCAAATAAATGCACATTGGTCTTTATTATAGATACAAATAAATGCACATTGGTCTTTATTATAGATACAAATAAATGCACATTGGCCTTTATTATAGATGCAAATAAATGCAAATAAATGCAAATAAATGCACATTGGTCTTTATTATAGATACAAATAAATGCACATTGGTCTTTATTATAGATGCAAATAAATGCACATTGGCCTTTATTATAGATGCAAATGAATGCAAATAAATGCAAATAAATGCACATTGGTCTTTATTATAGATACAAATAAATGCACATTGGTCTTTATTATAGATGCAAATAAATGCACATTGGCCTTTATTATAGATACAAATAAATGCACATTGGTCTTTATTATAGATACAAATAAATGCACATTGGTCTTTGCTTAATATACCCCCCCCCAAGAAAAAAATTGGCCTGAGGCGCTCACACCGGCGAATGCCGTCACCCCCCCCCCCAATTTGGCATGAAAGGAGGAGGTAATGCCTATCATGATAACGGAAGGGAGTGAGAGGGATATTAGCGTCTATTAAAAGGTTGTAGTGTGAGTGAATTTATTCATGCCACTTTGCATTATTTTTCAAATTATCTGCCACTCTCTGACGTCATGATGACCTGATATAACCGGACACAATTTAGAGCAAGACCGGGTACATCCGGCAAGGGATTATGGGACAGGTGCGGATGTGATTGAGCAACCCTTGTTTCGAATTTACTACATATTAACGTTGAAATTTCGTGAAAAATACGAAAAAAACTGCTACCTTTTGTCGAAAAGTGGTCCGGTTGACTGTCAGCGAGTGGATCGATTTTCGCGATTTTTAGATATTTTACATCCGGGATTTGTGCGGTCCTGTAGATGTCAACTTTTTGACATGTCGTCGGGTAGTTTTTGAGGAGATACTGGACATACAAACAAACATACAAACAGACAACTGCCCTTTATATAAGAGACTAGCGGGGCTACCCGGCGTTGCTCGGGGTCATAAAAACATATATTTGAAGAAAGATCGTGTGTGTAACATCTTTATATTCAAACTTCTATGTCCGCCCCCTCTCTCTATAGCCGTCTCTTTATCTGCTACCTTTCTCTTTCCTGGTCGCCCCATTTCGCCGCTACTTTCTAATTTTGCCTTTTGCAAAAGCTGTTTCTACCCCACCATTTCTCCTATTGCCCAGGGTAATAGTATGACATATTTCTATAAAAAGTAACAGCTCTATCTGCGCCTTCTATATAGGTACTTATCTCCACCCCGGTGTTCATACTATATACGTATCTATCATCACCCCGGTGCGCATACTATATACATACCTATCGCCGCCCCAGTGCACATATTATATACGTACCTGTCGCCGCCCCGGTGCAGATACTATTTAAGTACCTATCGCCGCCCCGTTGCGAATGCTAAATAGTACCTATCGTTGCCCCGGTGTGAATGCTAAATACATACCTATTGCGCACCGGTGTGCATGCTACATAAGTACCTATCGCTGCCCTAGTGCGAATACTAAAGACATACCAATTGCGCTCCGGTGTGCATGCTACATAAGTACCTATCACTGCCCTAGTGCGAATAATTAATATGTACATATTGCCGCTTTGGTGTGAATGCTAAATACGTACCTATCGCCGGCCCAGTGCGAATGCTAAATACGTACCTATAGCCGCCCTGGTGCGAATGCTAAATACGTACCTATAGCCGCCCCAGTGCCAATGCTAAATACGTACCTATCACCACTACGGTGCGAATGCGAAGTACATACCTTTCGCCGCCCTGGTACGCATGCAATATATGTACTGATCGCCGCCGCAGAGCGCATGCTATGTACGTACTTATTGCTGCCCGTGTGTACATGCTATATACGTAGCTATCGCCACCCCTGAATTCTGAATACGTACCTATCGCCGCCCTGGTGTAGAAGCTAAATACGTACATATCGCCACCCCGGTGCGAATGCTAAATACATACCTATCGCCGCCCCGGTGTGAATTCAAAATACGTACCTATTGCCGCCCCGGTGTGAATTCTAAATACGTACCTATCGCCGCCCCGGTGCGGAAGCTAAATACGTACATATCGCTGCCCCGGTGCGAATGCTAAATACATACCTATCGCTGCCCCGGTGTGAATGCTAAATACGTACCTATCGCCGCCCCGGTGTGAATTTTAAATATGTACCTTTCGCCGCCCGGTGTGAATTTTAAATATGTACCTTTCGCCGCCCCTGTGCGCGTGCTATATACGTACCTATCGCCGCCCAGGTGCGCGTGCTATATATGAACCGATCGCTTCCTCAGTGCGCATGCTAAATACATACCTATCACTGCCCCGGTATGCATACTATATACGTACTTATTACCGCCCATGTGCACATGCTATATAAGTACCTATCACCACTGCTGAATGCTAAATAAGTACCTATCGCCGCCCCGGTGTAAAAGCTAAATACAGACATATCGCCGCCCCTAAATTTGGGCAGACCCTAAAAAATTTGGCCTGACCCCTAAAATTTTCCCCGTCCCCTAAATCTCTCCAGCCTCTAATTTTTCACTCTCCCACAACCATGAGAAATATTTTGACTTCAAAACAAAAAAAAACAAAAAAATTTGGCCTGACCCCTAAAAAGTTCGTCCTGACCCCTAAAATTTTCCCCGACCCCTAAATCTCTCCAGCCCCCTAATTTTTCACTCTCTTACAACCATTAGATATATTTTGACTTCAAAACAAAAAAAAACAAAAAAATTTGGCCTGACCCCTAAAAAGTTCGTCCTGACCCCTAAAATTTTCCCCGACCCCGAAATCTCTCTAGCCCCCTAATTTTTCACTCTCTTACAACCATTAGATATATTTTGACTTCAAAACAAAAAAAAACAAAAAAATTTGGCCTAACCCCTTAAAAGTTCGTCCTGACCCCTAAAATTTTCCCCGACCCCTAAATCTCTCCAGCCCCCTAATTTTTCACTCTCCCAACACCCTGAGAAATATTTTGACTTCAAAACAAAAAAAAACAAAAAAAAACAAAAAAATTTGGCCTGACCCCTAAAAAGTTCGTCCTGACCCCTAAAATTTTCCCCGACCCCTAAATCTCTCCAGCCCCCTAATTTTTCACTCTCCTCCAACCATGAGAAATATCTTGACTTCAAAACAAAAAAAAACAAAAAAATTTGGCCTGACCCCTAAAAAGTTCGTCCTGACCCCTAAAATTTTCCCCGACCCCTAAATCTCTCCAGCCCCCTAATTTTTCACTCTCCCCCAACCCTGAGAAATATTTTGACTTCAAAACAAAAAAAAAAAAAAAAAAGAAAAAAATTTGGCCTGACCCCTAAAAAGTTCGTCCTGACCCCTAAAATTTTCCCCGACCCCTAAATCTTTCCAGCCCCCTAATTTTTCACTCTCCTCCAACCATGAAAAATATTTTGACTTCAAAACAAAAAAAAACAAAAAAATTTGGCCTGACCCCTAAAAAGTTCGTCCTGACCCCTAAAATTTTCCCCGACCCCTAAATCTCTCCAGCCCCCTAATTTTTCACTCTCTTACAACCATTAGATATATTTTGACTTCAAAACAAAAAAAACAAAAAAATTTGGCCTGACCCCTAAAAAGTTCGTCCTGACCCCTAAAATTTTCCCCGACCCCTAAATCTCTCCAGCCCCCTAATTTTTCACTCTTCCCCAACCCTGAGAAATATTTTGACTTCAAAACAAAAAAAAACAAAAAAAAACAAAAAAATTTGGCCTGACCCCTAAAAAGTTCGTCCTGACCCCTAAAATTTTCCCCGACCCCTAAATCTCTCCAGCCCCCTAATTTTTCACTCTCTCCCAACCATGAGATATATTTTGACTTCAAAACAAAAAAAAACAAAAAAATTTGGCCTGACCCCTAAAAAGTTCGTCCTGACCCCTAAAATTTTCCCCGACCCCTAAATCTCTCCAGCCCCCTAATTTTTCACTCTCTCCCAACCATGAGATATATTTTGACTTCAAAACAAAAAAAAACAAAAAAATTTGGCCTGACCCCTAAAAAGTTCGTCCTGACCCCTAAAATTTTCCCCGACCCCTAAATCTCTCCAGCCCCCTAATTTTTCACTCTCCTCCAACCATGAGAAATATTTTGACTTCAAAACAAAAAAAAAACAAAAAAATTTGGCCTGACCCCTAAAAAGTTCGTCCTGACCCCTACCCTTCCTCTACACTTCTCAAAAAAGGAGGAGGTAATGCATGGGAATAGTGCATCATGACAACGGAACCGATACGACCCTACCTCAACACTTCTCAAAAAAGGAGGAGATAATGCATGGGATGAGGGCATCATGACAACGGAACCGACACGACCCTACCCCTACACTTCTCAAAAAAGGAGGAGGTAATTCATGGGATGAGCACATCATGACAACGGAACAGATACTATTCTACATCTACACTTCTCAAAAAAGGAGGAGGTAATGCATAGGATCAGTGCATCATGACAACGGAACCGATACTACCCTACCCCTACACTTCTCAAAAAAGGAGGAGGTAATGCTCACACCGGCGAATACCGTACCCACCCCCCAATTTGGCCTGGAAGGAGGAGGTAATTCCTATCATGATTACAGAACGGCCACAGGGAGGGAGGGGGGGAATATTATCGTCTATTAATAATGCAAATTAATGCACATAGGCGCTCACACCGGCGAATGCCGTCACCCCCCCCCCAATTTGGCATGAAAGGAGGAGGTAATGCCTATCATGATAACGGAAGGGAGTGGGAGGAATATTAGCGTCTATTAAAAGGTTGTAGTGTGAGTGAATTTATTCCCGCCACTTTGCATTATTTTTCAAATTATCTGCCACTCTCTGACGTCATGATGACCTGATATAACCGGACACAATTTAGAGCAAGACCGGGTACATCCGGCAAGGGATTATGGGACAGGTGCGGATGTGATTGAGCAACCCTTGTTTCACTACACACTCTTACCGTAGGATTCCTATGTTGTTATTGATGCAACCGGACAGAAGTTAATGGATGATCTGATACAACCGGACACAATTTAGGGCAAGACCGGGTACATCCGGCAAGGGATTATGGGATGTTTACAGTGACTCGGCATTTTTATCGGATTAGTACATAAATACATTAGATTATTTCGAATTTACTACATATTAACGTTGAAATTTCGTGAAAAATACGAAAAAAACTGCTACCTTTTGTCGGAAAGTGGTCCGGTTGACTGTCAGCGAGTGAATCGTTTGTCGCGATTTTTAGATATTATGATTACGGGATATGTACGGTGCTAAAGATATCAACTTTTTGACATGTTGCCGCGTAGTTTTTGAGGAGATACTGGACATACAAACAAACAGACATACAGACAACTGTCCTTTATATAATAGACTAGCGGGGCTACCCGGCGTTGCTCGGGGTCATAAAAACATATATTTGAAGAAAGATCGTGTGTGTAACATCTTTATATTCAAACTTCTATGTCCGCCCCCTCTCTCTATAGCCGTATCTTTATCTGCTACCTTTCTCTTTCCTGGTCGCCCCATTTCGCCGCTACTTTCTAATTTTGCCTTTTGTAAAAGCTGTTTCTTCCCCACCATTTCTCCTATTGCCCAGGGTAATAGTATGACATATTTCTATAAAAAGTAACACCTCTATCTGCGACTTCTATATAGGTACTTATCTCCACCCCGGTGTTCATACTATATACGTATCTATCATCACCCCGGTGCGCATACTATATACGTACCTATCGCCGCCCCAGTGCACATACTATATACGTACCTATCGCCGCCCCGGTGCAGATACTATTTAAGTACCTATCGCCGCCCCGTTGCGAATGCTAAATAGTACCTATCGTTGCCCCGGTGTGAATGCTAAATACATACCTATTGCGCCCCGGTGTGCATGCTACATAAGTACCTATCGCTGCCCTAGTGCGAATACTAAAGACATACCAATTGCGCCCCGGTGTGCATGCTACATAAGTACCTATCGCTGCCCTAGTGCGAATAATTAATATGTACATATTGCCGCTTTGGTGTGAATGCTAACTACGTACCTATCGCCGGCCCAGTGCGAATGCTAAATACGTACCTATAGCCGCCCTGGTTCGAATGCTAAATACGTACCTATAGCCGCCCCAGTGCGAATGCTAAATACGTACCTATCACCACTACGGTGCGAATGCGAAATACATACCTTTCGCCGCCCCGGTGCGCGTGCAATATATGTACTGATCGACGCCGCAGAGCGCATGCTATGTACGTACTTATTGCTGCCCATGTGTACATGCTATTTACGTAGCTATCGCCACCCCTGAATTCTGAATACGTACCTATCGCCGCCCTGGTGTGGAAGCTAAATACGTACATATCGCCGCCCCGGTGCGAATGCTAAATACATACCTATCGCCGCCCCGGTGTGAATTCTTAATACGTACCTATTGCCGCCCCGGTGTGAATTCTAAATACGTACCTATCGCCGCCCCGGTGCGGAAGCTAAATACGTACATATCGCTGCCCCGGTGCGAATGCTAAATACATACCTATCGCTGCCCCGGTGTGAATGCTAAATACATACCTATCGCTGCCCCGGCGTGAATGCTAAATACGTACCTATCGCCGCCCCGGTGTGAATTTTAAATATGTACCTTTCGCCGCCCAGTGTGAATTTTAAATATGTACCTTTCGCCGCCCCTGTGCGCGTGCTATATACGTACCTATCGCCGCCCCGGTGCGCGTGCTACATATGAACCGATCGCTGCCTCAGTGCGCATGCTAAATACATACCTATCACTGCCCCGGTGTGCATACTATATACGTACTTATTACCGCCCATGTGCACATGCTATATAAGTACCTTTCACCACCGCTGAATGCTAAATAAGTACCTATCGCCGCCCCGGTGTGGAAGCTAAATACGTACATATCGCCGCCCCTAAATTTGGGCAGACCCTAAAAAGTTCGGCCTGACCCCTAAAATTTTCCCCGACCCCTAAATCTCTCCAGCCCCCTAATTTTTCACTCTCCCCCAACCATGAGAAATATTTTGACTTCAAAACAAAAAAACAAAAAAATTTGGCCTGACCCCTAAAAAGTTCGTCCTGACCCCTAAAATTTTCCCCGACCCCTAAATCTCTCCAGCCCCCTAATTTTTCACTCTCCCCCAACCCTGAGAAATATTTTCAGTTCAAAACCAAAAAAAAGAAAAAAATTTGGCCTGACCCCTAAAAAGTTCGTCCTGACCCCTAAAATTTTCCCAGACCACTCAATCTCTCCAGCCCCCTAATTGTTCACTCTCCCGCAACCCTGAGAAATATCTTGACTTCAAAACAAAAAAAAACAAAAAAATTTGGCCTGACCCCTGAAAAGTTCGTCCTGACCCCTAAAATTTTCCCCGACCCCTAAATCTCTCTAGCCCCCTAATTTTTCACTCTCCCCCAACCATGAGAAAAATTTTGACTTCAAAACAAAAAAAAAAAAAAATTGGCCTGACCCCTAAAAAGTTCGTCCTGACCCCTAAAATTTTCCCCGACCCCTAAATCTCTCCAGGCCCCTAATTTTTCACTCTCCCCCAACCATGAGATATATTTTGACTTCAAAACAAAAAAAAAACAAAAAAATTTGGCCTGACCCCTAAAAAGTTCGTCCTGACCCCTAAAATTTTCCCCGACCCCTTAATCTCTCCAGCCCCCTAATTTTTCAGTCTCCTCCAACCCTGAGAAATATTTTGACTTCAAAACAAAAGAAAACAAAAAAATTTGGCCTGACCCCTAAAAAGTTCGTCCTGACCCCTAAAATTTTCCCCGACCCCTAAATCTCTCCAGCCCCCTAATTTTTCACTCTCCCCCAAACCTGAGAAATATTTTGACTTCAAAAGAAAAAAAAAGAAAAAAAAAAAAAAAATTTGGCCTGACCCCTAAAAAGTTCGTCCTGACCCCTAAAATTTTCCCCGACCCCTAAATCTCTCCAGCCCCCTAATGTTTCACTCTCCCCCAACCATGACAAATATTTTGACTTCAAAACAAAAAAAAACAAAAAAATTTTGCCTGACCCCTAAAAAGTTCGTCCTGACCCCTAAAATTTTTCTCAACGCCTAAATCTCTCCAGCCCCTTAATTTTTCACTCTCCCCCAACCCTGAGAAATATTTTGACTTCAAAAGAAAAAAAAAAAAAAAAACAAAAAAATTTGGCCTGACCCCTAAAAAGTTCGTCCTGACCACTAAAATTGTCCCCGACCCTTAAATCTCGCCAGCCCCCTAATTTTTCACTCTCCCCCACCCATGAGATATATTTTGACTTCAAAACAAAAAAAAACAAAAATATTTGGCCTGACCCCTAAAAAGTGTGTCCTGACCCCTAAAATTTTCCCCGCCACCTAAATCTCTCCAGCCCCCTAATTTTTCACTCTCCTCCAACCATGAGAAATAATTTGACTTCAAAACAAAAAAAAACAAAAAAATTTGGCCTGACCCCTAAAAAGTTCGTCCTGACCCCTAGAATTTTCCCCGACCCCTAAATCTCTCCAGCCCCCTAATTTTTCACTCTCCTCCAACCATGAGATATATTTTAACTTCAAAACAAAAAAAAAACAAAAAAATTTGGCCTGACCCCTAAAAAGTTCGTCCTGACCCCTAAAGTTTTCCCCGACCCCTAAATCTCTCCAGCCCCCTAATTTTTCACTCTCCTCCAACCCTGAGAAATATTTTGACTTCAAACCAAAAAAAAACAAAAAAATTTGGCCTGACCCCTAAAAAGTTCGTCCTGACCCCTAAAATTTTCCCCGACCCCTAAATCTCTCCAGACCCCTAATTTTTCACTCTCCCCCAACCCTGAGAAATATTTTGACTTCAAAAGAAAACAAAAACAAAAAAAAACAAAAAAATTTGGCCTGACCCCTAAAAAGTTCGTCCTGACCCCTAAAATTTTCCCCGACCCCTAAATCTCTCTAGCCCCCTAATTTTTCACTCTCCCCCAACCATGAGAAATATTTTGACTTCAAAACAAAAAAAAACAAAAAAATTTGGCCTGACCCCTAAAAAGTTCGTCCTGACCCCTAAAATTTTCCCCGACCCCTAAATCTCTCCAGCCTCCTAATTTTTCACTCTCCTCCAACCATGAGAAATATTTTGACTTCAAAACAAAAAAAAACAAAAAAATTTGGCCTGACCCCTAAAAAGTTCGTCCTGACCCCTAAAATTTTCCCCGACCCCTAAATCTCTCCAGCCCCCTAATTTTTAACTCTCCCCCAACCCTGAGAAATATTTTGACTTCAAAAGAAAAAAAAAAAAAAAAAAAGAAAAAAATTTGGCCTGACCCCTAAAAAGTTCGTCCTGACCCCTAAAATTTTCCCCGACCCCTTAATCTATCCAGCCCCCTAATTTTTCACTCTCCCCCAACCCTGAGAAATATTTTGACTTCAAAACAAAAAAAAAAAAAAAAATTTGGCCTGACCCCTAAAAAGTTCGTCCTGACCCCTAAAATTTTCCCCGACCCCTAAATCTCTCCAGCCCCCTAATTTTTCACTCTCCCCCAACCATGAGAAATATTTTGAGTTCAAAACAAAAAAAAACAAAAAAATTTGGCCTGACCCCTACAAAGTTCCGCCTGACCCCTAAAATTTTCCCCGACCCCTAAATCTCTCCAGACCCCTAATTTTTCACTCTCCCCCAACCCTGAGAAATATTTTGACTTCAAAAGAAAACAAAAACAAAAAAAAACAAAAAAATTTGGCCTGACCCCTAAAAAGTTCGTCCTGACCCCTAAAATTTTCCCCGACCCCTAAATCTCTCTAGCCCCCTAATTTTTCACTCTCCCCCAACCATGAGAAATATTTTGACTTCAAAACAAAAAAAAACAAAAAAATTTGGCCTGACCCCTAAAAAGTTCTTCCTGACCCCTAAAATTTTCCCCGACCCCTAAATCTCTCCAGCCCCCTAATTTTTCACTCTCCTCCAACCATGAGAAATATTTTGACTTCAAAACAAAAAAAAACAAAAAAATTTGGCCTGACCCCTAAAAAGTTCGTCCTGACCCCTAAAATTTTCCCCGACCCCTAAATCTCTCCAGCCCCCTAATTTTTAACTCTCCCCCAACCCTGAGAAATATTTTGACTTCAAAAGAAAAAAAAAAAAAAAAAAGAAAAAAATTTGGCCTGACCCCTAAAAAGTTCGTCCTGACCCGTAAAATTTTCCCCGACCCCTTAATCTCTCCAGCCCCCTAATTTTTCACTCTCCCCCAACCCTGAGAAATATTTTGACTTCAAAACAAAAAAAAAAAAAAAAATTTGGCCTGACCCCTAAAAAGTTCGTCCTGACCCCTAAAATTTTCCCCGACCCCTAAATCTCTCCAGCCCCCTAATTTTTCACTCTCCCCCAACCATGAGAAATATTTTGAGTTCAAAACAAAAAAAAACAAAAAAATTTGGCCTGACCCATACAAAGTTCCGCCTGACCCCTAAAATTTTCCCCGACTCCTAAATCTCTCCAGCCCCCTTATTTTTCACTCTCCCCCAACCCTTAGAAATATTTTGACTTCAAAACAAAAAAAAAGAAAACAATTTGGCCTGACCCCTAAAAAGTCGGCCTGACCCCTAAAATTTTCCCGACCCCTCATTCTCTCTAGCCCCTCATCCCAAGTAATTTTTTACTCTCCCCAACCCTGAGAAATATTTTGAGTTCAAAACAAAAAAAAAAGAAAAAGATTTGGCCTGACTCCTAAAAAGTTCGGCCTGACCCCTAAAATTTTCTCCGACCCCTCAATGTCTCCAGCATCCTACTCCCAACTAATTTTTCACTCTCTACCAACCCTGCGAAATATTTTGAGTTCAAAACAAAAAATGTTATTTAACATGTATACAAATATTAGTGAAAACAATGGCGGAGCCTAATTATTTCTCTTCTTACTTTACTTATTGAGACGTTATTTAACATGTATACAAATATTAGTGAAAACAATGGCGGAGCATAATTATCTCTTTTCTTACTTTACTTATTGAGACGTTATTTAACATGTATACAAATATTAGTGAAAACAGTGGCGGAGCATAATTATTTCTATTCTTACTTTATTTATTGAGATGTTTTTTAATATGTATACAAATATTAGTGAAAACAATGGCGGAGCATAATTGTTTCTCTTCTTACTTTACTTATTGAGACGTTATTTAATATGTATACAAATATTAGTGAAAACAATGGCGGAGCATAATTATTTCTCTTCTTACTTTACTTATTGAGACGTTAATTAATATGTATACAAATATTAGTGAAAACAATGGCGGAGCATAATTATTTCTCTTACTTTATTTATTGAGACGTTATTTAATATGTATACAAATATTAGTGAAAACAATGGCGGAGCATAATTATTTCTCTTTTTACTTTACTTATTGAGACGTTATTTAACATGTATACAAATATTAGTGAAAACAATGGTGGAGCATAATTATTTCTATTCTTACTTTACTTATTGAGACGTTATTTAACATGTATACAAATATTAGTGAAAACAGTGGCGGAGCGTAATTATTTCTATTCTTACTTTATTTATTGAGATGTGTTTTAATATGTATACAAATATAAGTGAAAACAATGGGGGAGCATAATTATTTCTTTTCTTACTTTACTTATTGAGACGTTATTTAACATGTATACAAATATTAGTGAAAACAATGGCGGAGCACAATAATTTCTCTTCTTACTTTACTTCTTGAGACGTTATTTAATATGTATACAAATATTAGTGAAAACAATGGTGGAGCATAATTATTTCCCTTTTTATTTTACTTCTAGAGACGTTATTTTATATGTATATAAATATTAGTGAAAACAGTGGCGGAGCATAATCATCTCTTTTCTTACTTTACTTATTGAGACATTATTTAATATGTATACAAATATTAGTGAAAACAATGGGTGAGCATAATTATTTATTACTTTAATTTTAATGATACTACACTAACTTCACACCTCTCAAAAAGAAGGAGGTAACACCTGGGAGGATGGTATCATGTCAAAAGAAGAAATGCGGTTAGGATTAAGCAACACTTGCTTCACTATAAACTCATGTTCAAAAAATACCGTTATGGAATAAGCAACCCTTGCTTCACTATGGACTCATGTTCAAAAAAGTGCCGTTAGGGATTAAGCAACAGTTGCTTCAATATAAACTTATGTTTCGTTAGGATTAAGCAACCCTTGCTTCACTATAAACTCATGTTCAAAAAGGTGCCGTTAAGGATTTCCTCTGACGTCATTTCCTGTTAAAATCGTGACTTTGCATTATGCCGACAATCCCCCATCTCCAAATTTGACCTGAGGCGCTCCACCGGCGAATGCCGACACTCCCCCTTCCCCTAATTTGACCTGAAGCAGTCACACCGCTGCACTATCTCCACAACTGTCAAAAAGGAGGAGGTAGTGCCTAGGAGGGTGGTATCATAACAACAGAATGGGCGTAGGGAGGAAGGGAAGGTAGAAAGGGTGGGAGTGAGAGGGAAAGCAGGGTTGTAGTGTGAGGGATTTTCTTCCCTACACTCTTTTCCTCTGACGTCATTTCCTGTTTAAAGCGTGACTTTGCATATTTCTAAAATATATATATAATGAAAAATAACTGAACCCCCCCCCCCCCGATGAAATATACCCCATGGACCCCTAAGAAGTGGGTTTATAGATTCGGGAATACTCTCATCATCTTACTCTGTGAATTTTACATCAGAATACACTTTTATATGTTATGTATAAAAATATGTTGAAGTAAAATAAATTTTGAAGAGAAAAAAAAATTAAAAACCTATAACGATGACGTCATATACCTATTACTGTGACGTCACGTGCACAAGAATATGCTGGTTGAAAACAAAATTATTATTACATAATTACATTGGCTGATTTCCAAATTACTACTGAATAACATTAGAAAAGTTTGAAAAAACCAGACCCGCTGCCGAAGACTGGCTCCGTTGACCTCCAGCAACATGTTTTTTTGTTGTAATTTTGAGATATTATGATCCCAGGTGTTGTACGGTGCTGAAGATATCAACTTTTTGACATGTCGCCGCGTAGTTTTTGAGGAGAAGCTGGACATACAAACAAACAGACAGACATACAGACAACTGCCCTTTATAGGAGGAGATTAGTAACGTGAGACAGAAGAAATTATATAAACATATTCATCGACCAGATCGCCGTTCAATTTGTTTGCGCCAACTCGCCAGAAAGCATTTCGATAATCCAAATCCATTTGTGCTTTTTTCTCTTCTCACGTAATCTTGCAGTTATTTGCTGCATTATAAGATTTGCGCATTAGGCAAAAAGTCAATTCCCTCAAGAAATCTCGTGCCAAAAGAGTGAGTAACACATTTCTATTCTGATTGTCTCTCTCAGCATATATCTTTAGAAATAAACTACCTACATATATATATATATATATATATATATATATATATATATATATTACTATTTCATGAATCCACATAACATTTTATAAGGAGATATACTTTTTTATGTACTAATTTTCATTATTTACTTTAACAGTGCTCGATACGTAAGTAGAGCTAGGTAGTAAGTTATAAAAATATAATTTTGGCAATTAAGCTACACAGAGGCTCCCGCGTTTCATCGCCGGGGGAATCTTCAGGCTAAAATGCATAGAGTTAGTTTTGCCGGGTGTTTTATATACACGGCTAGCTAGTTAATTAATCATATTCTTTGTTGCTCTCTTAGTCAATCGTTGGGATTCTCACGAACAAAGGTCCGGTTAGTTTTACTTCCTATTTCCTGTTCTTTTTTTATAGAGTGGCCTATATCCTGTTTCTTTGTTGTGTCAATATAATGGGTGAACTTATTTTAACAATTTTTTCCTTGTATTTATATTTTAGATTTTATTTTTTAAGTTGTTAGGTTTTAGTTTTTTTTTTTCTACTCATTTTTTATTTATTTATTTATCAATTGTTAGCTTAAGGTACATTTTATTATGTGTAGCTCCAAGAAAACCCGTCTAGTAGAGCACTGTAAGTGTAGTATTAACACAGCATGACATCGCTAGCTTTAAAGTCATCGTTCCTTTCATTAAAAACAAAAGTCGAACGCTCTATGACGTCAAGCCGCCGTATAAAGTTTTAAAATTGTCACCGTTTATTCGCTGTTTGACCGAGTGGTTAAGGCGTCGTATTTGAGTTGCAAAATACTCGTAATCCGAGTTTTGAATCGTATGACCGGTAGTGAATAGTCATATCTTTATGCTGATAAGTCCCGATTATTAAGGACGAGACGTATATCTACATAGATAATAAACGATAAAAAATATTATATATATATATATATATATATATATATATATATATATATATATATATATATATACTTAGTAATTTATGTAGTTCAATACCACATCATTATTACAGAGGACAGATTCACGTCATTTTTTCAAAGTTTTTATTTCATTTCGCAGACAATTGTTTCGGCTGACATCAAGATATTTGCAAAATGCTTCTATGCCTTGATTTATTTCTTAGTGTGGGTATCCTCAGTGCAAATTGTACAAAAACAAACTCAAAAACTTTTTACTTTCTGTCTACAGCTCATCAGCGTGGCTAGATCTAGTGAAATTCAACACCGATATACATTGATGATCGTTTTCATGTGTAAATATTGTGCCTTGGTAAATGATGTCTTTGTAACGTTTTTAAAATATAAAACGTTACTAAAATATTCTTAAAACTCTATTTCTGTTCTTTCTTAGGTACGCAGTGTTTGCGTTATTAGCTCTTTAAACGTGTGTGTGAGTGTTCAATCATTAATTCATTCTATAGGCGTGTATGTGGATGTGTTACTTATAGTGTGTGCACTATAGTGCCTATTCGATTAAATATGCCTGTGTGTGTTCATTCATCATGTGAGTACGTGTTTAACCCCTTATTCCTTTTAATTCTCTAACGGAAGCACGTTAAAATACTTTACGCAATTGTATGTTGGCGTGCATTCAATTATTTTTAGTCTTATTACCTCCCTTTTCAAGTGACAAGCAACAAATGTCCGAAATATCAGTTTCGATATTTAAGCGTAAATTTACCTTTGATTCTCTCTGTCGTTATTTTCTTTGTTTTTTCTGGCTGCGTTGATTCGCTTCGTCCTCTATTACTCTGAGCATTGTGGTGGCCGTAATCGCAGCATGAATGTCCTTTTTCTGCATGATTGTGATGGTGATGATACGTCTAGTTGCCTCTTCAGTTTAGCTAGCTTAAATAAAACTTTTCCTCCTGATAGAAAGAAGACGTAAGACTTTAATTCGGAATTTCAGGAGATTCTTTTGTGGAAATAACATATTACTTACATGCAGATATATCAGGTTTATCTTGAATAATGTGTATCTTATACGCTTGTTCAAAAGATTAAATACATACACAGTATACTGGCTTCTACAATTTATCTCTTTAAATCAGCAAACTTATTTCATCCGAATAAAACTTGAATTTATATCCAGGTTATCTATTTTTATACCACACCTCCAACATACTTTACACATAATATAAATAATAAAATGGATAAATAACAAAAACAAAGTAAATATAAATAAATAAAACATGCGTTTAATTTCATTAACAGTTTACGCATTTGAATTTCCAACAGCTGTGTTTTATTTCGAAAAAAAAACATAAAAAGCACATATTTAAATATTCTAACGACTAGTTTTTCAATTCAATTATCTCGAGAACGTTATGAATTAAAACTTTCTAGTTTTGTTTTTTCATTTTCTATCTCACTATATCTTATTTTCCTCCTCTCGTCCCCGCCCCCACCACCCCCTTGTGCGATGCGACTTTTATATTCAGCCCTCTCTTTATCCTGCTTCGATATCCTACTGACTACGATAAAAATGACGCACGCTTCATTTCTCCTCCCTCATGGTTTTAATAACTCCTACCGCTACCAATTTCCCCCACACCTTAAATAGTTAATTTATTTTCTCCTACTGCAACCAACTTTTTCAGCTCATAATTTATCTTTTCATAAGCGACACTTTTGTGTTTACATCACGCACGCACCCTCCCTCTAATGGTTTTAATAACTTCGACCGCTGCCATTCCCTCTACACTTTCCACCGTTAACTCAATTTCTCCCACTACTACCATATATTTTTAGCTCATCATTTATCGTTTCATAAGCGGTCTTTTGAGCTTTTCTCTTCTTACTGCTACTGTTTTAAATATTTGTACTTGTATGTAATTTCTTCGGACCAATCATCCTGAGAAAGTCTTTAAATAAAGACGAAACGTGGATTTTTACCTTTTTATTATATATATATATATATATATATATATATATATATATATATATATATATATATGAAATATTATTTTATTGCATAGTAAATGAGCATAACAAATAACTAGTGAAAATAACTCATCATTAAAGCTTATAAAAGATACTTCGGTCAATTCGCTCGACCATATTCATTTTGTATGAAATAAGGTTTATTGAGCAGACCTCAATATTTTATAGTTTGCATATCATTTTTATATATATGTGCGTGTTTATACCCCCATATATATATATATATATATATATATATATATATATATATATATATATATATATATATATATATATATATAGAAAGAGAAAAAATCGACAGTTATGAACAATGATTTTAAACACTGGTAGTCGGCAAAGAAGAAGAAGAAAAAGAGAAAATATTAACGGTTAACTTATAAACGCTGATTTGAAACGCTGATTTGAAACACTGAGAAAAAGAAAAAAAATCGACAGTTGTGAAGGCAGATTAGAAAAACTGTAAGTTAACAAGGAAGATTAATATTTATTTGAGGTTGACGACAACGGGGAGATGGACAACAAAGGAGGAGGAGGGAGAGAAGGAGGGACTAAAGGTATATATATATATGTATGTGTATGTGTGCATATATATATGTATATATATACATATTTATTTATTTATTTATTTATCTTTTATTTTTTGATGTGTTGATATTTTTTATATTTATAATATAAAACTAAAAATAATACATTAATCACCTAAATAATAGTGCAATGGATTCGTCCAAACACTTTAAAATGCAGCAACATTTTTGTAAGTAACGGATAAATTTTATTAGACAGACGAACAGCACAGGTAAAGAACATTAATTTTTTTTTTTAATAACTAATATAAGTTAGCAAAACATTTAAATGGAACAAAACGTAGATTTAGTATAAGGAACGTTTATGTTTTTGTCTTTTAAGGGAAGTGGGGTCTGATCAACTCTGCTGGGAAGCCATGAAATTAAATACTGTCTTGTTTTTAAATTCCCGAAAGAGTTTTTATGGTAAACAAATAATGATCCCTTAAAATAGTGTTAGAAACAAACTAATATAATAACTATAAGAAATAAATTGACTTACATGAGTGATTTTCCACTGAAAGACTTGGGACTATAAGTTTTTTTTTGTTTTTTTTTAATATAGTTTTAATGGTTGAGAAACTTCCGAGACTATATATATATATATATATATATATATATATATATATATATATATATATATATATATATATATATATATGTGTTGAAAATGATAGGGGAATGATAAGCATAAAACGATGTTGTTTTAATCATGTTTGTTATTATAATTCTATCTTTCCCTGAAAATTACAGACCGTTCCTTTTTCTTTGTTCTTTGTAGTAAATAATCATAGTAAAGGAAACAAACGTAAATGAGGTCACCCGTGTTTAGGGTATCAATGTGGTAATAATTAGACGTTCATATTTATTTGTGATGTGAAGAGGTAGCATTGCTTAAGTATTGTTTAAATATTTATAAAAGGTGTTACAATATTTTATATAGAAAATGTTATTATTTTAGTATTAATATCGGATAAGTACGGCATAATCACATTGACACACCGGTTCCCGATAGATCACCAAAGTTAAGCAACGTTGAGCCTGGTCAGTACTACATGGGTGACCATTTGGGAATACCAGGCGCTGTGTGTGAACACCTAGCTATTGGCAAATAGCGACATCAACCCGAAGTGCTTAGCGTTGCGACTATGACAAAAGCCCCTGAATGGCAGTTGCTAATAAGGTGTCGGTAATCAGGGAGAGGTTCCTCCATTCACGCGTGATCAACAACTCTGATGATGATGATGATGATGATGATGATGATGATGATGATGATGATGATGATGATGACCGGATAAGAGTTTCCTGCGGAATTGTACCACCATATCCGTTTTGATTGTGAGTAGTCTCGTGTTCATCCGAATATGTTCATATGAATAAAAGAAAGGACTGTGTTATTATGTATTTATGTTCTATTAGGATATAGTCATTTTGTATTTTTATTGATATAGTTAAAAGGCGACTAAGTGGTGTTTAACTGTGTTCATAGGCTGTTATTAGTTTGGAAAATATGTGTCTTTCATTTTGTAGTGTGACCCTTTGATATGTATTTTTTTGCGGAGCTCTGGTATCCACTTCCACAATAGCCATGAGTTGTATCGTATTTACATTTGTTAAAGTCACCGTTATGGACACGAAATCAAAACGTAACTAATCCTAAACAACTAACTCAACTTCTTCCATTGCTGCCCCTACATCGATGACATTTTCTTCATTTTACAACACCAACCTAATAGATTTCCACCAATACACTAACACTTACTATAACACTATCTAATACACCATGGAACACTCATATGGATCCATTCTCTTTTTAGACGTCACAGTAAAATCCTGACACAAAAGGTATGTGAACATATTCTACACGAAACCCACAGATAATCACAAATTCTTACACTCCAACAAACAAGAAAATACATTAAATGCAACGCAGCACTCATCAATTCTATGCACGTCAATAATCTTATACAACAATTCACCATCAGCCAATACCATATCAAATACATAAAGAAAACCATAAATGAAACTACAAGGATATATGGACAACAACTACTAAAATACAAAAAACACCAACAACACGGTCAACACATGCACCAACTCACAAGTAACCTTACCAAAAATGTCTGCAAACAAATCTTAGCATGAAGCCCATCTTGAAACTACCTCCAATCAATGCAAATAACTAACTACCCAATTTGGAAGCCATACTCATCAGCTCACACAAACAACCATAGAATACCCTGCAACACGGCGATTACAAATGCAGCACACCCAGATTCCGCGCGTGCACCCATATACCCCCTTTAAATGCACTTAACACATCTAAATTTCATCCCCACATCTGATATGCAACAGCTCCAAAACTATATATTATATTTTTGTTCTATTTTTAAAAACGGGGGTTATATCGTAGAGACAAAATATCATTTTTGATCACGACTCACCAACCAGAAAACATCCAATCGACAAAAATCCTCTTCCGCACCACTAGCAGGAAACTGCACCGTACCATGACACACACAAGGCAACATCAAAGTCTTACATACAGTGTATGAATTCGCATCAAGCAAACCACGCAAACACAAAAGAGATCCAATTGATTGTAAAATTCAACACATCATCATAGGTTTTAATACAGATGTCCTGAACCCGTATAAATACTTTCACGCCCATCAGCAATGAAATAAAAAAATTAATTATAATAAAATATAATAAATAATAAATAATAAAATAAAATACTTCTACAACTATAAAATATTTCCATTACCGACAATAATTATAACCTATACAGACAAACAATTACCTTTAAACGTTTGCTTAAAAATCAATAAAATAATATATCATCATAATTATAAGTGTAATAAATAATTATAACTGATACAAACAAAATATTACCATTAAAGTTTGCTAAAAAAAGAAAATAATAAATCACAGATATACTATAAAAACATACGACTTAATTATCATAATAATATGTATTTACTATCAGATCAAAGTGACACAACATGATACATTACATTTATAAAAAGGGCGTTTACAAAACAATAATAACACTGGTTTACAAAAGAAAATGGCCTGAAGCAAGAATAGGGATAGATGTATTTTACTAATTTGGTTTTGCTGAATTCACATTTATGAATAGTTTTGCTCTATCACCTCTAGTTTTCTGGCTTTTAAATAGTCTTATTTTAGTATAAACAGAGAATAAATGTGCATATTTCAAGAGTTGCAGCAGATTATAACAGATAAAACAGGATAGATAAAGAACACCGATTGAATCAATATACTTTGATGACACTGTTACACAATTCATAGTACCACAGACAGTCTAAAGTGTGTTTTCTTAGAAGATCTGGTGTATTTTGCCTCCGGGATGTCACGCAAGAGCATCTAGCAGAGGTCTCCAATCATACTGGGGTTACATTTGCCTTGATAGTTGCTCTCCATCTTCGTAATGTATTGGTGGAATCTTTATACATGCTTATCACTTACTGCTCCAAGGTTTGGCGAGAAGAAGTTGAGGTGGGAATGGCGAAAATGAATCTTGAGTGACATTCGGCACCCTATATCCTCGTAAGACATTATCAACTTCTTAACTGCCAAACTCCGTCTTGATATATATATATATATATATATATATATATATAATGTTATCACTTACATTTAGTGCATAATAACTTTTTAAAAAGCCACGAGTCTCACAATATTAGAATTAGCCCTGAATGGATATACGCCTTCATGTACAGTATATGCACAAAATGCACACTATGCATATACAAAAAACTAGAGGTGATGAGTAAAAACGGATTCCAAATTTGAATTCAGCACCCCCAAATTAGGTAAAAACGGGTATTTTTGTGTTTGCCTCAATTTCTTTGTAAATCATTGTAATTAGAGATAATTTCCGCAGAACCTTTTTCAAAGTATAAATCTAAATAAGCGGCCGCTAACAGACTCGAATAAATAAACAATCAAATAAGTCAGAATCAACTTTAATTACTAGCCAATTACTATTGGCTAGTAATTAAAGTTGATTCTGACTTATTTGATTGTTTCAGCACACTGAATAATTCGCTAACAAACATTAACACTTCGCAAGAGTTAATAGCACATTACGAACCGCAAACTCTCAAATTAATAAATAAATAATAACATTAATACTATAGCACATATATAAAACATATTTACATAGTTTGTTTCGTTATATGAATAATATGTTAATTAAAACACCGGGTTACTCTCGTCTAACACGGCTCCGGATTTCAGCCATTACATCGTCATCACATTTATTGAGAACGTCAAACGTAAACACGATACGACTCATAGCTCTAGTAGAAGCTGATGCCAGTGTTTCGAAGAAAGCTACGCACTGAAACATTAAACGTAAATAATAAAAAATAATACAATCCTGTAGGTATAGTTAATCAACACTAACCGGATGTTTAAATATATTAAATAATATACAACATTTACTTAAAAAAAACATAAACACTCATAATCACAACGGAAGTTGTGCTACAATTCCGCAGAAAACTCTTACTCGATAAGTTTACTTATAAATGTAACATTATTTATAAATATTTAAACACCACTTACTCCCCAACCCTTTCGCCACCCCTCCAAAAACATATAACCGTCTGATTTTACACATAATAATACTCCACACACGAGTTAAATCATTTTCATTTTTTCCTTTTTTTCTTCATTATTCTCGATGAAGAACGCAAGTTGTTTGAAATCCTGAATTATAATAATAAAAAAAATTAAAACAACTTTTTCCGCTTCAAACATCTCGAGAAGCATAAATAGAATACCAAACTAATCTCTCTTTCTCTCTCTCTCTTCATATATCTATCTATATATCTATCTATATATCTATCTATATATCTATCTCTCTATATATTGTTTACTGTTACCCTTTCTCAGAATTAATCAATTTCGTCTTTCCATCAGAGTCCCTGTGGTCATGACTTCTAAATTGCCAGCATCTACATTGGACCCTTCTAATATCCTCGTGGTTTAATGAAGAATGGATTGATACGGAGTGGCCATCTTTGATTGTTCCCACGACCAGGGCAGAAATTGGACGCAGATCGATGCTGTAGCATTAAGGGTTAATTTCCTCGATACATATCTGAAGCAGTTCAATATAATATCATAGCATGTCCTCCGTACACAACCATCATCCTTTATTTCCTCCTTTCGGTTCCATTTTTCTTTTTTTATATCTGTGATTATTTTCTATCTGGTAAATAAAGCTAATTTCTTATTCTATAATATTCCTGGCTTAACTCTGATGTAATAAAGGTTCGATTCATTTGTCTTTTTCTCTTAAACATGAAAATAGTAATGGAATTAATGTGAGACACCATTGAACGATTAGATGTAATTGAAATTGTGCCTTAATTTACCTCAAACCATGCAAAGGCAGATATTTCTGTGATTTTATATGAAAAATAATGCAGTTGTGCATATAGATTGTTCATCTTTCTCTCTCTTTCTCTCTCTCTCTCTCTATCTCTCTCTCTCTATGTATATATATATATATATATATATATATATATATATATATATATATATATATATATGTATATATATATATATATATATGGGGTAAGGTACACGATAATTCATGAAAAAGAAATGTCGTGGTGGACAAAATGTGTGAAAAAAATGACAAACGGAAAACAAATTAAAGTGCAGAAGAAACACAAAAGCAAGAGATTTTGACCGGTTTCGTTCTGTTGGAGAACGTCTTCAGAAATAAAAAATAATAAAATAGTTTTATTTTGAAGGCACATACATGGGATGAGGGGAGGATGATCTGATTGGACCATGTGAGAAGACCTTAGGTGACGTTGAAATATGACGGGTGGGTGGCACATTCTTCTATGTTTCTTATTCTTCTGTTTATATTTCTATTTATTTTCTGTCTCTTGTTCACCCTGGTCAGCTAATCGTACTATCTCCCCTCTTGTCGCCTTTACCCCTCCCCCCACCTTCTCCACACTAGCTCATCAGGTGTGAAAGTAAAAAAAAGAGAAAGAAAATGAATAGAAATATAAACAGAAGAATAAGAAACATAGAAGGAATAGATCAAAAACGAAACAAACATGAATTATCAATGTTGTTTAATAAAAACATGCATTAACGAAGAAATGCTGCCTAAGTATACAAATATATATATAATTTGTCTGACCACCACAATCTCTCTTCTCTTTTCTCTCTCCCCTGCTATGTGTTTGTATGGAGATATGCTTGTGTGTGTGTGCATGTTTGTGTGTGTGAGTTGATGGGCGCGGGTTAGTGTGCCGGTGTGTTTGTGTGTATGCGTGGATACGTGTATCGTATTTTTTTCTGCTTATCCATCTGTTCACACCCTCATGCCGGGTCACGCATGGAATAATTTTGTGGTCTACTCGACCATAGAGACAGACACCTACGTGATCATCATTCCACTGATTTTTCCTTTTTCTATTTTTTTTCTTTTTTCTCTTCTACTGCCACCACCCACCTCCCACCGTGCAGCCACAATTCTTCAGTACACTGATGAGGGCCGAAGGATTACGGCTAGAAAATATGTTCTTTCTTGGAAAAAAAAAACTTTTTTCTATATAAGTTGATATTCCTAACGTCAAAATATAGAAAATAAATTGTGAAAATATATAATCATATACTTTTCACATTGCTTTTTTACACACACACACACACACACACACACATACATATATATATATATATATATATATATATATATATATATATATATATATATATATAGTAATTGTCTGTATTTCTGAGATGAGGTGTTTTCATTATGGATTTCAGTGTTCGGACTGACTTCCTCATATTGGCTGCCAAGCTTAGAACGTTGTTCTGCCCTCCGGCTTTCATCAGGTGTTCTGTATTGAACTCGGGAACCGTCTGTCTGGACTCTCGAACCGAATCCCATTATTGTCACGGGGGCACCGCGCTCGGATTCCATATATTGGCTCTGTTAATTCTCTGTTGCTTTCAGTTATGCTGCTGCTACTGCTGCTTATCGTCGTATTGCTGCTGTCGCTGAATGTTACTTTCACTACCTTCGCACAGGATTGAACTTAGAATCTCTTCCTTTCTCTCTCTCTTTATATATATATATATATATATATATATATATATATATATATACGTATACATACATAGATAATAAACAAAACAAATATTTATTATTTATAGCCCCTAGAAAAACTCCTAGATGGGCACTCTAAGTGTAGTATTAACACAGTAGCTAAAAGTGTAGCTAGACTCAATATATATATATATATATATATATATATATATATATATATATATATATATATATATATATATATTAACGCTATACATTAGTTTGGTTTTCTATCGAAACCTTCGGTTTCACAGAAACATTAGCAACTCGGTCCGTAGGGCGGAAGATACTATATAGAACCGATTCTTCAATCAATGTTATTATAGTGTACAGTGTGTTAGATTATAAAACCATCGACCGAAGAGTCGGTTACACTTGCTAGTCTTGGTACTACGAGCTGAATTTCTTGTGTTTCTGTGAAACCGAATGTGTCAATGGAAGAGAAATCTAATGTATGGTGGCTATTGTAGAAAACGTGCGTGTATATATATATATATATATATATATATATATATATATATATATATATATATATATATATATATATATATATTGTATAATGATGCTTTCTTCATTCGACAACCAGAATTTGAATTCATAACCGCCAACGATATCGGCGTGGATACATCATAAACAAAAGATAAATAAGTTTGTTTATTTTTCTTTTTGTGTTTTGGATGAAAAAAAAATGACACAATACTGGTCATCTCTGATGATGAAATTTTATTCCGAAATTAACAAGATTAAAGTAAAAAAATTAATTAATTAATTGTGTATTGATAATGGCTTATATTTTCAATTTATAATACCGACCCAGTAATGTTTTAAAACTGAACGACCCATTTTATTATATATATATATATATATATATATATATATATATATATATATAGATATAGATATTAAAAACAATTAACGAAAAGCTATTTAAGGCCTTTCAACTATCATCTCGGCAAGAGAAAATCGAAAGTTCAGACAAATAAATAATATTGACGAAAGTAAAAAGCACAAGGGGAATTGAACGTGCTAAGAAATTAACGATGGGTGATTGAAATGAATTTAATTTTAAGTTGCAAAAACGATTAAAAAGGCACAGCGTGAGATGAAAAGTGGGTGGTTTAAATTCCTCAAAGAGATTCAATGATTTAACAAATTCCTTCTGCCGTTAATTAATTAATGACTGCATTAGCAAAAAGGGGGTTGACTTCAAATCTCCCCAAATATTTGGCCTATTCATTTGAAATTATCTTGGATAAGGGGATATAGTAAAAAAAAAACTAGGTAAGCAGATTGTTGGTAGCATTATTAATTGCTTCTACTCTGTTTCCTTACGTTTAGTGTATTCTACAAGACCTGCTTTCCTTCCTTTCGCAAGGATAATGTGCCCTGTACCAATTATAGTATTATTGTTTGCCAATTTAAATGCCAGTGTTATTCTGGTCTTATAGGGCGTACTTCCTTGCATTTGCAGACCTAAATAAGACAGAACGTTCCATCTAAAATTCGATAGGGAAGGGTAAAATATCTGTGTCTTCCTTGCTCTGCGACTTTGGACTCTGTTATTGGGAAGCATTCGGTTTACAATCCATGTTGTGCCAGTAGCTATAAAATAATGTTTTGAGGTCTTGCATAGAGCAGATTCCAAAACCATTTGAAAATGTCGGAATCTGTTTCTATCGCCATTCGTAAACAAACCTTGTGCCGACAGAAGGAACTCGTTAAAACATTGAATCTCTTTAGGGGACTTTGACCCCTTTTTTTCTTTTTTCATCCCACGCTGTGCTTTTTAATCGTTTTTTACGACTTAGAATTAACTTCATTTTAATTGTTCATCGTTACGTTTTTGTCACGTTCAATTTTCCATGTGCTCTTTACTTTCGCCAATATTATTTATTTATCTGAACTAATGAATTTAGCAATCTGACAATGAAGGATAACAAAAATAGAAATGACTGGGTTGGTGAATATGCAGACGACTGAGTTTGGAAGGTAGTGTACTTGTAACTGCGTAAACGATTCCATTTTGAGTATGCATTCAAATGATATAAGTATAAACCAAAGCCAATATTGGAAAACTCCCGTAGCATTGAAATGCAAATAAACATATTCATCCAAGCAAGAATATTGAGCGTAATAATAGTGAATACAATGCAAAACCTACAAAATAATTTGTTCCTATTAAGCAAAGCAGAAAAAATGGAAAGATTAAGTAAATATTTAGAAGTTTCAAGAGACGACGAAGAAAACGCGAAGTTAGTTCCAATAGTGATTGGGGAAGCGTGATGTATTATGAATTTGCTGAAACTTGTTGTCATTCCTATACCAAGGGGAAACCGATATCTGGTAATGACTCGTCTACGAATTCCTACTGAATAAATAATAGTAATAATAATAATAATAATAATAATAATAATAATAATAATAATAATAATATAATGATAAAGAAGAAAGTAAATACTCTTACTATTACGACTACTATTAATTCTATTAATATTACTAATATTATTACTACTATAACTAATTTTACAACTAATACTACAACCATTTTCCAATAAACAAAGACACTTAAAATGTTGTCATGACATTCTTTCGGTAAATCTTATTTAAGTTCTGTTTAATATCGTGAATGTAGATGTTCTTTTCACTGTTTTCTCTTTTTTATTTCTTCAGATTGTGTAACTCACACTAAATTTATGTTGTAATTGCAGTATTTTTAATGTAAAATTGAATTATCTGAAGGAGACAAATAAAAAAAGAAGGAAGTTAATGCGCTTACAAAAATTACCACTTCTACCACTCTTATATTAAACAAAAACTAAAAAAATTGATATTTCAAAATAACGTCATGACTTACCTTCGGTAACCCTTATTTTATTATTGTATCTCTATTTTGAATATACTATTAGATATAAAGTTATCTTATATTTTTAATGGTATAACATGAAAACTTATACTAAGTAGTAACTTAATAGTTTATGTAGTTATATTTCTATTTCTGTATGTCTGCACCTAAATTGATTTTGTATTGCTCACCTTAATTTTTGTGTGATAGTACAATGCTATTTCTACATAACTATGAGAGATACACATTATTCCTCTGGCAGTATTACAAATAAATGAACCAGGGTTTTATGTTGTCATATACACCAACAACATCATTAGAAATTACATCAAACAATAGTAAGATCCTTGGGGTACATAAGAAAAATCTAAGCGTCATGATCAGTAGGCACACTCTTGATAATCATATGGTATTTCCCGAATTTCGACCCTTCTTATTTCAGGTAACAGAATACCAGAGACTAAATAGAGGGAAGTAATTAGGATAAACAATAAACTAAAAATCACCTAGAGAAAGAAATAGATTACAAAAGAAAATAGACTAGAAAATGGGATTTTATCTACGCAATGTTTTTAACTATATGGGTCAGATTGACATGCATTGATGCGACGAAATAGAGGATCGAAGACAAAGCAAAACACATCATGAAAATGATAATTTTCGTAGCTTCAACTAATGGAAACGAACAGAAAGGTAAGTAAAACAACAGGACAATAAATAGTTTCCAATGTAAATTCACAAATAGAAACCGTACACAATATAATCATAGATTCCATAGAAACAACTGCCAACGAGACCAGATAACATCCAGAGGAAAAAGAAGCAGAAGTTAAACGCTTCAACGAAATCTTGAAAAAGATCAAAAGGAATATACCATAGAATGAAACATGTGCAGTACTCAAAATAAAAACGGAAATAAAAACAACAGCAGGCGTAACATTATCCAATCAAGAGGTGATAAAAGATTATGTAGTACCCAGCTCGTGTAAATTGTGAATTAGGTGAAATTAAGAATTACGCGCGCAGTTAAGCTGACAAAGTTTTGATAAATAAGTTGTTTTGCATGATTAGGTAACGATGGGATCAATGGACGGGCACGGGGGCCAAAAAGAGTCAAACACAAAGCGAGTGAGAATACGATGACTTGTTTGTCGCGAACAAAGGAAGCGACGGAACAAGTATACTTAAAGTTACTGGTGGTTGTGAAGACGAGAGTCTCGGGGCGGTTTGAGACACGGACGTCTAAAAAATGGTCTGAACGCTTTTAGTTATGTCTTGAATGAGACGAGAATGAACCAACTCTCTTCTCCTTCGTCCATGTCAGGAATTGTAGGGAATTAGCAAAGACTAAACCAATTAATATCGAAAACGGCGATTACTCTCCAAGGCATTACCACAAAGAAAGTAAATAAAACTTTTGAACCTGTCTCAACATCTGCCTTCCAGCCTTTTCATTTGTCATATGTAGCAAGTTTATTTTCAGAAAACAGATACACCACACTAAACGGCCAGGCAAAAACCATGGCACCAGCGGTAAAGGATGAAGACGATTAATTAATGTACCACAACGAATCCGCAGAAATGACGAGGAAAGCTAGACGCGGTAAAAAAAGAACCCACGGGTAAATTTATCTCTTACTATTGAAGAAACTTTTGTACAGCGCAAAGTAAAAATCAGACTAAAAGTTACCACGACACAAAAGACATTAACACATTTTTAAAAAATTAAAAGAACTGTATCATGGTTGGTCGCGTAGACGCGAAAAGAGCGTATAGTTAGTTTAAATACTTTATATTAACTCAACGTTAAACGTTTAGGTAATATAAATTATTTAAACTCACTATACGCTCTTTTCGACTTTCGGAGACGTTACATGGTGTGTTGTAACAACGGTATTTACGTACGAGAGGTGAAATACGCTAGAACAGCGGATGTGACTAAGAACGCGAAACCCGCGCAAGTTAAATAAGAACACAAAAAGGGAGTAAGTTAAAGATAGATGTATAAACGTCCCCTAAAGTGTGTAAAAAACTATTTAGCAACGAAAAATGACCCGATGACTTGGTGTAATTCTGGCAAGTATGTTTGAACTCTATAAATGTTTGTTAATTATTATTCGTAATAGAAGTAGTAGTAAGAATAGGCTTAGTAAAAGCAGTATTATTATGATTATTATCATTATTATTATGATTATTATCATTATTATTATTATTATTATTATTGTTAGTTGTAGTAGTAGTATAAGAAATAGTAGTAGTAGTAGTAGTAGTAGTAGTAGTAGTAGAAGTAGTAGTTGTTGTTGTTTAAATTCTATGCGTGCAATTGAAGGATACTCTATGTCAAATTCGGTGCAGTTCTGTCGAGTAGTTTGAATCTTATGTGTTTATTGCTCTTTAGTTTTAATAGAAGTAGTAGTGGTATTATTATATGTAGTATTACTAGTAGTTGGTTCCACTGCATGACAATCCCTATAATACAAATATGTTAAATGCAAAATGTTCTTCAATTTTTGAGTTGTTTAGAACTCTATAAGTGTTTATTTAAACAAGGTTTAATTTTTGTCGTTGCTGTTATAATGATAATATTATTTGCAACGTCTGTTTCATGTGATGCTGTAATAGTTTCAGCTTTAACTTTTCTTAAATCATCCTGATTGAGAGAAATCATTTTTTAAGTCGAAAGAAAAAATCAATTGCACTTTATTTCGGTGTGTTTCCGAGTTCTTTTGTGGCTAACTTGTTTTTAGTCCTTCTTTGAAAGCTTTGAATCCTTGTAACTGTGGTTATCAAAAAGTTTAAAATCCGAAATGGTTAAAAAGAAGGAATAAATAGGAAAAGGGGTGAGTCAGTCTCAGTTTAGTCGTAAAAGACCACTAGATTCACGCGAATCTCCAACAATTAATGATAGAAATCAAATTTGAGTTTAATATGGGAGGTTCCGCTCCTCCAGAAGATGGCACCATTGTTGTTTTGACAGCATTCCCTTGTAGGTGTGCCTCAGGCAATAGGTAAAAAACAATTCCAACTTTTGAGAAAAGAGAAGAGGTCGGGTAACCCATATCGTCGTCTTCAAAGAAGGGAATCATCGCTGACTTTGTAAATTACACAACAAACCAATAAAATAAAAGTTAAGAAGCACAAGATAATAAATAAATCATGATAATTAAAATTTATAAACCTTTGTTTAGAAAAACATGTTTAATGGGGTTTTGTTAATGTGTGTATGCGTCTTGCGTTTGTATTAGTATGACTGTTTCTAACAAAAATAAAATGAAACATAAAATTTCTCACTGGAGAATGGATTAAAAAAATGGCCACATAATTATTTTTCTTGGTAAAATAATTAAATAAACACTAATTAGTTGCGATTCGTCAAAGCGATTTCTCGTTTTTCAGTTTTCTGTAATGAACGCAGTGTCAACTAGGAGTTTTTTTAAGACAACAACACCGCTGTAGAAGTTTTTTTTATTACTTGACCTCATATTGCAAATGTTTTTAATTTTTTTTTCAAGACAAAAATTGTTACCTTGACTATATGTTAAATTATTTATATATCATCAATCTATATCACCACAGTCCACACGGGCAACGTCGAGTGAGACCGCTAGTAATTTTTAGACAACACCACCGCTGTAGACGTTTTTTATTACTTGACCTCATATTGCAAATATTTTTAATTTTTTTTTCAAGACAAAAATTGTTACCTTGACTATATGTAAAGTTATTTATATATCATCAATCTATATCACCACAGTCCACACGGGCAACGTCGAGTGAGACCGCTAGTAATTTTTAGACAACACCACCGCTGTAGACGTGTTTTATTACTTGACCTCATATTGCAAATGTTTTTAATTTTTTTCAAGACAAAAATTGTTACCTTGACTATATGTTAAGTTATTTATATATCATCAATCTATATCACCACAGTCCACACGGGCAACGTCGAGTGAGACCGCTAGTAATTTTATAAAATATGATCTTTTATATTTGCTGTTGATGGAGGCTATCAATATGCCAGATAAATTTTGGATTGGATTTGCATCAGATTTTAAGGAGATTTCACGGCATCTTGGCTCGGTGCAGTGATGCATCACACGATGCTCTCATTAGAGGAGTGCTAAGTCTTTCCGTTGCTTTTGAGAGCCCTTCATAATAGTGTAACCTTGGTGACCATTGTCTGCAGAGATGCCGGTTAAGTGCCATGGTCGATCGCCAGAAATAGTCAAGGGATGTGTGTGATCAAATAACTGGTAATAATGCAAGCTCTGGGTGATTAGCTCATGCGTTTAAGTGCTAAACGACCATAACAACAGCTGAAGAATTCATGAGAAATATCATAGACAAAATGTGTTATTTGTCGGAATGTTTTAGATGAGAATTGATAATCTGAATTATTTTGATCATTCCGACTGCTATTCTAGGATCGGGCAATAACAGTTTAATTAATTCCTTATAACCAAAACACGAATAACAAAAATACAGGAATTATCTTTTTTTACTAACATTTTCAGTGTTTATTAATCAATAAATCAATGTAAATATATATTTTATATAGGGCTTACTTTTCTGGCGCCCAGGGGAGTGAATGTTGGTGGTGGGGTTTATTTCAGGCTTGGTATGTCTTGAAATGGTTCTAAATCCCTTTCCCTTTTTATTATTATGATTAGTTTCTTTACATAAAGTGAATTCATGTCTTGTCTGGAGCGAGTTCCATAAAAATACTTTACCTTTTATTTCATTTCAAAGACTGAACCACGTTTTATAAAAATAAAATACAAATTTTATATTAACATTCATTAATTTATTAATAACTACTTCAAATTTCATTTATTCTCTGATTTACAGTGGATCTTTTAAATCAAAGGTATTCAATTTTTTGGTATTACTTTCAATTTCATTGCTCGACCTTATAATATTCTCATCTTGGTTATCATATCATCAAACCATCGATCGTTTTCATGTGCATCTTTTCGAACTCGGTAACCGACATGTAATTTCTAATTCAACTCTTATGCAATCCACACGGGTGAAGTGTCACTTTGTTTAAGAAGGGTATCGATTGAAATGACTCATTTTCATGTGTTTTATATTTACTAATATCACTTATCAAGGCTACAGGCGACTCGAGGATAAAAGGTAATTATATAGATAGTTTAATAATGATGACTATATGTATGCAGTGGATCGAAAATAATGAATTGATTAAATAAAATAACTTATAAGGTTGAGAACTTCGACTCCTTGATCTTTTGGCTCGGAGAAAAGTGTAGTATCTGTTCTGATATTACACTTACTCTTTTCTGTCGTTAGTCAGTCAATGAGAAATCTTTCTAGACTAAGATGATTGCATTTTTTGCCTCAATACACATTAAAACTGACCTCATGTATAACTCTGTCCTGGTTGGGGGGAATACATAAGGACTTAAGAAGATGGTTTATGATAAAAAATTTATTGGCACTAGATTTGAAGATGACTCTGTTGTAACCCTCAGAAAAGCAATCTTGTGGCAACGCATTTCACGGATGGGAAGTTCTTGTAAAGAAACTCTGTTCATAGAAATTCCGTTTGATCTTAGGCGCAGAGGGTAAAGAAAAACATTCGTTACAGTTGTGGTACAATAACGAGTTCTTGCTGCGTGTTTCACAGTATAAAACACTTATTGAAGTATAATACTTATTGTATATTATTCATTGTGAATAATGCATTAAATATACACCCGAAAGCTGCGTTTCGGTAACGTCATGAACGTTGTATTCAAACTGAAAGAAAATTATATTAAATTAGACTAATACTGTTTTCTTGATTAAGAAAATTCCATATAAAAGATGAAGGCTTAAACTTCCGACTCTAATTGGGGAAACGGAAAACATTTTGGTGAACAAAAAAAAAATCTTTACAAGACTTTTAAGGTCGAACATGTTCTTCTTCACTTGAGATTTTTTTTACATTTGTAGGGTTAGGAAGTAAACTTCCGATTACAGGTTGTTAGTTATGCGATGCATTTTGAGGGTTTACGCAGTACATTTTTCAAGAAAAAACAATATTATTATTTTCAATTAATCAATCAATAAAACGAAGCAAAGTGCAGAATGCTAGTTAGAAGAGATTGCATGTATATAGCGTCTGAATGTTTATCCCAGGCGACTTTAAACCTGGATATGGTAGGCTTCATCACGACCTCCTCTGGCAGGATGTTCGAGGGTGCCGAAACCCGAATAAAGAATGCTGCCATTCTTCTGTTTAGACGAACACGACGATAATATATTTCCTGAGGCTGATGGAGGAGACCGCAACTAAATATGGTGGTAAAAAACTCCTCTATAGGTAGATGACCATTCCGCCTCACCCTCGCATCCTTTACCGGTCAAGTGAGGACAGATTAAATCTTTGAAGCCGTTCTTTGTAGGTAATTGTAGAAAATACCATTATTCCGCAAAATGCTACTAAACATATCCAAGTGTTTCGATGTCTTTATCTATCATGATTTGCACAAACTTTCAATAGACTCATCAGTGAAGCTATAGTTAGATGCGTGTAAAATAGTCTTAAAACGGGATTTTCCATATAAGGTTAAATTAAGCAAAAGAATGGAAAATACCATTTACAGTCAAAAATTAGAGTTAGGGTTAAATGTCAGAATATGACGTTACGGACATAAAGTATTAAATGCGACGTGGTGATAAAGACAGAAATCTCCCCCCCTCCTCTCTCTCCCCCTCTCTTTATCATTTAACTGAGAGTGCTCAGTCGCGTTTTTTAAAGTGGTGTTTACTTTTCTAATTCTAAGACGACGAGAATATGCAACTTAGCAGTGCTGTAAAAAGTAAAATGTCTAAAAGCATGTTTTCTTCATCATTATCTATTATTAGAGCTATCCGGGGAGAGATAGAGACGATCGCTCTAATCACACTAGAGAAAAAGAAAAGTGAATACGAACAGCATTTTGACTGAGAAACTAGTGTTAATCAGCTGTGTACAACACGATATATTTGTTTACGTTCAGGAATTAAAGAATTGGCTCACCCTAGTGATACCAAAGGTAGGCACAAAAAAACTATTTTGATACCGCTTGTTTTTATGTTCTGAAAATTTTGTATTGCACTAATCAGTCACGGTGATCAGGGCCAAAATTCTACTCGATAAGGGTTAATGAGTTTGTCAAGTGGAGATCTGTAATGATGGTTGTAAATGGGAAGAATGTGATTATTTATAAAGACGGCTCAATAAAAGTGTGTATACTTTGTACTTGAAAACGACCATGCTGTAGCCAGCTGAGAAGCAGCCCCGTGTTGTTGTGTTCTACAGACGGGTAGTTCTAGACAAGAAACTTTGTTTATGGTAGTTCTGTTTAGTTTTAGGTACACAGGGGGCGAAAGGGAAATTATTTACAGTGGTTGTAGTTAGACGAGTTTTTCTTGTACTGTTGTGCAGGGGGGACCATGGATTGGAACTCAGTCGAACACCTACCATGAAAATAACGATAGAGTAGAGAAAGACCAGCAACGTCTTTCCTGTGAGAAAGAGGCTACATCAAAGGAAAAGGACACCCCCTACTAGATTTCGACGTCGGTCCTATACTGTGTAAAGGCTGGAAAGGATGCTCGGAGCGGCACCTTTTCAGAAGTAGTGACAGTAATTTATCTTATGACGCATTTGACTCTTATACATGTAAAGGATTGCGATAGGAGTAATATATATGTTGTATCGGTAGAATGATTCAAACATTTTCCCCAGCGACCTTAGCAACGGATTTGATTATGTCTTCGATTTCAAGTCTTATCAAGAGAGGGCTTCTCTAAGCAATTGGGGCAAAGTGAGGACATGAGCATTAGTGGTGAAACGTGTGAAGCTTTGTTTTAGAAAAAAGTAACCACCTATCTTTTTCCCATTGCACCACGTGCTCCAGGCCAGAAAAAGAGGACCAGCAAGATCTTAATCATTAATTTTCTTCAAAATGGTTATGCCATCTTCATAAATGTCAATGAATGATCTTAGAATGTGATTTAGGAGATCATTGGTGAACATCAGGAAGAGGCTTGAGTTCAGAATGCATCCTTGAGGCATTCGTTGAAACTATGTGCTTCGGACTCTTGCCCATCAACGGCTACTTTTATAAATATATCCGAATGATTCTATAGTTGAGAGAATATTACTAGATATTCCATATCTAGCAAGCTTGTGAAGTAGGCCTATATGTAAACTCTATCAAAGACATTTGATATATATACAGCTATTGATATAGAAAGTAAGTCCCCGTCAAGTGATACACTGATCCTATATGATAGTACAGTCAAGACATCAGCAGTTGATCTTGCATGTACGAAATCCATATTGCTTGTCCCTAGAAAAGGTGTTTTTGCTGAAGTGATTGACAACTTTTTGATTTATCACTGATTCAAGAAACTTACTCATGATGCACAGTTAACTGGTTGGTCTATATTGAGATGTAGAATTCATATTTTCAGTATTTTTAAATACTAACGAAAATGTCTAGGTTAATAGGAAGTATTTCTCATTTAAACAACGATTGAATTTCTTTGTGAGAATAGGAGCTAGGTCTTGATGCAGATTTCAAAGCACTATGATTAGAATATTGTCAGTACAAGTTCCTTTTCTGGCATCAAGGTTCTTGAATAGTTCAGCAACATCCCGGACAGATATATAGAGGTTGCTCAAAGTGTCATAGGGGGGATTCAGGAAGTAGGTTGCCATCAGCGCAACAGGTAGAATTTGATGTAAAGTTATTTGAAAAAAGTTTAGCTTCATCGGATTCTGAGGAAATAACTTCTAAACCCATCGATGATGGTTGGAATTGAGGTCACTCATTTCTTCAGGACCCTGTTTCTTATTAGCCAAACACTCCTGGGAAGCAAGCCTCTACCCAGTCATTCTAGATTAACGGATTGGGCAAATGACTTTCTATATTACCCTTTTGAAGTGATTGCGAGCAGTCCCAAAGGCGGTTTTTGGTTTGATCACATCTATTTTGTTGAACGTATTTAGAATAGTGGTATATGTTTGTATTTAAAAACAAATTCATCTTTAGAGATCGCGTGATGAGTCGAGTTGTTCACTCGCCAGCTCATCTCGTAGTCTGTTGGACCCGGTCTAAATCTCTGTGGAGCTTTCTCTCCTCGAGTCTACGCCAGTCTGCAATCTCTTTCACCTCAATCGAGTCTACCACCATCCGCTCCAATATGCTCGAAGCCGAACTCTCTCAAACAACTATGACTACTAAATATATTTAGTTTCTACCGGAAATCTTAAACGTATGGTCTTTTAATCAGAGCGACTGATAAGCAGAAATGACTCGCCCTGTCAGCCACTCCCAGTTGATCACTCATCTTACTTCCGATCTCCTTTCACTCATCTTATTTCCGATCACCTTTCACTCATCTTACTTCCGATCACCTTTCACTCACCTTACTTCCGATCACCTTTCACTCACCTTACTTCCGATCACCTTTCACGCATCTTACTTCCGATCACCTTTCACTCATCTTACTTCCGATCACCTTTCACTCATCTTACTTCCGATCTCCTTTCACTCATCTTACTTCCGATCACCTTTCACTCATCTTACTTCCGATCACCTTTCACTCACCTTACTTCCGATCACCTTTCACTCATCTTACTTCCGATCACCTTTCACTCATCTTACTTCCGATCACCTTTCACTCATCTTACTTCCGATCACCTTTCACTCACCTTACTTCCGATCACCTTTCACTCATCTTACTTCCGATCACCTTTCACTCATCTTACTTCCGATCACCTTTCACTCATCTTACTTCCGATCACCTTTCCTGTTGGTGAATCATTTCCTCACCTTCTCCAGGCTCTGGCTCGAGGAAGAGGGGAGTCCAGTGTATCACATTTGTTTACAATTTATTATTAGTTGCCTTATAAATTAGTTGATCAATATACACAATTGATGTTTCATTTGCCTTAAAACCTATTTCTCCCATTTCAACTTTCAGCGCGTATCTTTCAGTATACTTTCTATTTTCTCTAAAGCAAGCATTGAACTTTCAACCTTGGATAGAAATCGCAACACTAAGGGTGGTGATTGTATTGTTAAAACAGGCGTAAAAACAACAAGTTGGGATCTGGTATGATTAAGACTCCTGTTCAGCTTTAGATTATAATGGTGTCCACTACTGTTAACATATAAAGATGAAATATATCAAACCTCGATCGGGCAGACAAAGAAGAAATTCAAATAGCTACGACATTATCCAATTTGCATTGACACTTGCTTCGTTCAAGCAATAAAAACGTCTTGCTGCAGAGACACGTTAAGGAAATTTAATGAAATATTTCTTTCCTATCTTTTTCTCATCGGGT
>OY744515.1:233792937-233970437 GCA_963556195.1 Sepiola atlantica | reverse complement strand
AAATGCGGAACCGTAAATACTTAATGCGTCTGTTCTATCATCTTTTTGATACTGCTCTAGTGAATTATTTGCTTTTTCATCGCAAGTTAATGGCCATCAGAAAACAAATGCTAAATTTCCTTGAAAGTCTAGCTCTTTGTAAAACTGGGAGTTTCACTGCTTCAAAATAAGGAAGACCTGCTGATGTTAAGCTCATGCTGGAAGCAACGACGCAATCAGGTCCACTTTCCTATGTTTCCGTGAAAGAAGTGAGACTTCATGGAATTGATCATTTAATGTATTGGAAGGAGAACAGACAACGATGCAGATGTCGGGATGCCATTTAATGACTCGTGTGCATTGCAATAAATGTGGCGTAGCACTTTGTTTTAATAAGGATCAAAATCTTTTCCTTACATTTCATACTAAATAGTGATAAATATATTCTTATATTAGAGATATAATAATGGATTTTCTGTTCATGCATGTATAATATACATTTTATTTTGTTTATGCTGTAATATTACGACAAAAGGCAATTGATATCTTTTTTTCTATATTGTATATAATATTATCTTTTATAACAATTACATCATTTGTTGCACATTTGCAACATGATGTATTTTTGTTCAATAAACTTTTTTCCAAAAGTCATTTATACAACATTATATTACCCCTATATAACGTTTTTCACATAACTTTTTCTCAAACCAATATAAAATATAAATAATTTAAGGGTTAAATAAATTATTTTATTTTAGCTCTCACATTCTTACGATCACACATTTTAATTATTTATTTTCAGCATGCATATATATACATACGTATATATATATATATATATATATATATATATATATTTATTTATTCTGGTACAGAAAAATTAGTACAACATTCGTACCGTCGGTTTCAAGCACGGAAGGTCTTACCCATCCGGCTCTCTTCAGCTTCTCAGAAGAGAGCCGGATGGGTAAGACCTTCCGTGCTTGAAACCGACGGTACGAATGTTGTACTAATTTTTCTGTACCAGAATAAATAAATATTATGCTCTTAATTTTTAACTTTAATTCTTAATTAATCGAGCACTCTGCTGGGATTTTTCCTACCATTCTACAAAGAAGTTATATATATATATATATATATATATATATATATATATATATATATACATGTGTGTGTAGTAAGGTATAACATATATTCATGCAATTAATTCATACATTACTACCTAGCCCTACCTGTTACATTAAGAGAGGCCCTATATTTTTGAAAAGGTGTCCTTCAACTAGTATGGATATTGAATTAGGTGAAATTGATAAATTGAGTGCGCGTTCCCCTAACATAGATTTTGGGGAATGAATCATTTATCATGAAATAACAAAATAGACAGTTGGGTCGAGATAAGATATTTGGAGTTAGCAAGCACAAAGCGAGAGTTAATGTGGTCCGGTGATTGGTTGACGAGAAAAAAGGACTATGACATCACACTTGGGGCTGTTCGTGGATGGATCCTACGCGACATGAACCTAGAAAATATGGTCTAAAACGTTGAGTTAATCCGATAGGACGAAAGTGAGTCAACCACATCTATCCCATTTCCCAGTCAGACGGTATGAATTACCGTAGTTAGAAACTTAGAAGAACAGATACATTAATCTAGAAAAAAGACGGTCTCTCTCCCAGGCGTTATCTAAATGAAGGACGAATAAAACCTCTGCCCTTGTTTCAAGAGCTGTCTTCTTAATTCCTTTATCGTATAAAAAGTTTATCCACAGATGTGTATCTATGATGATCTCGTGCCAGGAGAGAAGTCCACTAGACGAATCACAACGAACCGAGTGGAAATACACAGCACAACGAAAATACGAAAACGAAGCAGAAATCTATAACGAATAACGATGAAAAACCGAAGGAATTCAAAATGAAATTTCATTTTAGAAAATTACTACGGCACACATCATACTGAATACACACGCAAACATACGTAAAATAATTTGTGAAAGCATGGTATATCCCACGTATTTGTAAAGAACACTCTCCTCCGTCGCAAAGAGAAAAAGAGAAGACACAAAAAAGGTTACTAACAGTTTAAATGTTTTAGAATTACTTTTAAAAACGTGTGTAAAATTGTAAAACGTTATAGTGACGTTTCCAGGCTTTTGGACTTTTGGGAAACGTTAGCGTGAATAAGGACGATTTAAAATACAAATATTTCATCCATATCATTACATACTAACGTATTGATAACTGTTAAAGTAAATACTTAAGATTTTACATAATATATTATATCTCCTTAGAATATTTTATGTGTATAGATTAAACAATCTATCTATATATATATATATAAGATGAATGATCAGATTTATATCATAATATTTATTTATTTATTTAATGTCAATTTGGGAGCAGAAGACATCTTACCCATTTTTCTTAAGAGACAAGTGCCAAATGAGAAGTATACAATATCACATGTTAAATGCAAAAAAAGGCTTTAGAAAAGTACCAAAAACGGTCAGTGGCGATATAGAGATGATATAGGCCAACACTTGTATTTATTTATATCGTAGTTTTAAAAATAACTATTTAAAGGTTGAAATATAAAATATTGAGCTTCCTTTTGCTTTGGAAATGCATTCTCATGAGAATCCATTTGAACTATATGAAATAATTTTATTTTTTATTATCATATATATATATGGTATACATTTTTATTTATACAAACATTATTGGTTATATATGTGCATACACGTTTCAGAGCTGCGATCTCTCCAGGGAACCAGTTTCCTCAGACTTCAGAAAAATGGAATAAGAAATAACAAACTTCTTTATCATGTTAATTATACAGGCTGGGGAGGTATGGGTGTATAATTAAACAGGCAAGATTTGTATCCAATTACACATTCACGCCACTCCCTTTATTTAACTTTTAATGATCTAAGTTTTTTGAGTATAGTACACCGCTATCAAATCCTTTTTTACATTTTATTATCCTACACGAGAGAATCTTACTATATTTTACCTTAGTGTAGGTTTTGATTTTATCTATTTCTCTCTTTTTATATTTTTGTTTGTTTTCTATGTTATTCCTAATTTTTCTGTTCATATGTAACCTGTATTTTCATTTATGTAATGTTAGGTGGTGTTTATTTAACCTAGACTTTGTAAACTCATATGAGTGTGTTTGGATATAAAATGTAAAAATAGGATTTGAAAGCGGTGTACCATACTCAAAAAACTTAGATCATTAAAAGTTAAATAAAGGGAGTGGCGTGAATGTGTAATTGGATACAAATCTTGCCTGTTTAATTATACACCCATACCTCCCCAGCCTGTATAATGCACATGATAAAGAAGTTTGTTATTCCATTGTAGTGTTGGCTTTATATTTGTTCCATGAATTAATGCTAGCGCCGGTCCTAATGTAAACAAGTTGATTAGTAGGTAAGATGGGTGATGTGGGATACTGAGGCAGGGGGTTATCATTTTGTGCCTGTAGGCTGTATAATATATTCATAAGAGTATAGAATCACAACACACGGGAAGGTATAGATGTAGAATGACATGTATGATTGTGTATATAAATAAATTTACTGGATGAATATCGGTAGATGTATCCATTAATTCATGGTCTTTGTATTCTCTAAGAACGGCGTGTATACATGAGGAAGAATAGTAGATGCATGCCTTTACGAAGGAGGGATAAGAGTATGTGTGGATATATAGTATATGTGGTGATATGTATATAGGTATCTATATGTATGTTTGTATGTATAGAGGTATGAAAACTTAGATAGAGATGCATTTCTTATAGAAAAATGTAGATATATGCCAGTATATATATTATATTGTATGAATGGGTGTATAATAAGTTGCAGGTTTTATTTAGTAAAGTAATTCTAGGTTTACAAAGTTATTTGATTGTCTGTCTATATACGTATATATGTGAATAACTAATGTTTATATTTGCATTTAGGCATAATTATTTGGTTTACGGATATGAGTGGGTTTTGGATATAAAAATATGTATATACAGGGTGGGCCAAAATAAGGGTCCTATATTTAAATTTGAATAACTTGAATTTGAATAACTTCCACAAAATAAAAGTTAAACTCACCAAACTTTATGTGTGTGTAGACTGACCCTTCCGAGATATTTTGAAATAAACAAAACAAATTTTAGCCGAAAAACACTTCTTAAAACTTACAAAAACTAAAGTATTGTTTTTTTACACTGTTTTGAGTTTTTTAAGCAAAAATAATGTTTTCTAAATGAGGGTACGTTCCTTAGGGCTAATACGGCTCATGCTTGCTTCGGAAGGGGTCCTTTACTTATTCTAAAAAAAAAAAAAATCAATAAATAAAAAAGTTATGAATTTTTAAAAATAGGACCCTTATTTTCGCCCACCCTGTATATACATATATATATATATATATATGTATTATATATATATATATATATATATATATATATATATATATATATATATATATATATATATATATATATATATATATATGTTTGACATTCTAACTCTTCAATTCTTGTATTGGCTGCAATATCGAGAATCGACCCTGTTATCAATACTTTATGTGACTGAATTGTTAATGAAGATTACATTTAAGAACTCTGCTTGATTTGAACAGGATATTAAATTCAATTCGATTGTGTACGGATAGGCAGGCTTAATTATAATGTTGCCTCAAGTTGATTCCCAAAGTGTACATGGAGCAATGGTAAAATCCAAGAGACGCCATAGGATATTAAATCATATACCAAATTATGCCCGACCGACTAAAGTTTGGTTTGGAATATTTTCTTAATAATTATTTACAAGATAGTAACTTTAGATGAATCATGATATTTTTTGTGCCTATGATTTTAGCGCGAATTTGGATGCCATTTTTCGACACAGAAAAAGAACAGAAATTGCACATAAAAGACGTGAAGAATTAGTAATATATATATATATATATATACATACATATATATATATATATATATATATATATATATAAATATATATATATATATATCTATAAGTATAAATATTTTGAGACGAAGTATATATAAATAATTTGACAGAAACGTAGCAAAATCACATGCATGATATACTCTTATTTTGGTGGACAGAGGTAACGCTCTGCTGGTTAGTAATGGCTGTGAACATGTATGTATGCGTACGTTCACTGCACTAGTCGTGATCGTCCCCACTCGTTGTGCCGGTCCAAGGATGTTGTTCTATTATACTCAGTGCTGCAACATCTTTGTTGCAAAGTAAAACCATGAGTTCAGTTTATCAACATGTAACAAATTTATTCGTTTGTTATAAATTATACTTATGTTCTTGGGTTGAATGGCAGACTTGCAAATACAATTGTTCTATTCCGGCAAAATAACATATAAGTTTCACACAGTCCTTTGGCTAAGAGTCCAAAATAGGCCCATCGTGTATCAAAGGACACCCTGTTTCTAAATCCTTACCAGCTCTAACAAACATCTTCCCGTCATGCCAAAATGGCCAGGTCTCAACCTCCCATCGCTTTTACTCTTGACCGAGGCTTTCTCACTGGTTATCACCAGACCACCGAAGCATTCACCACTTTAGATTTCAACTTTAGATAACTGTCAGACAGAGGATTATCAGGGAAACGGTATGTGAACATCCCAGCATGAAACCCTGTCTTTACGAGGTACTTACTTTATTTATAAAGGAAATAAACTTCTGGGTTGATCAAAATAAAACGAAAGATATTTTAACTTTTTTAGTGCCCCCTTGTTTTCGTTGGCATCAAACACTTGCATCAAGCACTTGCAATGTCTGCCATTCATATGCATCACTAAATAATACAAGCTACTGCATTTTTACAATGGCAAAGGTTTATTGAACTCCCTCTATCTAATTCCAAGACTAATTAACTAAATTCTGAAAGTAAAACTTAAAAATAATATGTCGCTAATTTCGTAGTTTAATGGCTTAAATATAAAATTTCGGCATTATTCGCAAATAAATATTTTTTTTACTTTAAAAAACATGTTTAAATGAAAACATTGAATCGGTTAGCTATCTGTATACCCTACATTTATCCATCTGAAAATTCCTTTTTCGTTGGATAGAAATAAAACAAAACAAATTGGAAAAGATTTGCAATTTCATGACTAAACTAGCAGGTACACTAGATGAGTAAATATATGTTCTCTTTACCCACAAAACGATTTTACCTGCTCTTCACCCTATCAGAAATACAATTAACCTTTTTCTTCTTTTTCTGTATGCTTTATATTAAACAGCATTTCCATGAACAGAGTTTCGTCTTAAAAACTTCAATATATGTAACATACCAGCACGGGATTACTCCCTGAGAGATACAACATTGTCATCTTCTGATCCAATGTGAACTAATACTTGTCATAAACCGCGCCTATTAGTAATCAAATTGTGTTACTCCATTCATCATTTTAATGATCTAATAATATTCTTTATCATTCAACAGACAATCTGTCCGTCTCATTAACCCTTATTCTTGACTGGTTCTTAGCATTGGCAAGTGGTGACCAATAAATAAATAAATAATTTTTTTTATTTTTCACATATTTCATATTTTATAGCATTACATTTTTGGGGTAAATCTAAAGGATCTACCCAAGAGTGATTGTGTTCGAGTGGATCTAAATAGATTGAAATTTGTTGAAATACTTTCGTAAAATTCATAGTATTTAACCGCCTGTAGCACACCAGGTGTTTTTCGTGAAGGATTGAGGAATTCTTCTCCAAGTCCAGAATATCATATTTATCATTTCTATTCGTATTCTATTTATAATTTTCAAGTTTTACGCAAATAAAATATAGTAAAACGCAGTTTTTCCTTTTCATGGATTTCCAATGCAAACGTAGATATTATCTTAGTCTCTGTGATCAAAACAAAATATACTTATCCAAGTACAGACAAACATACAGGGACTACGGTTTCGTACCTGGCTCAGCAGAGCCAAATATCGAGGTATCGTGTAAAATATATAATAAAGATGCTATGCGACGTATAGCGAAGGAAAGGGGTAAAAAAACGAAAAAAAAAGAAAATAATGTTCAATCAAATGGAAACAACATTAAGCCCGAGGAGATTTTCTCTTTGCTTTCAAAGAGAAAGTCTCAATGACTAAATATAGATTGTTTCTGGGATCTTGAGATGATAGGGAGAGTGCGACTTACTAAGAATAGAGAATAAGTCGATACTGAAATTAGAGGCACAGGTGCGGTTATTTATAAGATGCTCAACTCTCGACGAACGATAAGTATTATGTAAAACGTCCGTTGGTGAATAATTTGCATTGCTAATTTTTCTGGGCACGTGTTGTTTGACCCTGATGTCTAATCTTTGTGACGTCATCCCAACGTCCTGTATACTGCAACTACATTTAAATTAATAAATAATAGAATTATTGTGATGTAGGGGAAGGACATATTTTCGAATAGAAGTCAAGATCGGTCAGGAGGAAAAAACAACTCGTGTATTCGCAGCAAAATAACATTGTTGTACAGACAAAGAAATGTTACCAAGCGAAGGTAGGCGAAGGTAAATAGGGCATCTGTCTACAGTAGCTGATTTGCTTTTGTAAACATTTGATATTTTGGTTTTAATTGTACAATGTGTAAAGAATAGCCATTGTTGCAGAGGGTCGTAGTGATAAATTTAATTTCTTCATCCAGCTTGGTCTTCGAACAAATCATTAACGCCCTTAAGATTGAACTTTTGTTGTATGGGACAAAATTAGTCTCAACGAGTGTAAAGACCAGTAAAGGTAAGTTTCCGATATACTGACGTCAAGAAACCAGAGGAAGCTTTACTAACCAATACATAAAAAAATGGCAGTGAGAAATTGGCTTTGTTGATTGAACTTCTTTTCTTTTTTTTTCTTTTTCGTTTTTTTACGCCTTTCCCTCGCTATAATTCTCATAGCATCTTTATTATATTTTTTACACGATACCTCGATATTTGGTTCTGTTGAGCGAGTTACGAACCGGTCAGCTGCCCTTTCATTTTATTAATTCTTAATTCATCATGATTAATAAATATTGTCCTTTTCATGCCATTATATATATATATATACATACATACATACATACATACATACATACATACATACATACATATATATATATATATATATATATATATATTAGTACTTCATGTATCCACATAAAATATTATAAGGAGATATAATTTTTTATGTGTCAGTTTTCAGTATTTACTTCAACAGTGCTCGATACGTAAGTAGAGCTAGGTAGTAAGCAATGAAAATATATATGGCAATCAAGCTACACAGAGTCTCCCGAAATATAATCTACTATACCCCTCCCTATAACCAGATGCTAAAAACTAAACTAGGCAAAAAATTCCTAAATCTGATTGAAAAACAGTTCCCCGTAACCAACCCTCTACATAAAATATTCAATAAAAATAATCTAAAACTATCCTACAGCTGCTGTGAAAACCTAGAAATGATAATTAAGACACACAACAACAAAATACTAAAAGACAACAATAGAGAAGAAAAAAATAAACAAAGTGGAAAATATAACAAAAATAACACTACGAAGAACAAAAATATAAACAATACTAATAGAAATAAACAAAACACAAATAATAACCACCCGAATAGAAACGAAAAAGTTAGCAATGAAGAGAAAAGATGTAACTGCATAAATCGTAAACTTTGTCCACTACAAAATAAATGCCTAACTAAAAGTGTTGTATACCAAGCAACGATATTTGCCAACGAAATACCAAATAACAAGAAATACTACGTGGGTATGACATCCCTAGACTTGAAGACCAGATACTATGACCATAAAAGTATGATAGGCATAGGAGCGTCACCAACAAAGCCTTTGTTCGAGGGAAGCCCAACGATTGGCTGAGGGAACAACAAAGAATCTGATTGGTTAACTAGCAAGCCATGTATATAAAAACACCTGACAAAAATAACTCCATGCATTTAGCCTGACGATTCCCCCCGGGGATGTAACACAGGAGCCTCTGTGTAGCTTGATTGCCATATATATTTTCATTGCTTACTATATATATATATATATATATATATATATATATATATATATATATATATATATGTATTTATGTATATATATATATATATATATATATACATAATTACTATTTCCTGTAAATACATATATATTGTAAGGCAATAGAATAAATACACACACACACACACACACACATATATATATATATATATATATATATATATATATATATATATATATATATATAAATATATATAATTTTTAATATGTTTAAATATTAAAGTGTTTATGTACCTACGGACAATTAGGCTTCGGGATTTTACCCTAATCAGTGCAGGAGTGGCAATTGCAGGTGGTCGAATAGGATCGAACGCAGTTCGTAGATTCAGACTAGAATCATGAGGCTAACGTCTATTCCCACGTGGCCACACAGTAATTGAAGTTAAGTACACTCGAGAGGCGGGGAAAGCGTGTTGTTGTCGAAAATGTTCGACGCTCGAGCGGAACTTTGCATCATAACTTCAAAGAGTGCTCTACTATAAAGACCATTAACTTTGCACACACACACACATATATATATATATATATATATATATATATATATATATATATATATATATATATATATATATGTATAGTTATGCGAACATTGTTAAAAATAACAGAATTCGTCTGTTTAATTATACCTTTTTTAATGTTTGAAATTATTCTGATGGTCCTTTTTGTATTAAAACAAAAAGTATAAATGTTCCATATGTTTCACAGGTTTTACAAACGTTTTCGATTCTTTGCCGAATCATCCTCAGGTTTCAAAAGCAAATGAACAAAATCTCTAGATTAGAAGAAAAAGCCATCAAAAATGTTATACGCAGATACATATCCCCGATTGACAACAACAAAAATTAGACTCATTATTTACTATAAGAAATTTAAAACCCAAAAAACAACTCCTCCCCAACTAAAAAAACACTAGAAAGAACCAATGTTATTCATAATTTTAAATGCTCTTTGGGAGAATGTAACTCCCATAATAATAATAATAATGCTTATAGCTACATTGGTTTTACAAGCACTACCTATCCCGTCGCCTCACTATGTCTCTTCTAAACTCTAGCTCAATTTACCAACATCTACAAAAACATAACTAACCTCCCTCTGATTTAAGACAAATTCTAGTTAATAACACTAAAATTATACATTCTGAAACCAATTTTATAAAAATAAAAATACTTGAAGCCATCTACATACAAACACAACAACCTTAAATTCATAACATCACATATGAAACTAGTGGTAACATTTTAAAATGCTTAACGTAGAACGATTTTGTGCTGTGATGCCATCCAGCGTTGCTGAATTCAAATCGTCAACGACTTTCTGGAACAATGCGAAAACGTTCTCAACGCGTTTCTATGCTGTCTTTTACAAATTCTCTTCTTTCTCTAGCCTTTTTGTTAATTTGCTTTTGACACCTGAGGATGATCCGACGAAGAATTGAAAACGTTCGTGAAACCTGTGAAACATATGGAATATTTTTATTTTTTTATTTTTTTTTTTAAAAAGACCATCAGAAAAATTGAAAAAATATTAATGGTATAATTAAACAGACGAATTCTGTTATTTTTAACAATGTTTGCATAAATGTGAAAATGCTGCCTAAAAACTCATATATATATATATATATATATATATATATATATATATATATATATATATATATATATTAAGTATTTACTTTAACAGTGTTCAATACGTGAGTAAAGATTTGTAGTATGTAAAAATATATCTATAGAAAGTAAGCTGCACAGATATTTTCATGTTTAATTCTCGCAGGAAATCATTGTTTTAAATGCATTCAACATTATGATTTCCTGCGAGAATCGAACATGTGCATTACTGTGTAGCTTATGTGCCCTCATTTATTTATTGCAATACTACTATATACACACATAAATATATATATATATATATATATATATATATATATATATATATATATATTATGAAGGGGAATTTCGATATTGTAAGCTGAATGAACAAATGTAGCTAATTACACTCCCGTTTGTGTTTACTATTTATCAAAATCGACGAAATAGATTTTGAGTACGTGTGCCAAGCATACGGTTATTTTTATTATTTATATAGAGTATATCGGGTTTCTAATCGTTCGACCGGCGGTAGTTTTACATCATCTACACTGATGATTGTCAAACATATATGTCTGTGAATATAAATATTTATTTATTAAAATAGTTATGAATCTCCGTTAAAGTCGAGCACTTTAAGAGAAATATAATAAATAGTAAAAAATTAGCAACTTTGCGAGTTCTCTCCCTGGGGTAGATACACCGCTGTTTTTTTTTTCTGTCTATGTTTATAAATAAAAATATGGGGCCTGTTTCTCTCGAATTTAAAATGTGGCTGTCACGAAAGCCGAGCGGTAAGAGTTGTGATTCGCGTTATTCGGATCCGAATCGTCTGACCGTCGGTAGTGTTAGATCATCCACATAATTCTTGATAAACGTGAAACATATATGTCTGTCGATATTTAGATATTTATATAGTAACAATAATTAGATTTCGTTTAAGTTGAGCACGTTAAACGACATACTGAAAGATTCATATTTAGCAACGCTGCGAGTTCTCTCCCTTGGCGAGATGGTAGAACGTCTGTATCTTACTATGTTTATAAATGAAAATATAGGGCTTATTTCACTCGGATTTAAAATGTCACGATGGCCGAGCTGTAAGAACTTTGGATTCGAGTTCGAATACTTCTACCGGCGATACAGTTATATCATCCACAGTGATCATGAAACATACACGTTTTTGATTATTTATTTATTAAAAATTATTATATATACAAACACACACACCCATATACACACACACACACACACATATATATATATATATATATACATATACATATACATACACATATATATATATATATGTATGTGTGTGTGTGTGTGTTAAGGGGGTATGTTTATTTATGCGTGTTCCCCAGGTGTGAGTTAGATTATATAATATACTCAAACGTTTACATCCTAAGTAGTATTTTGCAGGTAAATCTGGGCTCACTTTAAAAATAAGTATAATTGCTTACAACTGGGTACAAAGTTTTTCTATATATAGCTTGTTTCCTAAACATATTAAAGAAAAAAACTGATTTAAAATCGACATTATGATTTTTCTTAATCTTCTCCGGTCATCTATTTTTGTTACATCAGTAATCTTATGCTAGGATATAATATCAACATGCAGATCAGATTTTCCTAAATATTTCAGCAGATAGACCCCTAAAATAGCACTATAAATTTATTTTCACAACTCTTTCTGAATTTATCCAGTTCATTTTTAAAATGATTTACATTAAGACTATTTTAATTTGATTAGGCAATTTTTTCCAAGAATATAATTAGAGAAGAAATTTGATTCTGTGGTAAATATAAATTTTGAAATATTTCTTGCTAGTGCAAGGGGAGATAAAAACAAATTTTCAATATTTCGAAATGAGTTTAATAATTAATCACCTTTGATTTATCTAATTTGTAAAGAATTAAACCTAAGGATTCAACCCTATTTAATGTTAGACAAGCAGGAACACCAAATGGGCAAACCTATACTCTTTCTTCCCCTAGCCCGTAACATAATATTACTTTCTCAACTAAGCTCAGGTTTTTCTGTGTAAAACAGTCACAGCAAGAACTCTCCTTCCTACCACCACAAGAAAAACGTTCATAATTTTTCTTCCGTGTACCCAAAACCAAACAAACTTTCCGTGAACAGAGTGTCTTTCCGAGAACTTTCCATCCGTATAACACAAAACCACGCGATTCTTTACAGATTGCAACACTGTCATATTCCAAACCCGCCTCTCTGATCGTGAGGACCAGCAAACCTCACTTATCGATGTGTTCTTGGCTTCACTGCTCGAGGCTTGTGCGACGAATGCTTATAGTTTGCTCGGAAACGCTGATCACATTGTGATAAAAAGCTGATGAGCCGTTGCTCTAAACGACGAGCTACTACAAGCAGATACCACAAATGAGTTAACTAAATGGGTCAAAGCAGGCGCTGAAGCACGTGTCCCCATGTGAAAATTCTACAGCATGCCCCACTATCTACAATGGTTCCCGCTGAAATGTGCAGCTGATATTACTCAGAGGCAGAAAGCATTCCAACAAGTCGGTCGATAAGTCAACTTCAAATAGACAGAAATTTATAGCGTCAAGAAAAATTGTAAGACTGTGATAGGTGAAGCAAAGAGAATGTATACAGAGATTACCAGAAAACGCATATAGTCGCAGAAACTAAATACTCGTGATTTCTGGAAAATCTTCAATAGTGTGGTGAACAATGGCAATCAACAATTCCCCCGTTATCCAACAACAATGATGTCGGTTGAACGGCAACTGACAGGCAAAACTACTTGCCCAGCGTTTTGCTTAACACACCTTGATACCTACAAAGGATATGAACCTGACCTTATACTAGTAATAGTAATAAAGAAATGTTCTCCTGAACTGGCCCTTGTCATCTCCAAACTCCACAACAAATGCCTTTCTGAATCTTGCTTCTCTGATAGATGGAAAATTACCTCTGTAGTACCAGTCTTAAAGAATTGTGGAGATAGAACTGCCCCTCGGACTATCGCTCCATCAGTCTACTCCTGCTTTTCGTTAAAATCTGTTAATCCTTAATCAATCTAGAGATAGTCCGTCATCTCGTTAATGCTAAACTTCTTTCTGACCATCAGTAGGGTTTAAACAAGCACGGTCAACTGCATATAACATACACTTAACAAGGCATGTGGAGCTAGGGTGGTAACGCTTGATATATCCCAAGACTTTGACAATGTCTGGCATGGAGATCTACTTATATAAATTAATTCATATGGTATTACTGGACAAATATTTAACATAATTAAATCCTTCCTAACCAAAAGAAAGATCCCGGTTGTCCTCGATGCGCCTTCATATAAACAACATGATATAAATACAGGTGTACTACAGGGATCGCACCTTGGACCTTTCTTGTTCATGATTTTCATATACGACCTCCCTGGTGACATTGTGTCTGAGATCGGTATATTTACTGTACGCTCTACTCTCGTCATGTGGGCAAAACGGACGCACACATATCCGAGGCAATATCTGAATCCTTAGAAAATTACCTCCAGTCTGTCGTGGAATGGGGTCATAAATGGATGGAAACATTTAATTCTGCTGAAACACAGCTCCTTTCCCTCAACAACTAAAAACAACCTCTTCAACCACCGATTGCCATGGCAAATAACACTCTACATAAGAGTCCAACGTTCAAACTCATCGGCCTCACATTCACAGGTAACATGAGTTGCAACAAATACATAGAAGAGCTTGCCAAGGCTGCTGCAAAGAGAGTGGGCTCCCTCTATCGTGCTAAGAAAACTTCTCACACCTGACAGTTTTCTTATATCTTTACAAAGCCACCATCCGCCGATTCATGGAGTATTGTTGTCACGCCTGAGCTGGTGCACCATCCAAAAGTCTCTCCCTCTTAGACAAGCTCCAAAAAGAGTCGCTAATTTAATATAGCTATCTACCAAGCTCTAGCCTCTGTCCCATCACCGCAGTGTTGCATGCAAGTACTTCAATCGAATGTGCCCCAATGAACTTGCTGCTCTTATGCCGCATTCGACGTAAATACACTCGACCAACCTGACAATCAGATCAATTCTATCCATTCACTGTGGAGGTCCTTTGGAATTCCCTCCCTGCTCCCTGTTACCCGACTGTACCGACATGCATAAATTCAAAACTAATGTTAACAAGCATCTCGCCGCACATCTCCTAATGTAGGATGACACCTAAAACGTTCACCCTAATTATCAGTTGTCCCTTACGTCTACAGTGGTAACTTGCCTTGTTTAGGGTTAACTAAAAAAAAACATCGTCGTCTTCAAGTTCAATGTCAACAAATGCTAGTCGGGCTGTCGCTTAAGTAATCAAATTTCATCAATTTCGTTAAAGGTTTTCAATTTTCATATAGTAGCTTTTATTATCCAACTGACAATCTCATTCTTTATCCTCCAGTGGCTTCTAGCCTTGGTAAAATCGTGAGCTTTTTAGCATATAAAAAGCAGATATATAAGCATTAATGAGAACTAGCATAGTTTTGCTAGTACATATGACAAACGAATATATACTTCCTCAAAGGAGGAGGTAGTGCCAGGGAGGGTAGAATCATGACGAAGGACATATACTACACTACTCCTTAAAATAGGAGATAATACCGGTGAAAATCGTCTTATGACAACAGAATATGTATTAAACAAACACTCCCCCCCTGAATTAAGAATTGAAAGATAGTACATTAGTCTGAAATTGTATAGTAAACTGAATTTGGCATTAAAAATAGTATAGTTTATGATTCAGACATACCAAATCTCTATTTTTAATAGATTTAAAATAAAAAAATTTAAACTTAAATCTGTATTTTGCTTTTAATTACTATTTAGGTGGGGATTTTATTTACAAAAAAAAAATTAAACTTTCAATCGAGCGAGGACAAATGATTTATCGGTTCGTGTTTCAAACCTAATTTTGTAAATGGCGTTTGAGATTATTAACTTTCATATCTGATATAAATTGTGATGAGCGTTCGATTTTATTTTTTTTACGTTTCATCTTTTATAGAATTCGCGTGTGGGACTAATAGAAGAAGTCTTTATTAAAAAGAATTTGCATAAAGGAATGTACTGAGAAAATACATTTATCATATATTTTCGATAAAGTTTAGATAAGGCGTGACATATCCTGAAAGAGCACACCGATACATTTATCGTAAACTATGTTCAACAATAATAGATGAAAGTCAAAAGAAATCGCCTGGCAGGTCGAAGCGAGCAGATTATTTATGAATTATTAAAAGATCTATTCGTGCACATATTTAAAAAAACTATTTTTCCTCTTATAATAGTAACAAAGCATGCACAAATCTCATAATACAGCGATTTGCTATATATTTCTGTTTATCTTAAACATATTTATATATAGTAACTAGAAAAATACCCGCCTCAGACCATATAAAATTAATTCCCCGAATAGAAAGTTTTTTGACCGCTATTATATCCGCTTACGAAGATTAAAATAAAGACATTATATTACTAAACCTTATGTCTATAATTCTTATTCCAATTTGGATCGAAATCCATTGTGTGATTTTGATATATTAGAATGTCTGCAATGTAAAGTTAAAGTTTACGGGGTCTCACAAATAAATTGAAATTAAGAAAACCTTGCCTCATTGGCTATGGAACAAATTCCATGTAAATCTGAAATATTTAAATTTTTGCAAATATGAGGTTTTGCCCATATAATGTCTTGCTATACACTCTTAAAATACTTGAAAGAAACTGATATTTAGGAAATATTTATGAATGATGTCTAATATTATTTTTTAAATTTAAAAAAATCGAAAACTTGAGTTTTCACGAAGGTCTTTTACATAATTTGCACAAAACTAAATAAAACTAAAATAGTCCACATAACGACCTCTTACGCTCAGCAGCTATGTTTCAAAATTACTAATGATCGTTTAATTAGTTTAGGAATGAATCCGGTACATATAAATATATAAACATATTGACATACCAAACTTTACTTGATTAGAGATTTATAGGCAACAAAAGTTGAAATAAGAAAACAAGAATAATAATATGAACCAAATGAAATTAACACAGAGTCACGATTTCATCCAACATTCCACCCATGAGTCAAAATTTAACAAGAACAAACAATGAAATAACGGAATTAAAAATTATACATTGGATGCTTTAACGGGATAAATACGTCCATAATATGCGTTTTAGTAGGGTGGGAGAAGAGTGTGTGTATCACTCTCAACTACTATGCTAATGTACATATAATGGACTTGCTACTCGTACCGCGCCTTCCACTATAAAAATATTGATTTTTTTTTAAATTTCATCATGTTTATTTTCAAAAAATTATTAAATTTATTATGGGCAAAATATTGAATCAAATCATGACACTGTGTTAATTTCCTTTTGTTCAGATTTTAATTGTTGTTTTTCTCCTAGTTTGTTACCGATACATTCTTCCAGATTATCCTCTAAATATAGCCTACACATATATAGTAATATATCGTGTCCATTTTCTCAAATATTATATTGCAACGATGTAAACATTAGAATCTTGAAGTAAATCTCCGCTAAACCAAATCTATGTCTTAACGAATAAGTGAATCCAAATTCCATTGAAAACCTATTACCTTTGAAGTAACCGTGTATACACGGTAAATACGGAAATCGTCTCGGCTACTCTCTATTGGCTAAGATCAAAGTGTAGTATCTGTTCCGATGGATACTGCACCCCATAGACTGGCATTGTCTTGGTCCTTCGGGGTTGGATTCCGCCGGTCTATGGGTCTGTCCTATGCAGTTCTAGGAGGTCCACCCTCCCAGGCTTCGCCTCCCCTCTTTGGGGAGGTATAAGTTTTTTGCTTACTGCCTGAGGCGCCCCTACCAGGGAATGCCGACGGAGCTGCCCATGGCAATTTTTAAACCCCACTTTCCCGACCCGACCTTGGGTCACATCTTACTTGTGAGAGTAGGATAAAAACTGGCCTTGTGCCTAACTCCTGGAGAGGAGTAAATCAATACTCTCTATTACGGTGGCTTTTATAAACTTTTTTGTATATAAAACTATGGATATCATTGAAAGAAAAAATATTAATTTGTTAAGCATTTGACTATAATGGAGATTTCGAATACGTATAATTTGCAAAAACATTATTGCAATTGTGTAGGCACGCGAATGCATATATATATATATATATATATATATATATATATATATATATATATATATATATATATATATATATATATATATATGTGTGTGTTTGTGTATTTATATATACACATATGGGTATATATACGTATATATATACGTATATATATATATATATATATATATATATATATAAATATACGTATATATATAGCTGATGATATATTATAGAATTAATAATTTTCATTAATCATACATATATCTACATACGTATAAGTATATATGGCTATATCGCTATATATGTAATATGCAAGTATATATATATATATATATTCATTTACTTATATATATATATATATATATATATATATATATATATATATATATATATATATATATATAGTCTCGAAAGTTCCTCAACCATCAAAACTATATACGGAAAAAACATTTCTTTAGACTCAAGTCGTTCAGTAGCAAAATCACTGATGTAAGTCAATTTATTTGTTGTAGGTACTATATTAGTTTGCTTTCAAAGATTTACACTAGTCTTAACATATATATATATATATATATATATATATATATATATATATATATATATATTGTGTGTGTATATGTATATGTAGGTGTCGCTATATGGTAGAATAAAACTATAATCATGCCAAACAAGATTGCGTGTCGTAAGTATACTCTAATCATGTAGTAAGTATTATTATGCTGAATACTAAAATAAATATTTATGCTAAATATATCATTTCATAATATAAGTATAGAATATAATGTAATAATATATATTTATATTTATATAAATATAATAAATATGTAGGATTTTGGATCTCACATCCAATTAGACTACTAGATTAGTCAGACTTATTGTCAAGCTTTTATATACTTTACCCGCATTTTGCCCTAATCCATATTTGTATCTTACCATTTCAATTATTATTAATATATTCTGTTAAGCAAATGCATACACCCACACACTGATATCCGTCGAAGAATAATATACTCAGACTTAACCACTCAGTATTTTCAAGTATTTTCTAATGGAACCTCTTTCAACTCATCAGTTTGCTGTTATAGATAGTTAAAAGCACTTTACACATCTAAGTTTCCATAGAGACTTCGGCATTTAACGGTCAGAATCTAAAAGTTTTGTGTTATCTTCAGTCATCCAGCTTTCTTTCACCTAAACATTGTAAAATATGGTAAACCTATAATTTGTATTGAGCACTTTTGAAATAAATACTGGAATATATTTTGTATATTATGTTGTTGTTGTTAGAATTAATATATATATATATATATATATATATATAATTATATATAATTATAAATATTTCTTTTTTATCTACACACGTATATGTTTCATCCTTACAGAGATGACTATTAATACCGGTCGCAGGACTCGAACCACGGAACACGAGTCATGTGTTTAACTTAAATTCCGACGCTATAGCCAACACGGCCACTGTAAACAACCCAATAAATCAACGAGAGATTAAACCTATTAAAGTCAGCTGTCAAGAGAGTGTTCAACGGCTGAAAGCACGTGTATTAGAGCTTCGATGACGGCTGGGTTTATACTACTCACTACTGTGCCTAGTCTAGATTTGGAGGCGACAAATAATTATAAATACTTGTTTTATCCACATACGTATACGTTTAATCCTGACGGGAATCCTCAGTGTAGAGATGATTATTCACACACACACACACACACATATATATATATATATATATATATATATATGATGGACTCTCCCGTCGATTGCGACGTATGAGGTTCCAACAACTTTCATTTGTGTCTAGATCGTTCATGACACCTGAGTCCGGCAAGAGACCTGCAAGGAAAGCCGCAGACAGTGCAAGAGTGTGAGTAATCGGATGCCAGGTGTGGAGCACTCTCTCTAGCTTTTCGCCTAACTCTGGCAATTCTCATATTATCCACACAGGTCTCGTTGAATCTTTCCAGTCCAATGCAACAAGCTGCTCGCCATGTCTTCCTGTCTTTTGTACAGTCTTCAAAGTGTTTGGGGGTACTCCAATTGCCGTCAGCGCATCTTTCAATTTATCTTTGTACCTCAGCAAGGGCCGACCAACATTCCTGTTACCACAAGCTAACTGACTGTACATCAGTGCTTTAGGTATCCTCCCTTCGTCCATTCTTGCTACATGACCAGCCCATCGCAATTGAGACTGCAACAGGAAACTTTCAATTCCACCAATATGGCATCTGTTGTAAAGATCGGTGTTAGCGACTTTTCCCTTCAAACTAAGTCCGCATATGGTCCTAAAGCAGCTCCTGTGGAACACATCCAATTGGCGAATGTGATGCCGGTAAGGTGTCCACGTCTTACATCCATAGAGAAGACCTGTCAATATCACAGCCCTATACACATTGATTTTTGTCTTCAACTTAATGCCACTGCTACTCCAAAGACGATGTTTCAGCTTTCCGAAGGCATTTGCCGCTTTTGCAATTCGGTTTACGATTTCATCATCAAGTGAAGCAGCAGAATTAACTTTGCTACCTAGGTAGGTAAAGTTTTTGACATAGTTCATTGGTCTGCCATCCTTTTGAGTTTTTCTAATGGAAATTCATGGACAGGCTGATTTTGTTTCACTCCTTGAACTTGTTTAGGGGTAGGGCATGGTTAATGGACCACCTCAGTCTTCTTTAAACTGATTGTTAAACCAAAAGCCCTACATGCACCTAAAAATTTTGTCAAAAGATTCTGAGCTTCTTCAAAAGAAGTCGCGACCAGGGCAACATCATCTGCAAAGAGAAGGTCCCGAATGATGGCCTCTCGAAGCAAGGTTTTGGCTTTAAAACGCTGATGGTTAAAGAGCCCACCTGTGGTTCGGAATTGAAACTTAACACCTGTGCTTTCATCAGCGAATGCGTGCCGCATCACCGAGAAGAACAATGCAAACAGCACAGGTGCCATCACACAACCCTGTTTCGTACCGTTGGTTACTTCAAAAGGCTCTGAGGTTTCCCCATTGGAAACGACCTGTGCTTTCATCCCTTCATGAAAGGAGATTATGACATCAAGCATGTTGTTGGGTATTCCAACCTTATGAAGAACTTTCCAAAGTGCTACGCGGCTGACCGTATCGAATGCTTTTGTCAAATCAATAAAAACCATGTACAGTTCCCAATTTTTTTCACGAACTTTTTCAGCAACTTGACGAAGGGCAAATACCATGTCGATTGTACCTCGACCAGAGCGAAAACCACATTGAGACTCTGGGTAAATCTCATCAATAAGATATCTGATGATCCTGTTCAGAATCAACCTTGCAAGAATTTTACCTGCAACAGAAAGCAGAGATATCCCGCGATGATTATCGCAAGAATTCCTGCTTCCTTTGCTCTTATAAAGATGCTTGACATTACTATCCTTAAAGTCCCTTGGGACTCCGCCAACTTTCCATATCTCCACAAACAAGATGGTCAGTTTTTCCTCGAGTGCTCTTCCGCCATGTTTGTACACCTCAATGGGGATGCAATCTCTGCCCGGTGCCCTTGACGATAGCTGTTTTTTTTTTGCTTGAGATACTTCCTGAACTGTAGGTGGAAAAGACAGTTCCGGAATTTCAGGATGCTGCGGAAGAGAGGAAATGGTGTTTTCATCAGTTACCGATGCAGAGTTAAGGACAGTTTCAAAGTGCTGCTTCCAGCGCCTAAGGATAGCAGATTTGTCAGTTAGCAGTGTTTCTCCACCCTCAGCAAAAACTGGGGCAGAACCATTCATTTGAGGACCAAACACCTCTTTCAGGCCAGAGTAAAATGACTTAGAATCTATCCTGTCGGCTGCGTCCTTAAGTTCCGCAGCCTTGGATGACCACCAAGCCTCTTTCAATGCCATAAGTGCCTTCTGAACTTGTGCTTTGTTAGCTCTATACGCCTTCTTTTTCACTGTGGAATTTTTGTCATCGAGCCATGTTTTGTGGCAAACATGCATTTGGTCGATAAGCTTCTGCACTTCAGTGTTGTTTTCATCAAAGCAGTCTTGATGTTTCCGCAAAGGGAAGCCCAAAACCTCAGCAGACGAGTCATAAACAGCATTGCGCAATGAATCCCAAGAACTTGAAACGTCACTATTTACCTCTACAGAAGCTATAGCGGTCGTAACTTTTTCTTTCAGCTCATTTTGTGTATCTGCCTGTTTTAGAGGCAGAACATTTAGGCGTTTCGGAACAGAAGACTTTTTCACTCTCCTCTTGTCTAAACGGAAGATGGTCTTGCCGACTATAAGCGCATGATCTGATAAACAACAGCTACTATGGAAAGAGCGTGTTATCTTAAACTCTTTGAGGTCGCGCTTTCTGGTAATTATGTAGTCAATGAGATGCCAATCTTTTGATTGGGGGTGCATCCATGATGTTTTTCGACAATGCTTTTGTTGGAAGTACGTGTTTGTCACACTGAAGTTAAATTCTTTGCATAACGTCAGGTGTCGCAATCCATTTGAATTCATTTTTCCAACACCATGGTGACCGAGAACACCAGCCCATGTTTGAAAGTTGAGCCCCACTCGAGCATTGAAGTCTCCCATCAAAGCAACCTTATCCTTATGCTGAATTTTTTAGATTAAGCTACGCAAATCATTGTAAAGATCAGCTTTGTATTGATTTGAACTATTCATAGTAGGGGTATAACAGCTGATAAGTGCTGCGAATGTGTTGTTTTTAGTGGAAGTCTTAGGGTCATAATACGATCTGAATGACTTACTGGGAGTGTTGGAAGTGATCTAGCAATTTCCGTCTTCACTGCAAACCCTACGCCAGATTGACGTGGTTCGTTTTCTGGTTTACCAGCCCAGAAAAATGTGTATCCACCTTTTACTTCACACAGTTGTGAGTGACCAGGCAGACGCGTCTCACTAAGGGCAGCAATATCTACATCATGTTTCCTTAATTCCATTGATACGAGGGCCGTTTTCCTTTCTAGTGACGCATAATTATCCTGCAATGTGCGCACATTCCAAGATCCAATGTTTAGCTTCATAAATTTCTTTGTTTTCTGACTGCTGTATTGTATAACTAGACAGCTGCAGTAGGCTGACAAGTCAAAGATAGGCATGCAATGTTTAGGGCTCCTTTTATCGCCCCGTTTCTGAAATAGGGAAAGCAGTGCTGATCCTAGATAGGCCTGCTTTGTCACTGGTGGAGCACACGAACGGCACAATTGCCCAAAGGTTTGTGCCAAACGGCCATCACCCATAAGCCGCCACTGTGTAGAGCGCCAGCTAGAGACTTCCAGCAATATCCTTTGCCTGTCCCCGTCGCCTTTACTCTCTCGCCAGTGGACCCAGAAATACTCATGTCGATTTTAGAAAAGCTGCTAGAAAACCCACACGAATGATTTGATTTGAGTGGTGAAGGCTTGTGTAGGACCATCCACACTTTTTGGAATTGTTGATTACACAAGATCGGTGCAAATGAGTGCCACAAAAAAATTCAGCAACAACCCTCAGGTTATACATCAGAGTTTTCCATGTCCTAGACACCTGCCTTAACAAAGGCTTAGGAGGCATCTCTCCTAGTGGGTTAAACGCGCCCCCAGATACCAAACTGGAAATTTCCCTGATCCGGCGCCATATACATATACATATACATATATACATACATACACACATATATATACAGAGAGAGAGAGAGAGACAAAGAGAGAGAGAGAGAGAGAGAGAGAGAGAGAGAGGGGTTGAGACAGACCACAACCCAGTGGCAGGGGGTTAGATTGGTGAGTGCCGGAACGTATCTGCATGCCAGCAGGCCCTGCACACTGCACCTCTGGGGTTCTAACCTACTCCGAGATCTCTAGTCTATTAGCCTGGGGCCGCAAAGCACCCAGTTACCATAGTGTACCACGAGGAGGTCAGACTAGAGTCTTGTCTGGCGATAGGCTATATACCAGCAGGGGAGACTTACTCACTCGGCTCCCTTTTCGCACAACGAGTGGGCTATCTGGCGGCTAAGCAAATAGCAAGAGTAGGAAGCCCATGCAACTACAAGTACGCTCCGCTGTAGCACTAGACGCATCACACAGACCTGTGGATAACAACTCCACCACACCACCATATATATATATAACCGAGTGTCGACTTGGAAACCGGGTTCGAGCCGTCTGACCGACGTGAATTAACATCCCGATACTGAAGATTGCGTAAGCATGAAACATCGATGTCTGTAGGTAATAATAATTTATATTTACTTAAAAAATATATCATAGCCCCCCTTTAAATGCTAGAGTCCAACCCCGTTCTTGTCGTTGTCGAATCACTGTCCCTCTGTTCACTGTATCGCCCGCTGATTTTGCGTTTATAGAGTTAAATCTTTCCTAATTGTCATGCTATTTGACTACAAGTCAGTGGCGACTTGGAATTACCGTCCCTACACTGAAGATTGCGTAAGCATGAAACATCGATGTCTGTAAGTAATAATAATTAATATTTACTTAAATGTATATATATATATATATATATATATATATATATATATATATATATATATATATATATATATATATATATATATAGTCTTGGAAGTTTCTCAACCATTAAAACTATGTTGATGAAAAATAAATTTAAAAAAACAAACCTTAAGTCCCAAGTCGTTCAGTGGAAAATCACTCATATAAGTCAATTTAACTTTTACAGTTATTATATTAGTTTGCTTCTAACATTATTTAAGGGATCATCAGTTGTTTACCATGAAAAACTATTTCGGTAATTTAAAAACAAGACAGTATTTAATTTCATGGCTTCCCAGCAGAGTTGATCATACCCCACTTCCCTTAAAAGACAAAAACATAAACGTTCCGTATACTAAACCTAAGTTTTGTTCCGTATAAATGTTTTGCTAACATATATTAGTTGTTAAGATAAAAAAAGATAAAAAATTCTCCTTACCTATATATATATATATATATATATATATATATATATATATATATATATATATAGAGAGAGAGAGAGAGAGAGAGAGAGAGATAATGTGACACATAGGCTCACCCATTAAAATCGGGTTAGATTGTTTGAATCAGGATAATGTTTGTTTTGAAAGCCAGTTAAATATGAAAAAAAGTCAAATTCACAAATTACTCGCCTTCTGCTCACTTCACCCCCCCTCTTTTTATTATACTATCTCTTCTCTTTCTCTCTTAGTTAGGACTAAATCGTATTACTACTTGTGTTATTTCAATCTTTTTAATAATCAACTATTGCAACATTATTATTCCCTCCTTTCGTTATTAGCTTTGACTCTAAATAAAAAGCGAGGCGGATAGAGACCCACATTAGAGAGTGGAATAATTAAAAGCGATGGGTAAAACACCACAGTGAAATAGAAAACGTTTCAAAATCGAACGTTTAAAAGAATAAAAAAAGGAAAGAAAAAATGAATAAATCGGTATGGGAAGCGGAGATATAAAAAAAGAAAGAAATCGTCTCATTATGAAAATAGATTTGCTCTCTTAATTCCTCGAAATGCTTGAAATGGTTTCGGCTGTTAACTTGTGCGTAACGAGACGGGTATAGGAAAATAAATACACATTACTCTTTATTATAGAGTGGATGATTATAAAGAGGTAGAGAGATACGGGGCTACAGAGAGCGAATCCTTAGAAATTGCATATACATTTAGTCAACTAAAATTAAAATTCAGAATAATTAAACGCATAAACATACTTTCAGCTTCCATGATTTTTAGAAGCCAATAGAAATATTTAAATCTAATATTCACGCTATATATACATGTACGTAAACAAGCTCGTCTACAGAAACCATCTCAAATAGGCTCGAATCTTTTCATCAAAATCAACCAACTATTCCTGAGAAGTGAGAGAAAATTTTTACAAACATCGCGATGATAACGAAAGTAAAACCAATTGCTGGATCTGTACCAACATTTAATGGGTTCGTCTATGGCTTACGTGGCGCCTTTCCATTGCCATTTTATGAAAATCCGTTGAGTGATTATTGTACGTAAGTCTGTTGATGAACTTTCAACGGCTGTGAAGACATGACCTATGGATTTCTGGAATGTGTTAGACTTATCTTCGGCTTTTGCTTCCTAATTGTAAGACATTCACAGAAAACATGAGCGATGTTTCTGACAGATGAGAAAGAATTGCTGTTTTCTTGGTCGGCTGTTGTTTGAGTAGATAATACGTAGAGATTTTCAATTTTCTAATAGAATTCATAATCATTCAAAAGTCAATGTATCCATCTCATAAACTCTTATCCTTGAGTTTTTCAGCCTTGATAAGTGGTGACTCATTAGTAAAAAAAGTTTCTTATAGAGTCAGTTGATGAAATTCCGAAGCGGGTTGAGAAGCTGGTGGCGAATGCTGGTACCCATATCGAATTCTTAATAAAACCTCATGCATTGCATTTTCTTACCATGGACATAGGGAGTTTCTTTTCAATCGCCATTCGTTATTAGTGAGCCGGATTTTGATTTTTTTAATTCATATAATTTTCAATTTTCCAGTTAAAAACAAAATAAAATTTTAAATTACGAAGTCGGTTTTGTAGTCTGGCAATGTAAGAAAGCGGTTCTTTGCTAGATGTAGCAACGGTACTTCATCTTAAGGTAGGTAGAGATTGCATACGAAGTCAAATACATTCTAAAGCGGTATAATGATCCAATCCTTTTTCCAGCAATCTTTCCGACAATTTTTATGTAGTGTAAATCTTTTATTTTAGGGCTGAAGTGAAAGTCAGTGCTAGGAGCTTGCTCAAGAGAAGAGCCATTCATTTAAACTGAATCAAAGTTAAAATCCGAGTATTGGTGGTGAAAAGAGAGAAGCTTGGTGTAAGATATCTTAAAGGTATCATTTCTCATTACACATTAATACTATTGGAAAAATATTAACACTCAAGTTTCTGCCAAGATATGCGTAAAATACTGAGTTGTTTTTAACTAATCATATACACTTAATCATTTACTCTAGTTGTTGTGCTTCGGCATTTAATGAGTTAAAAGACACACCTTGCCAGAAGAAACGTTTACAATCGTTTCTAGAAGCTAAGTCTCTAGTATCGAATAAATCATACATGCAAAGTAAGTATTAAGCTTTTACCTAATCGCGAGAAATTTGGCACGACAATGCAATGAATAAATCTGTTTGCATTCGACGCTGATTTGGCTTGCCTGTTTAACTATTTCCTGCCATTAAGGGAACATTTAGATAAATCGACAACTGACGAACGGAAGAATTAGGGAGAGCGACTACACAATGCCCTGATCCGATTCATTTTCTACGATTTGTAATAAACTAATAGAATAGGGCCGAACGAAAATCAGACTAAAAATGAACGGTATTAGCTTAGTTTCTTATGAGATAGAATTTCCAAAAAAACGTGCAAGTTGATAAATTGCTCCGAAAATAGCATAACTAATTCTGAGCTTTAGAATCGTTAGTTCTACAAGTATTTTAAATGTTCTACTTACAATGTAAGGATTGGGCCTCACTTCCGACTCGTTACACCGAGAACCGAAACCTTGACTAAAAATAAAACTAGTAGATGTTTCAATACTTACCCTGACTAAAGAATTTAGTAGAATTTCAGTATAAATTCCGACAAAAACTTTCATAAAATCGTCAGTGTCTGGTGTATTTAAAAGTTTCATAGAAATTGTATCGACGTTCCGTACATAAATTGAACGGCTGTTACGTTACAACAGTGTTTATATTATATCTTTTTAATTAAATATGAAGGTGAGAATTCCGAGGCAGAAGCAATGCAATGTTGAAAAACAGGAAGCTGGAATACACAAAGATAAATGACAAGAGACGGTAAATCTCAGATCAATTCATTTATATTTCAAAATTTAAATATAAAGACAGTAAATTGTAAAATTGGTGGGCTTACTGTTAAATATTTAAAGGTCCGGAATAGTAGAGACTTTAATCATTTTAAGAGTAGCAACCTCTCTTTTCCAAAAAGAAAACAAAAGCTTAACTTGCTGTGTCGGTTGAAGAGAGCCAAGTGGACGATGCTATTCAAAAAATAGGAACATGAGATTCGCAGAAAAAAAGACTAGTCCTGCAGAAAATGCAATAGTTGAGATATGTAATAGATTACTAACACTGATTAATTTAGTTAATCTTAAATAACATTTTGATTAAATTTATTTTGATTACAAAAACTGATTAATTTAGTTAATCTTAAATAATATTTGAATTTAATTTATTTTGTTGTTCTTCTTTTTTTATTATTATTATATTTGTTTTTTGATTTATTATTTACTTTTTCTTTATTATTATATTATAATTATTATTTTATTATTTATTTATTTTTATAATAAATATTTAAAATTTAATATTCATGTTAAGTGTTGCAATAGTAAATATAGGTTCAAATAGTCAGGTAAAGATTAAGGGAGATAATTAGGGATCTGCATGAGATTGTTAAAGGGGAATAATTATCTAAAGTAAAATAACGCATAGTAAGATTGATAGATACAATTATTCTATCTGAAATCTTCATCTGTTACATTATACTCAACCTAGAGTGTGAGAATAGGAGATTGTTGGAAGAGAAAGGAAGGGAAAAGGGTTAATACATAATTAAAATTAACATTTATTATTACATAGTGAACGAATTATTGCATAGTGAATAAAAAATAATCAGGTGTAAATATAATATATGGGAATAAAGTCTAAATAGTGTTGATGACTTATTCTATGAATAGGAAGTTGTAGGAGTTGTTGGAAAGAGTATCGACAATAAATATGAGGAAATAAAAGTAGGGGAAGATGGGTGTCGGTTAAGGGGAGGGTGCCTGAATGACAGGGTATAAGGAAAAACAAGTAAAGTGAGAATGTGGAGATCTAGATGGGTTAGGTGGATAGGTGGTTGAGATCATTGGGATCGGGTAGAGAAAAATGGAGCGAGGAGTATAAAGCATTCTCCAAGGTTAGTAGAGTTTAAATGATCTAGGAAGAGGAGTGGGTTTAAAGAATGAAGTGGGAGCAAAGCTCGGATCTGTTATTTAAAGAGGGTCTATGTTTAGAGATAAGAATTGCTTCCGATATTCTAAGATTACCGATGTTTCTAACTGAGGCAAGGATACGGACATCGATAATGCGTTGTCTGTTGCCACATGATAAGATGTGTTTATGGAAAGAAGAAATGCGGGTGTATAAGTGTTCCTTGAAGCGTTGGTGCAGAGGCCTAAAAGTGATACCGATGTAGAAATACTGGCACTTAACACAGTGTAGCCTGTAAACTGTGTGAGTGCGAAAGCAGAGCCCATGATTGGGAATAGGGCAATTAGCCAGGGAGCATGGTTCAAAAGTATAGTTACTGTGTTTTTTAGTTAAGTGTTGTCGACGGGTAGTACCTGTGTGGGTAAGTTGAATATCAAGGTTCTCACTACGTATTGCTTTGCGGATCGCGGATGTAATGCTATCGCTACAGAAAGGGAGTTTGAGGAAGCAAGTGTTGGTAAGGGGGTAATGTCTGCATTTTTTGGTGTTACTGAGGCTGACTATGGTAGAAGGGGGGAATCCGTTGGTTAAGAGTATCTGATGGAAGGCCTAAGTGTGTGTAGTTTTATCAGTAGTAGAGGAGCATTTACTTTGTATACAAGCGATCCTTGGGTGTGCATAACTTAATGTTGCTTTAAGGGGTAAGGCGGATTTAAAGTGAATGAACAGTTTTCTGCAGTCTGGTTTTCTGTAAAAGGTATTGTGTATTGATCCATATGTTTTTTAATTCATTGTTTAGCGTGACGACCAACTCAAGTCGAAAAATTGTTCGACAACTTTCAGTCTTCTGTGATCAAAAAGCACAAAATTGGATGTGAAGGCCTTAATGGGTTACCCCCCAGAATAAAAGTGAATGATTTTTAATCAGAAGTAAAAATATTATTTATTTCATAGTGACCTTTATTGAAGATTTAAGGAGATTTTTTAGCTACGTCAACGCATTGGTCAGTTGCACATGTTATGTTTGTAATAGTTAAGTTATCTTTATCGCTCTTAAGTTTGAAATGCTATTTTAATCGGTTAACTTAATACTAGATGTATGCATCCCGAGAAAGAAGATTCATTAAATGTCGTATGTACCTCATGAGTACAATTATTATCTGTTGTATATTTGAATGAGACGACGACAAACGTACAACTTACCTCGTGTAGGGAGCCGGGCACAGAGAAGGAAAATAAAGAGAAGGAGCAATGCGTTTTATGGGAAGGAAGTACTTCCGTCGGAAACGGAAGTGCTTCCAGCGGAGACGGATTGTGGGAAGGAGGCTGCACTATAAGAGCAATCAATGTTTGGGTAAGAGGGGAAGCAGTTGCCTGAGAAACAGGTGGTGCCGTCGTCTAAAGTGATAGAAGGAAGAAGAGAGAGAACGAAAGGGAAGAAGAAGAAGGAGAGAAAGAGGAATTTATTTTTATTTCGAGTTGCTACCTACTGCTCGAAACTTAAGAACATTATCCATATTAAATAAACATCATTTCATTTTTTAAAAATATTGGTCTTCTGTAGTTGAGCAATTCAATTGTTTGTAAAATATAAATAAAATAATGAAGTTAAACAAGGAAATCAAAGTTGTAAATATCTGAATTCTGAACCTGAGAAACGTTCAGTTTACAAGTGAATTAGATAATATACTAATAATCTCCCGTAGGTTTATTGCAAAGCAGTAAACGTAAATATCGCAGTACTATTTATATTTATGCTTTGTTGTTTGTTCGGTTTTTTCTTTCGGGAGTTTAACAATTGTTTCATTGTTCATAATATTCGTTTGTTTGGTATTTGTCTAGAATTTATTAATATATAAAAATATAAAGAACAAATACTAACTATAATCTACTTAACCCACGCTGTCAGTCGACAATTGATAGGAGGCGCACATTGTCGCACTACGTTGTTTTCTTAAATCACGGTTGTCGCATGATGCATCATCACATGTCAGTGTTTAGGAACAAACAAGGTAATAAAGAAAATAAATTATCAATGCAGTTCTGATGTTACAGTTGATTGGTTTATGTATGGAACGTTAATACAACTAGTAAGTAAATGATAATGGAAGTCTATTTCCCGACACTGTGTCAGTGCGTTAAAAGCTGACGCTAAACATTTTGATAAACTGTTTCACATAAACATTCTAAGTACATTCTCGCTTAATAAATAGACAGTTGTTTGAATCTCAGGAGTGAATCTCTTGGTATCATTGTTCCACTAGCCGTGAAAAATCTCTTTCTTAAGGGGGTGAGCTCGTGCTTATATAGAGAATAACTATATTCTAGGTTGAAACAGCAGGTCCAGAATTTTAATTAATATTTTAATACTTCCTTCTTTTCTTTTCACCTTATTCTTATCCATTACATTTTTTGTTATTCAGCAATTTAGATTTTGGGGAAATTGCTTCACACTCCTGCTGATGGAATATATACATAAATCTCACCACTTCATATGTTTGATCTATTAATAATAGGTCAGTTTTATTGTCCACCAAGAATCTTCTTCTGAAGATAATAGTGTGAGAGATTGAACTATTGTAATGTTATTATTACCTTCCTTTTCGATACGGTCATCTTGTGTATTTATTTATGTATTCAATTACCACAATTTTTGGTCGAACCACAAAGGTAATTTGGTTCATATTTCTTTTTCTTCTTCCTAAATCATCGACTGTTTCAAAAATATTTTAATCAAGGAAAATCACATGTCATTTTAGTATTCCTTATTTTCTTACCCACCAATTGCATTGTTTTATTATCTATGATTTGTTTTTATTTTTCATTGCATAATACCGGAGCTTCTGTACTGTTATTTAGTGAATATGATCTGTATCATGCAATAATAGTGAGAGCTGCTCCGGATGTTTTATTCTTTAATGGTTAACAAAGATAATCCCTATACTTATCCTTTTCTAGTTTTACTTTCAATACCTCTACCAACCCATTCCACACTATCCAACTCCAATATAGAAGATCTCACAAACTAAATACTAGTGTAAACCCATAACCCAGACTTTTAACGTAGATCTCTACTATTAAGTCCTTTTTGCAAATTTAAAGAATCTGAGTTCAGATTTTCCAGAACTTAAAATGCATTTACAAGAGACAACACCTTACTTGATTTTGCTATACAAAACCGGCACTGTCCTATAAAGTTCTATAGATAACTTTTAAACATCAAGCGATTCAAATACGACCCCAAAGCGCGACCCTAAAGATCTTTATGGACATTGTATCTGGGCTTACATCAAAGACGGTTTTCTATGAAGACCTCGAAGTAACTTTAATGCGTTACAATATAGCCCTAATACACAGGACTTCGTTCATCTTTGCTCTTTATCGACCCACAACAGAAGTGTTACCATATCCGAAACAATATCTGATAGAATTTACAAGATCCTTTCTATGAACCATTCTGCAACCATCCACATCTGTGGTACCTTTAATATCCACAATGTTGAATAGATAGTTCTTTTTAAAAAAAACTGGTAATAAAGGAAGTTTTTGTCATGATATTTTCCTTCTTAGCAACTGCCCGAGGCAGTGTTCATCTACCGTCTTACTCTCTCTGGGATCTGTCGATTACTCGGTTGTCTCCATCAAAATCAAATGTAAGCTTATACCCTTTCGATCGCAGAGTTTACCAATACGTAAGAGCCGATAATCTCGCAAATACCTTTACATCCCATTCTCAGGAAGATCGTGCCCTGTATTGCCTCTAGAAATATCTGACTGGTTAACCGTTGGTATCCAGTGTTTTATACCGTCTATGATCTTCAAACAAAGTAATCCAACAGCCAATCCAGGTTCACTTCTGAGTGTGCTGCTGTCATGGCCCATATAAATCAGTGTTTTCATCTTTATAAATGTTTTGATTCCAAAGATGCCTTTTAAACTGCCAGCAGCTGCTGCAAATAGGTAATTGAAAACTCGAAAGATTCCTATGTCTAATCTAGTAAAGCCAGGATTACAGAGCAGAGACTTGGCTCCTGCGAGTTCTGAATATAACAGACAGTGTACTAAGATCTCTCTATTAACTATAATCAACATTCTTTACATGATCTCCTCGGCATCTGAAAAATCCAATCTTTTCGCAGAGAACTTTGCTAGAAACTCAATGTCTTGCTACCAGGGACATCAACTCCTGGAATATTCCCCTATAACTGTAAATACTCTAGTGATATTCATATATCGATCTAGGTCATTGCCATACTTCTCAGAAACTTCGATGAAAGTAAATCAACTAGTCCTGATAACATTCAGGTCATTAGCTTAGGAAGCTGCTACCGGAACTTGAAATATTTAAATAAAATTATACAATCGTTGCTTAATGGAGAAACGCATCCTATTTATTAAGAAAGCATTGTTGGTCTGCCAGTATTTTAACACACTTTGGCTATTCTTCTCTATCCCAGTATAGAGCGATAAGTCTCTTAGGAATCATGAGTAAGCTCCTAGCATCTGTATTAAATCAAGCAATTGTTAACCACCCCAGAAATACAACATACTCAGCGACACACACTATGACTTTCGTCCTGCAAGGTCCGCTACTGATGAGCCGACCGTAATGTTGCATATGATCAGCAAATCTCTTTATGGGGCCTTGCTTCTATGGCAATAGTTCTTCACATATCAAAAGTATTCGATACTGTCAGACACAAAGGCTTCACATACTTTCCAGCTATGAAATATTTGGCAATGTCTTCGCAACCATCAACTACTTCATGTCGAAAATGTTTATAAAAGTAATTGTTTACGAGCAGAGGTTGGAAGCACATATAATCAACGCCGGCGTCCCTCAAGGATCTGTTCTGGTGCCAATACACTTCCTGATCTCCATTAAAAATTTGCAAAATAATATCCTATTATTTGCTGACATTTACGCAGACAACACAACTGTCTATGACGTTGTCTTGTTAACACCATCTCTTCTAACCTGGAACATATGGTGCTGTTAGGAAAAGTGGCTTGTTACCTTTAACACTTATAAAACCAAGCTTCTCCCCTTTTCGCCACCAATTCTAGGATCCTCATTTGCTCTAGTCGGAATAAATTACCTTATTTTGAAAAAGCCAAATGTTTGGATAAGCTCTTAGGACTGACATTAAATCAGATCTAACTTGGAAGACGTATATCCAGCTTGTTGTTAAGGCTGCTGAATAAATTGTATGATCATTTTGACTCCAGATGCAATCCTATAACATATATAAGAGTCAGATAAGTCTATAGAATGACTACTGCTGCTACATCTTGGGGTATGACTTACAGAAAACTTTTACTTTTTTGAGAGATTACAAAGCCGACTTCGGAATCTAATAGAAACCGACCCAATGTCTTCTTTACAACCACTATTTCACAGAATAGACGTTGCTAGTCTTTCTTTAATCTATTGTTATTTGCACGGAAGTTGCTCGACTGATCTTCAGTTTTTGGTTTCATATTGTAATACATTCACAGCAAGGACTCGTCTTTCTACCAAAGCGAAAAAATAATTTCGTTTCTTCCTCCATATGCCTAGAGCTAAGCGGTATTATCATCGGTAAAACACTTTTGCAATGGCTTCCCATCTCTCGCGGGATTTCTTTTCTCTTAATTAAAATTTGATCGTCTTCTAATCCAATGTCAACACATTTCTTTTACAAAACGTCCCAAAAGTAACCAAACGCAGTTCATACCATGGATCAATGTTATTACTTCCTCATTTTTCTGGCAGGCAGTAATTCTCTTCTCACTTGCACTTATCCTCTAATGGCTCTTGGCCTTGATCAGCGGTGACCGTGAACGTAAATAGAATACTTATTTATAATTAATAGATAATTGGTAAATAACTTAACCGATATAGAAGGAAGAATGAATAAAAACTGTTATTTGAGACAGAAAGAATTACGGGCTTCCGGAACCATATAGAAATGAAAAATTAAAAAAAAGATTTCTTTTAAGTAAATATGATTAGGAAATCATATTAAACAGAAATAATTACTATATCTATTATAGAGACGACAAATATGGAAATACTTTTATTTTAAGCATGTAAGCATACACATCTCTTGAATTTCTATAGATAGGAAGAATATATAAAAGCTTTTATTTCTCGAAGAACTAATCAAGAAATGAAGGAAGATAGAGACGGAAAATAAAGTAACAATTTTATTTTAAGTAGAAATAAATACGAATGTGCGGAAGCCATGTTGTGACGAAGATAAAGAAAACATTTATTATTTTCATAAATCTCTGTTGTGTTCACTTATTTATCAACGATATTTATTAGCCAGACTGTTTAGCCTACAGCGTCTAATTAAACGTTAATAATACTCTCTCACATCGAAATGTTTATTGTGTTTCTTCGTTTGCGTTAGTTGCATCATTTTTTATTTATTTCTTCCAGTTGTTGAATAAATTGACTATATGATGAAATCATTGATTCACATAACATATATATATATATATATATATATATATATATATATATATATATATATATATATATATATATATATATATATATATATATATATAAAGCCTTAGTGCATTGCGCCGACTCTGTCGTTGAGTACTATAGAATGTTTTGATATTTATGCTCACCGCTTTCAGTGTAAATATAACTTAATTTCTTCGTTATCACGTGACAATCTCTCGTGGCCTAATGGGACTAGGTGGACACTTACAGATTCAAGGTGTCTCTGTGAATCGGGTTCGGACCCTATGACCGTCTGAAATTGTTATTTCCATGCGCTGAAATTGAAAGTCGAACTGTCGGAAATATTAAAAATAAACATTCACCTAAAAACCTCCGTGCAATGCTACGACTCTGTCGTTGAGTACTATAGAATGTGTAGATATTTATGCTCGCCGCTTTAAGTGTAAATATAACTTAATATCTTCGTTATCACATGACAATTTCTCGTAGCCTAATGCGACTAGGTGAACGCTTGCAGATTCAAGATGTTTCTGTGAACGCCCTGTGACCGTCTGAGATTGTTATTTCCCTGCGCTGATGAGAGCCGTAAGCTCGAAACGACGTCGTACGTAGGTAAAATATTGAAGCATAATTTTAGTTCTGAGATAAACAAATTTATGACATATTCATTAACATCCGTTCCAAGAATTCAACATAAACAAGTGTTTCGTGTACGATAGTTTCCGAGACGATATGGATCTTTATACATCAGTAGAGAGTGTCGACGCCTAAGTTCCAAGTCAAAGCATATCATCAAAATTACCGCATAATAGTGCACTCTCAATTATACAGCAATATGAGAAGATAAGGGTGGGTAGAGATATGGCAATTACAATACGCGTCTAAATCAATGCAACCAGGTATATAAAGGGGCACGATAGGAGGGAAAATCAAAAGTACAGAAATAGAAAATGTAGACACCAATCGAAAAAAATATACAAAAATATGAGAATTTATTGTGAACAATTAAATGATTGAGAAAATTCGAAATCTATTAATAATGGAGTTTATGTATCTGTCTGTCTGTTGGTCTGTCTGAAGCCTAAACTCCATCAGAGTACTATGACTATATATAAAGTCCGCCAGCTTCATTATATACTATTTAAAAAAACCGCCATAAACACTATGGGTATTTCCCAATTTACATAATCAATTGCTTTTGAACATCTAATTAATTAGTATTCATAAATATACACTCATGATTGTTCTCTTCAGATTTCCACATGTATTTACGCTATTTTGCTCGCTAATAATCTTTCCTATAAATTATAATTATTTATTTTATTATTTATTTATAAAATGAGTTGCTTATTTATTTCCTCTACGTCCATCTGATTGAACAGCGTACCTCCCTCAAAACGGGCGCGTTCCTCTACGTCCAACTGATTACAGCTTACCTCCCTCTGAACGGTCGCGTTAATACTTTACTGATTTATTTTATTAAAACGTTCTGAGTTTGTTTATTTTCTTAATCTTATTAGCCATTATGTTTTAAGACACAAATTTATTGAATCTAATTGTTTAATTAAAATAATAATTGATAGACACACACACATTATAAAGAATTCAGTTTAGCTAAACTTTTTTTTCGAAAGTTATCGCGGGTCCTGCAGTAAAAGAGTTCCGATTTTTTTATTGATAATTTTCAGATACACCTTTTTCAGATTGTAAAATTAGTGTTCGCTGTATTTAGGTTTTTAAATTGTTGATTTTAACAAATTTATTGAATGAAATTGTTTAATTAAAATAATAACTGATTTAAAAATTACTATTTAAAAACACACACACATTATAATGAATTTAGATTTTTTGTCAACAAAAAAACAACACATTGTACTGGAAAACTACATAACTGATTTTAGAATAGCGTTCGCTATATTTTGTTTTTTTTAATTGTTGATTTTAATTTACGTACACCTTTTTTCCGCTTTGAAAGACACAAAATATTACTTATTCTGACGTGGATTTGGCGCAAAACGATTGAGTGTAAAGAAAAGCGAGCAGACGATAACTTAAGGGGACACCTTTTACTGGGCAAGTAAATAACTGTTTTTAGAATCGTATTCGCTGTATTTTTTATTGTTAATTCTATTTTAGGTAAACTTTTCTTTTTTCTGTTTGAAAAACAAAAACTATTATTATTTATTATTTTGTAAATTCTTACGTGGATTTGGCGCAAAACGATTGGGTGGAAAAGAAAAGCGAGCAGACGATAACAATGCAAACTTATTTTTTCTTTTTATTAATGATGTTATTCATCATGTGCAATATCTTATTTAAATTAATTGTAGTGATAAAAAGCTCTACCCAAATTACATACTAGCGTAATTTCTGACGCTTATGTTTATAAGGGGCGTATATTTGGCCGTTACTGTTTTGAGGGTTAATTATGTGTCCGCTAGAGAATGTTGAGGAGAGAAAATGGGTTTAAGGATTATACTTATGAAAAACTAATAAAGCGGTTAAAAACACATTAAATTCAAGGCCTGGATTAAATGACTTTAAATCTATCCAAAAGGAATGTAAATAAAGATTTAACCCAAGTCCGGTTCTAGCAGCTTGTCGATCGGTCTGAGGGCAGTAACTCTGCAGGGTTCTTAAATGATTTTGTATTCGGGATTTAACATTATTAACTAAAGTATAGTGAAGGCTTATGGAAGTAATAAGATTGGTATACTGATTACGTCTGGCTTAGAGATAAGAGCAAGGATTAGATCGGCAAGATTGAATCTGTTTAGGAGATATAGGGGAGATAACATTTTAACTAAGATATAGTGGAAACTTATGGGAGTAATAATAATGTGAAATGAGGGTGTTACCCTCTTAATAACCGTAGAGATTATTATTGGAAAATGTATTATTTCATATTTATGTGGTGTGAATTATTGGTCTTTAGTAGTGGTGTGGATATGGCCGATTACGATGTGTTTTTCTATTTTTATTTATATTTATGAAGTGTGATAGTTGGGAGGATTTTCCGGAGTGGAAGTTGATATTTAGTGGGACAATTATGGGGGTTGTTGCTAGTCCTTCATGTGTATTGGTAAGTCCAATTTATAAGTAGTGCTTGTCTCCTATGGATGCATTTTTTAAAGATTTCATCTCTAATATTCAAATTGTATTTGAGTCAATAATGGGCCTTAATATATTGTATTTTTCTGCATCACACAGAGGACATCTATTTATGGCTGGAGAAAAGGATAGTCTTCTCTCTATTATTTTCGGGTCGCAAGTGCCGTATTTGCCTTGTTTTTGTATCTGAAGGTGTTTCTGTGTGCGTACAATTTTTGCTTGAAGCTTCCCTTCTCATGCTTTTATATGTTTTCGCTGTGCCGCTAGTCTGGTTAGTCTGACATTAGGATACTTCTTATTTGAAGTAAACCCTGACCTAATATTACAAAAATGGTGTGCTGTCTCCTCAAGCCATCCAGCACGTCTCCCGAATTTCGCACGGGAGAACCCCCTCTATTAATAGAGGGCATCTTCGAATGATGAATTAGAAGCCGTTGACAATGAGGAAATGAATGATAAAACATGTGAATAAAAACAAAGATAAATACTAGCATGCCGGCACCGAGGATAAAAAGGGCTCATCAACCCGTACATACATCAGGCGGGAATATGTAAGCAATGGGGTGAACCTTCCTGCCTCTGGAAATGGTGCTCCAGCCATGACAGATGCCAACCAGGGTCAGCCATCAGGCCTTGAGACAAAAGGTTCTGGCCCCCTATCTCAATCATATACAGCAACAAAAATGAAACATATAAGGCTTAAACGCCCTACTATGGACTGTTGCACAAAAGAAGGATCTATTATTTTTCTATCACTACTCAAATTTGAAAAGTGGAGCAAAACATCCAATGAAATCTTGGCCGAAAAGATTCAAGAATCTACCCTCCGTGAAGAAATATATATATATATATATATATATATATATATATATATATATATATATATATATATATATATATATATATATATATGTGTGTGTGTGTGTGTGTGTCTGTGTATGTGTGTGTGTAGGATATCTTCCTTCAACGAATACAGCACTCTCCGGTAGTTTATTTAGTATATATAAACAGTACGATCGTCCTTCAACAAGGAAAGGCCGTTTCAATCTCACCCTGAAGCACACGTCTGTCTAGCCTCACGGTAATACAAGCTGTCTATTGGTGACTACATTTGCCACACCCTTTTCATGGGATAACCAATGTGTCATGGAAAGGTCGCCAGCTTACATTACTTATAATGAGAAGCACTCCATAAAAAGAATAGAGCACTGTTGTGTGTTTTATATACTTTATGCAGGCAGTTATATTTTCCTTCTTTAAACTTGAGTTAATTGCACCGTAGATAGACGCTCGGACTGTCGAAAAACCATCGGGTTTCAATTATATTTTGAAGCAATTGCCTGTCGAACCACGCTAAATAGCTGTTATACAGCGAAACCGTCTGCTAATTTCTATATATACATAGAAAGGAAAAAGCGGAAGACTTAAAACACAACGTTTCGCCCAGCTATTGTGTGGGCTTTATGAAAAGAGAACAAAATTGAAGTGACAAAAAACGTGTTTTGTCTCTTTTAGCCTTTTTCCCTTGATAAAGCCTACGCAACAACTGGACGAAACGTTGAGTTTTAAGTCACCCTTCTTTATTTTATTTTTTTATTTGTAATACATGGATACATAGATACATGCGTATACATATGTGTACATGTGTTCCTTGATGCATGCACGTATTTGTGTGTATATATACAAATGTGTATTCATACATATTTATGTATATGTATATAATATATTTGTGCATATTTATGTGTATGTATACATATATGTTTTTATATATATATATATATATATATATATTTATATATATATATATATGTTTGTGTGTGTGTGTGTAAAGTAAACCAAGAATCTATATACCAAGAGATGAAGCCATAGTAATGTATTAGGCATTTCAGCAGCGAACCTTCATGATCTCTGTTTCCTAAAGCGATGAGAGAAAAGTTTTTTTCGCGAATTATAAGTAGACCAAGAAACACTTGAAAATTTACTTGAAGCACTCTCCAGACAGTTAACCCAAAGCGACTTCCTAATGATACAAATAACAATTCTTTTCCAATGCTTGACGACATTCCGCCTATTATAAAGTTGTTGAGAGTAAAGAGTAAATGGCTTCAGAAATACTTGGAATTAAACAGCACTGAAACTTGATTTAAAAATACCGAAGACAGACAAGGCTTATGTTGTTCAAATTAGTTTCTGTTTAACTCTTTTACATCTTAACGTTTTATTAACACGCTATATATATATATATATATATATATATATATATATATATATATATATATATATATATATATATATATATATTTAATTTCCCTGATGATCTGCCAAGCAAGTAACTGCTTGGTAGTGAAACATGTGTAGGAAAAAACATTTAATTTGAATAAATAATATTTGTAAGAAAAAATATCTTTAATGGTGATCATTGGTGTCCTGAAAGGAATGCTTTGGTAAGCCTTCATAAAATCACATATAAATGCTCTGTACTCTGTAATCGAGTATCATCGAGCTTGTTTTTATTGGAACAACCCCGGTCTTCACTGAATGATCTATTTTATAAGTGAAAAATCTAAATCTATATATACATATATATATATATATATATATATATATATATATATATATATATATATATATATATACAGGATGTTTCAGTAAAATCCGACACTAAACAAAAAGAAAAACGAAGTAGGCAATAATAACAAAGGTTGCAGATGAAGAGACGCGACACTTTATTTAGCTACATTTAGAGTTACATACTACATTATTTTCCTATGTAACCAACGCTTTGGCGACCATGTCCTTGTCTATAGCGACGAACGCCTCCACGATGGAAGCCTTCAGAGAGTCGACCGTGTTGCTGGTGTGCTTGATGGTCTTGACTTCAATCACGCCCCAGAAGAAATAGTCAAAAGGTTGTGTAGTTGAGCTCGGAGGGTAATCACAAGTCCGGCGACAAATGGTGAGGAACATTGGTGAGCAACCACACCGGGGTCGCCTTGGTCTTCGAGCGAAGTCACGTCGAAAGACGTAAGGACCTCCTGCGGAAATCTCGTCCATCCAAGGCTTCACCACGCTCTCCAGTCTCTTTTGTATTTCGTTTACTGTTTGTCAAGTGTCGGATTTTGCTGCAACACCCTGTATATACATACGTATAACTATGCGTTTAAAGGTTCATCGTTTTAAGTTGCTCTAATCTGTTCATTGTTTAATCCATATGTATACATTAGAACACTCTTTACATGGTATCATACACTATATATACTGGAAAATGTGAACTATTTGATCAGCCATTGCGCTCAAGTGATATTGTTTGAACAAGGAAACGGTGAGTTTTCAAAAGGAGTTAAATAATAAAATTAAAATTAAAATTCAAAATTAGTTTCGTCTTATATGTATATATATAATGTAAAAAAACTCAGCTTGAAAGAAATAAAGGGACTGACTTACAAATTACCGGAGCACCTTCAAAGTTCATGAGACTAAAATTTTCGAATCTTCGACATATATTAACAGTTGTGGTCGCGACGGAGGAGTCCAAGTAATTATTTTCTGTTTCATATATAGTGACTGTTTCGTCGAGTGACTGTCTTTTAAGATGCATTTGGTATTCAGTGAGGCGTATCCAAGGTGTTTTCTTTGTTGGTGTCCGTATCAGTATCAGACAATTTAACGGGTTCCATTTTGCCGGAGTTTTGCACAAAACCCCTTCGAAGTTTTATTTGGTTGTCGCGTTTTTTTCTGTCGTGGTTCGGAGCGACGAATTTCCCTTCCTCTACACCAAAACCCTGGGGTAAAATGTGTTTAACATACCTTTCCCTTTTTCTTCCTTATTTCTTTCTGTATTTGGTATTAGTATCTTTCAGCAGTTGGTATTAGACTGGGTGGCGGGTTGGAGTATGAAGCTATGGGGTTGCGAAGTACAGCGGCCTCTAGAAAGATGGCGAGATGACTCATCCCTTTTTTTAAAGGGACACATTCTTAGGACTCAAAAATGGAAATGGGACAGCCAGGCCCACGGAAACGTACACTCTCGCCCACATTCTATATCTATCTTTTTTTTTATCTTCCAAGCTGACGAACAAATAAAGTTTTAAAAGTAAAAGAAATACCATCGCTAGATAACATGTTAAATTGTTTACTGCTATATATACATTTAAATTAAGAATATAATTTGGGAATTACGTCACATCGTGCAGTTCACGAAGGAGTCTAACAAAATGATTACGTACTCCCAACTTACCCAGTAACTTCCGCAGTATATCCCTATAAACTATATTAAACGCTTTCGTCAGATCAACAAAGATCTGATATAAATATAGACGATGTTCAATACACTTCCCCTAGATTTGACGTGCTGTAAAAATCATATTATTGATACCCTACTCTTTTAAAAGTGGCATTGACTCTCAAAACGCACATGAGACAGATGTAAGCGTTTAGGCGATTCAACTGAATTTAGGTAAATGTCCGCCCTGTCACATTCAAAAAAAAAATGTCTCGATAGTTGCCGCATTCATCTTTATTTCCTTCGCCTTTGTACAAAGAGACCATAATGGAGTCACGCCAACCATGGTAAACATGCTCGTCAATACAGACGTTGTCAATTAACCCTGTAATTTGCACTGCCATTCGTCTCCCACCACAACGAAAGAATCAATACATATATACCATTTCAACCAGGTGATCCGCATCTCAACTGTCAAATAGCTTCCTTCACTTCCTTGAGGGCAGGAACAGAATCCATTTCGGCAATGGCAGCCATCTGAGGCAAACTATACATGACATCAGTAATAACCATTGACGAATTAGTGAACAGATAAGGATAATGCTCTATTTATATATCATGTAGCTTGTTTGGATCCTTAATCGGCTCTGTACCATTCTTCGATTTTAATAGGGTTACGTTAGAGTGGCTAGGACCATAGAATGTCTTCGTCAAGTTAAACATGGTTTTACTCGCGGTGGTAAATATCACGTGCATCCCATCGCCATTGTTTAAACCTTTCTCTGTTTAAGTTCTCGCTGCAACTCTAAAGACTGTTCAGCAGACTTCAACTATTGAAGGGGAAAAGCAGCTATCAATCCGCTTTTGATGAAGTTCATGCTTCTACTGCAACAGTTGTGCAATGTGAGCATCATTGTAATCAATCCAGTCTTATTGCATTTTCTTTATAAACACTCTTTTTAAAACACTACTAAGCACCACGCAAACGCTATTTCCTCAAGCTTATTCTTTAGGTCTAGACCTAAATACGAACCTCGTGTCAGCACAAACCAAACGATGATATTTCTAGCATTCAAACCTTGCAGACATAATCGATAAAATGCTATTGTTTTCATCGTGTATGCATCAATGTATTCTTATACTTTAGTTTTAGATGGAAACACGTATTAGTTATCACTAAATCCAGTTCCTAACACATTTGCAGTAAACGCAACACACTCGTATTCATACTTCTGACTCGATAACGTCCGAGTGGACGCCATGTGTGATAGTTTCTACCCACTCTCGCACTGAAATCTCTTAGAAAAAACAAGGCTGCTATATAAATGTTGAAACGTAACTTCTTGTCCAACAAGTGCTGTATGTCTCTCCGGCCTGTCAAACCATAATGTAAGTTACTGACGTTCGAACAAGCCATCTTAAAATTACATTTCGTAATACTCATTAGATTCATCTCGCTAAGATGGACACCCGTTAGTCGTGATGAACTGAAAAGGCAAATGCTCCAAGACGGGTACAATTAATATTTCGAACAGAACAGTTTCGCACCATATTATACCCCTTTAAGAAGATTAAAATCAAGATATAATGATAATAGTAAACCTTATGTTTAAAATCTTTATTCTAGAAAATGTGTCGAATTTAAGGCTTAACCTTAAAGAAAAAATAGAATTCAGTGTATCTTACTTGGTGTGTGATGACTATTAGTAAAATTCAATGCAAATTTGATTAATATTGAATTTTTTAATGGAAGGTTTGTGCCCATATCATGCCCCATAAAGCATTTTACTATACTCCACAAAACTGACATTTTAAAATTAATTTCTTATCCATGTTGTTAAAATTTCACAGGGGTATCTGAATTCCCACGCAGTGTTTCCGACCCATTTAAAGCTATTTGCATAAAATTACATTAAACTAAATATATTCCACATTTGGACACAGGAGCAGTTGAGTTCTTAACTTCATAAAGATGGATTTATTTGTTTAGGAGTAAATCCTCTATATACAAATATCCAAACATATAAGCATATATAACTTTATAAAGATATAGATATATAATCGTTTATCGAGACTAATTGTGACCCGAGGGGTCAAGGGTCGTCTACTAGACGAACCGCCTTAATCCTTGGTTTAAAGTATACTACTAAAATTGTTTGGATATTTCTCATTTGCTTTCTTATTGACCTTGTGCACAGTGTGTGATGTCATCGTTTTGTGAGGTTATCTCTTAAAACGAATGTGAGTATAAACGTGCACAGTGGGTATAACCAAGTACTGTGGATATTCTTAATGAGCGAATAAGCTGTGAATGATTCCCACGAAAAGTTGTTAGTCAAAATGAGAGCGAGACGTTAAATGGGATTCGCATTTTTTAGTGTTAATGTAAAAATGAGAGGAAAAAGTTAAACTTTCATCAGCATAATGTTGATCCCAAACTGACAAGTCCGATATCTGACACAAAAAGTTTCGAAGAGAATAAACCTAGCCTACCTAAACTTTTATAATGAGTTTCAGAACTGCGCTGTAAGTGTTTCTTGTTGTTAAGACTGATGATCCTGAAGAACCACCTCAGGGGATACGCTTTCAAAATAATAAGACACTTGTCCATCTTGGATGCTAATTTTGTTACAGCCTTACAAATCCTGGAACGAGAGGTCATAGATAAAATGTATATTGTAGGTTCTATTTTAGTACATATGTCTTTACGAGGTTTTAAGGTTCAGTCATATACGCCTAAACAATTCTTTTTTCTAGACATTCTTGGATTTCATATCTTAGGAAATCAGTTGTTGAGATGCATTATTTTTGTAAAAAAAATCCCATGTCAGTATCGAATGTTAAAAGAATGCAGTTCTTTTGATACTTTTATCTACATCAATTTTTAAAATTAATATTAAAATCATGTAGACACCTATAATATACATGCTTATATTTTTACATGAAGCTATTTTATATTTAAAAAATCATTTTATAGTCGAAAAATACTTGGATTCATCATCATCATCATCATCATCATCATCATCATCTTTATATATATAATGTTAAAGAAAGTCAGGTTCAAATATTTAAATATCGATCATGTCGTGAAGTTTTTATTCGACTGAATTATTATATATATATATATATATATATATATATATATATGTATATATATATATGTAAATAAAAGTCAATATATCCGTGCTTAATAGCTTAATAAATAAAAGCTAGATAAAACATATGCTTCATTAATCAGATAAGACGCATATCGTTGTTAAAAATATTGATTCCAAATATCGTGTAAAGAGTCGGAGATGCATCCTCTCTCCCATTTCCAAGCTCTTCCTGTCATCAAAATTAAAACAAATACTACAACAAAAGTACGTTATTCGCATATACTTATAAAAAACCACCATCTTTCGTTGAAACTACGTACAAATTATCGCTATTCCCATGCAATATTAAAATAAGTAGCCTTTTTGTATTTTCAAATATAAAGTTCGGGTAAGTTGGCAGCAGATGACATAATGAGTAAGTAAACACATAAACACTCATACACACATTAGAAAATAATATTTATTTATAAATTATTATTCAAAGCTCTCGGAAGATAGAGCGCTTTAAGTTAAGTTAACAACAAGTCGCCATTCTACGTAATGCATAACTGTAGGCCACACATATTGAGTTCTCTCTCGACTGCTTGCTGGATAGTCGCCTTGTTTGCTATTTAGATGTAAATTTATTTCCCATTTCTAAACAATGCGCATTGGAGCATTGGTATGCGCCTCGGTTACTGAGTCATACATGACTTTCGTATCAGGGTTTAACTATGTGACCGGTTGGGAGTATCTCCTCACATACTGACGATTGCAGGTTTGACATGAAACACATGTGTATATGGGTTTATTTTAAAAATAATATTCATTTATTAATAATTGTATATATATATATATATATATATATATGTATATATATATATATATATATATATATATATATATATATATATATGTATATATATATATATATATATGCATACAAAATTACAGACAAACACGCTACTGGACAAGAAATTTTTCAAGCAAATCAAATACACTTTAAGAAGGTAAGAAATATGATATATAAATAAAATACATTGTACTAGAAGGACACGTGTCCCGGCGTTGTCAGTGTAAAATATGAAATAATAATTTAACTTCAAAAGTAAGTATTAGAGTATTAATTCTGAAAAAAATATTAGAAACGAACACATTTCAATGTAAGTAATTCAGGTGATAAAAATAAGATTTAGCCATGTTTTTTATATGAGGATTAAAACAATACTGTTGTAAATAATATTGTAAAAATCTTTGGTAAATAAGTAAATAAAAGCGATTTATCAAAGTCAGCCATCGATTATCGATAGACTGTGCGATTGAGATGGATATCAGATGTCTTGTTGCACTTTGTTTTTAATCTTAATTGAGATAACTGAGTGATTGCAAGATTCCAGAAGAGACAGAACAGTGGATTTGGCGGGAATTATATAAAAAGTACGTAACTATAGTTAGGATTATAGACATTATAGTATATTATTGCTGGTATTGAAGTTAATTCTGTTAATTACGTTTTTGTTTTGTTTTGTTAGACTACCACTACTCTGTCGAGGAGATTGACGATGCATTTGTCGGATACTAGCGCCATAGCCCAACACTTAACTAACGACCATTCCTGCCCCTGATCGGCATTCATAAAACTCCAAAGTCTTAGAATATAGTACTAACAAACAAAAACTCCATATATTAGACACCCTATATGTTGTGGTGGCAACCACTCATTTGCATATACGAATAACGTTACACTATAAATGGCAAGCCTAGGTTGGCCTTAGTGTGTGTTACCTAAATATCACCGGAAGTGACGCCGAAGAGCGTACATGTCCTCCCACCAAGACTCTCTGACTCGACACCTTCATTTGTACATACTGTAACTATACCTTTTCTTTAATACACTTATTATTGCATTCTCCTTGTTGTTTGCGTCTTCATTGTATTCCTCACTAATTATTGTTCAACCTTGCAACCACAACAGTTGGCGACGAGATATGAAGCGTCAAATATAACAGTTTGACGAAGAACTATTAAAAAAAAACGTACAATGCAAAGTGTTGACGAGCAAACGGATGTTACGCTAAAGAAAAGTTTCAACTTAAGTGAAAAAAAAAACAAAAAACTCAAACGTGGCAAAAGCGACAATTTACGCCGTTTTCTGGGAATCCGACTTGCAAACGAATGTAAAAGTGAATTTTTGTTTTGTCGCTAAACGACAAATCTGTTTTGTATTACTAAAGGACCAACTTGCAAACGAAAAGCGGATTTTGTTCTGTCGCAAAACGACAGGTCAGACTCGTATTACGAAAAGCAAGGAAGTAACCTACGAAACAAAAAAAGTTCACCAGTGGATTCTAATTACTGCTCCCCGTTAGCAAAACAACAACTAAAGGAATCTTTTAATTAATAATTTGTTTGGCGGCGGTACTAAAAGGAAATACCATAGCTAGAAATTAAAGCTCAAGGAAAGGATTTTTTTAAAAGTTGTCACTGGATAACGGATAATACAGTAAAACGTCACGAAAGAAATAAAAAAGAAAAAAAGGGTAATCTCAATTTAAGAGTATTTTAATTACTAAAATACTAGAAAAAAAAACTCCAAAGAACTAAATGTACTGCATACATTTTTTTCAATTGTGACTCGAAAAAAAAAATGGAAGACTTATCAAAAATGTTCATGCAATTCTTACAGGCACAAGCTGACCGCGAGGAAAGACAAAATGAACGTTTTGCTAAAACACTGGAACTACTAAAGAGTAATCGAGAAAATGTCGACAGTGTTAATTTCTCCCATACAACTATCTTTAATAGTATGGACACATTTAATTATGTGCCGGAGGAAGGAAAGACTTTTGAAGCATACTATACAAGATACGAGGATATCTTTCAACTGGACTGCAAAAATTGGCCAAATAGCCAGAAAGTGAGCCTCTTACTCAGGAAATTGGGTACATCAGAACACAGCAAATTCATAGATTACATATTACCTAAAAAAACTGCGGAATTAGAGTTCATGGAAGCTGTGAAATTACTAAAAGAATTATTTAATCCAAATATATCTCTTTTTCATAAAAGATGGCTGTGCATGAATCTAAGAAAGATGGACAACCAAGATTATTTGACATACGCATCAGTTGTCAATAAAAACTGCGATAATTTTAAGCTTGCGGAACTAACGGTAGAAGATTTTAAATGTCTAATCTTCGCACAAGGGTTAGTTTCCACGAAAAATGCAGAAATACGCAGACGAGTGTTGTCTAAGCTGGAATCTGAGCAAGATTTAACCCTCCAGAAACTAGCAGAGGCCATTACACTAAAAAAGGATTTAAAAAATATAGAAGAATCCGGAGTGGCATATGTAAGAACAGTTAGAAAACCATACACACCAACCAAGAACTTTACAAAGAAAAGCAATCGAAATGGAACGGGATATTACAATCCTAATAACCATAAATATAGGACAGAATATAACAAGCCTCTTCCTAGATATAACTGTAAGAGATGTGCAGAAAAGCATTGGGAATCAGATTGTCCTTATAAGAAGAAAAAATGCTACATTTGTAAGAAGGTGGGACACAAAAGCGATTGCTGCAGATATAAAGATTACACCAGAGAGAGAGTATAGCAAACAAAATCAAATACAAAATTAGACAAAGATAACAAGCCTCTTCCTAGATATAACTGTAAGAGATGTGCAGAAAAGCATTGGGAATCAGATTGTCCTTATAAGAAGAAAAAATGCTACATTTGTAAGAAGGTGGGACACAAAAGCGATTGCTGCAGATATAAAGATTACACCAGAAAGAGAGTACAGCAAACAAAATCAAATACAAAATTAGACAAAGCTCGGCGAAAATACGTAAAAGTGGACATATTTAAAACACCAATAAAGTTACAACTCGACTCCGGCTCCGATATTTCTATTATAAACCTGAATACATGGAAAAAGTTGGGTAAAAAACCAACCATGATGAAAACGAGTAAATCAGCCCGGACGGTAACTGGTGGTGGTATAACATTTGAAGGAGAAGTTGTCCTTCCGATAAAATTAAAAGGGATTACGAAGAAATTAAAAATATTCGTACTGAAAAATAGTGAAAATCTGTTTGGAATAGATTTAATTTGGAAATTTGGACTATGGGATAAGCCAATCAATACATTCTGTAAAATAATAGAATGTTCTTCTCCAACAACAGTAAATATAAAAGACGATTTAAAAGAATTATTTCCTGAAGCATTCACGACTAACTTAGGTCGCTGTAATAAATTCAAGGCCTCGTTTGAACTTAAAGAAAACGCCAGCCCAATTTTTAGAAAAAAGCGAAACGTTCCGTTCGCTGGGTTGGAAAATATTAATAAAGAATTAGATAGATTGGAACAGACAGGAATTCTATTAAAAATAGAACACAGCGAGTGGGCAGCCCCCACCGTATACGTAAAGAAAAAGATATTGAAATCTGTGTGACTTCAAATCTTGGGAGGGGGGTGTTGTGGTGGCAACCACTCATTTGCATATACGAATAACGTTACACTATAAATGGCAAGCCTAGGTTTGCCTTAGTGTGTGTTACCTAAATGCCACTGGAAGTGACGCCGAAGAGCGTACATGTCCTCCCACCAAGACTCTCTGACTCGACACCTTCATTTGTACACACTGTAACTATACCTTTTCTTTAATACACTTATTATTGCATTCTCCTTGTTGTTTGCGTCTTCATTGTATTCCTCACTAATTATTGTTCAACCTTGCAACCACAACACTATATATATAAAAAACGTAATTAACAGAATTAACTTCAATATCAGCAATAATATACTAAAATGTCTATAATGCTTATTATATAATACCCGCCAAAACCATCTATAAAACGAACACATGGTATTTACCTGACTATCCTCATTCCCTTGAAGATTGACCCGGATGGGTCTGAAAGTACTTAGGACACACATGAAAACTATGGCAGATTCATCAGCAAATTCCCGTCCGAAACTAAGATTCTGATTCAGACAATGGAAAGGATCTACGAAACGATATCCGGATACGTTGTCTGTTATATTTAACATATATATATATATATATATATATATATATATATATATATATATATATATATATATATATATATATAACTTGTTACACATATCCAGGGGGTATAAATCCGAAGGAAGTTGAAACCGGGTTTATGAGAGTGCTCAATGAAAATTCAGAGTAAAATATGTTTTGTTGGTGATTTTAATAAAATCACCGACAATATATATATATATACATATATATATACATATATATATATATATATATATATATATATATATATATATATATATATATATATATATATACAAGGTGATCCATAAGTCACTTCACTTAGCTATTTAAAATAATTACCATATGAAGCACAAACATACAATTAACTTTTGATAATTGTTATCTTACTCTCTAATTACTGCTATTTGTTATTTTAAATTTGTTCGTTTATATATTTGTTTCTATATATATTTATTTCATCAAATATGCTACAAAGAGTCGTAAATTCATTTTAAAAAATATGGAGCTATGCATGCAGAACGAAGGTGGACATTTTGAAAATTTACTGTAATTTTATATATATATATATTGAAGCTAGAAAACGTGTATTATTACAGTCAATTAAGAGATATAGTTAACTGATTTCTATATTTATAAGAGATAGAGCTCATGAAGATATAAGTTAGAAGTGAACAGAGCAAAGTTACCTGCAGTTTTATTTGTTGCTTTTTTCATATCACATATATATTACTATATATTTATACACATATATGTGTGTATATATGTATATATATATGTGTATATATAAATATATATGTATGTATATATATATATATATATATATATATATATATATATATATATATATATATGTATATATATATACAGGGGGGCGCAAAAGTCACGCATTAGTTTGAACCAGTAACAACTTTCACATTTAATCAAATGTTCTCCTTATTTTTCAGAATATTACAGATATAAACATTGATAATTTATCATGGCAAAATATAGCACTGAACAACGAACCAACATTATTGAACTTTACTTCGGAAACCATCGTTCAATAATCTTAACCCAAAAAGCCTATCGTCGGCATTATAATGTCAGACAATCTCCCAGTCAGACCACAATTGATCGTCTTGAGGTCCGATTTCGGCAGCAGGGTTCACTGAGTGATCTTCCACGATCTGGCAGACCACGTTCAGTACGGACAGCGGAAAATATAGTACTCGTTGAGGATAGCATTGCTGAAAATCCAGACACCTTAACTCGAAGACGAACCACTCAAATTGGGATGTCCAGAAGGTCACTTCAAAGTATTTTGCGTGAATTGCATCTGTTTCTATACAAAATTCAATTGGTACAGGCATTACAACCCACAGATTTGTAATTACGCGTAGCTTATACTGTTCACATTCAGCAATTAGCCAGAGAAAAAAATGAGTTCATTCATAAGCTGATAATGAGCAACGAAGCCCATTTTCATCTGAACGAGTTCGTAAATAAGCAAAACTGCAGAATATGGGCCATTGAAAATCCAAGAACCGTTCATCAGCGTGAATTACATCCACTAAAATGTACCGTATGGTGTGGTGTTACCTCGGAAAGAGTGATCGGTCCATATTTCTTTGAAGACGAAGAAGGTGTCGCGGTGACGATAACTGCACAGGGTTATCAACAAATGATTGAAAATTTTTTAAGGCCAGCATTTCAGGACAACCGAGAAATGTGGTTCCAACGAGATGGAGCTACTGCCCACACTGCCCGACAAAGTATGGCGCTCTTAAGGGGATTGTTTGGCGAGCGCTTAATTAGCAGATTTTCTGATTTTAACTGGCCTTCACGTTCACCGGATTTAACAGCCCCTGACCTTTCCCTTTGGGGTTATCTTAAAGAAAGGGTATATGTGAACAAGCCTACAACGATTCAAGAGCTAAAAAACAATATCAGACATGAAATCCAAGAACTAGAGCCAGTTATTCTAAGGACTCTAGAGCCCGTCTTTGTGAGGCCGAAAATGGTGCCCATTTAAAGGATATTATTTTTAAAACCTACTGCAACAAAATTACCAAGTAAATGTATTATTTATCAGAAAAGCCTAGTAAATTACTTGAAATGTTATAGTTTCTATCACCTAAACAAACCAATGCGCGACTTTTGCACTACCTTGTATATATATATATATATATATATATATATATATATATATATATATATATATATATATATATATATATATATATATATATATATATATATATATATGTATATATATTTGTGTGTGTGTTGTTTTGCCATTAACCGACATTTACAAAATTGATTGTCAATAAAATCTTGGTTTCAATAAAAAAAATAATTTAAATATTTCGGAAATAATTTTACAACGTAGTCTGAATGATAAGAGAGATAAGAGTTTTTATTTTCATAAAAATTGAATCACTCGAAATATTTTATAGTCCTCGAAACACCTTTAATGCGCAGGGGATAAAACTAGCCGAAATGAATAAATTCGTACTGTGATGTACAATTCAAATTTTAAGATGTATAAAATAAAATGAAAATGAAAAACAATTGAAATATTTTAACGTCTTCCGCATCTATTTTCATTTTATTTCGATGAATTTATTTTTGTTATTAATATTAACGTCCATGCATATTTATTATCTCTCTGTCTGTCTCTGTCCCTGTTTCTGTCTCTCTCTCTGTCTCTCCCCCACTCACTCACTCTCATAACACGCACATGCATATAGACGCATAAATATATATATATATATATATATATATATATATGTGATTTTATGAAGGCTTACCAAAGCATTCCTTTCAAGACACCAATGATCACCATTAAAGATATTTTTTCTTACAAATACTATTTATTCAAATTAAATGTTTTTTCCTACACGTGTTTCACTACCAAGCAGTTACTTGCTTGGCAGATCATCAGGGAAATTAAATGTCTGGAATACTGGTTTCAACTGCCGACAAAACACAATGTGGCGTTGTAATAGTTGAGGTCACTTAAGAAGAGAAGAGGAAAAAAATAAATAAAAATAAAAATAAAATTCAAACTTAAAAAGCAAGGAAGAACAACGATAAGAAAAGAAAGTCCTAGAAAAGTCTTAGAAAAGTAGCTTGTGCATTATTTCTTCCACCAAGCCAACAAGCAAGTAATCGGTCCCAAATACATTCAATAAAACCACAAAACCGGAACAATGTGCGATAATACACTTTCACGTTAGCCGGTACAATGATGAATAAATCCCCCCCCCACAAGAAAACAAAAGAACTAAATCATTCAAGATACCGCTCACAAGTTACCATTCCAATCCAATGATAGTATGGGAATTCTAAATCCAACTTCTCACAAAGAAAAGTCAACACAAATGTTCGTCCGAGTTCAAAGAGTCTTATTTCAATTGTTGATTTATTACCCTTCGAAATAAACACACGACGAGTTGAATGTCAATCCCGCAGAAAACTCCCTTCCATCAAGAAAAAATCTTAATATAGAAACTATTTATTCAAAATACTGTTTCTAAAAATATTTATTATTAAACCTATTCCTTATAGAAATTAATCATAAATAGTTTCTATATTAAGATTTTTTCTTGATGGAAGGGAGTTTTCTGCGGGATTGACATTCAACTCGTCGTGTGTTTATTTCGAAGGGTAATAAATCAACAATTGAAATAAGACTCTTTGAACTCGGACGAACATTTGTGTTGACTTTTCTTTGTGAGAAGTTGGATTTAGAATTCCCATACTATCATTGGATTGGAATGGTAACTTGTGAGCGGTATCTTGAATGATTTAGTTCTTTTGTTTTCTTGTGGGGGGGGGGATTTATTCATCATTGTACCGGCTAACGTGAAAGTGTATTATCGCACATTGTTCCGGTTTTGTGGTTTTATTGAATGTATTTGGGACCGATTACTTGCTTGTTGGCTTGGTGGAAGAAATAATGCACAAGCTACTTTTCTAAGACTTTTCTAGGACTTTCTTTTCTTATCGTTGTTCTTCCTTGCTTTTTAAGTTTGAATTTTATTTTTATTTTTATTTATTTTTTTCCTCTTCTCTTCTTAAGTGACCTCAACTATTACAACGCCACATTGTGTTTTGTCGGCAGTTGAAACCAGTATTCCAGACATTTAATTTCCCTGATGATCTGCCAAGCAAGTAACTGCTTGGTAGTGAAACACGTGTAGGAAAAAAACATTTAATTTGAATAAATAGTATTTGTAAGAAAAAATATCTTTAATGGTGATCATTGGTGTCTTGAAAGGAATGCTTTGGTAAGCCTTCATAAAATCACATATAAATGCTCTGTACTCTGTAATCGAGTATCATCGAGCTTGTTTTTTATTGGAACAACCCCGGTCTTCACTGAATGATCTATTTTATAAGTGAAAAATCTAATCTATATATATATATATATATATATATATATATATGTTTATATACTTTCTATTCTTAACTTTTTTAAATGACGGTTCAAATTATGTATCAATTAAAAAGTAGACTGCTTATAAAAAGCGTTTCCCTTGAAAAAGTTATTTTACACACACGCACACACATACACACACATATATATATATATATATATATATATATATATATATACATAATTATTTTAATAAATATTTTTAATATTCACATACATATGTTCTATTTTTACCAAGAATCATCAGATATAACTGTTCTACTGGTCGCATGTTTCGAACCACACACTCAATCACCCTTGACTCAAATCCGACCCCTTTATCGCAGCGGCCATCATAAGAGCTATACAGAATAAAGAGAAATAAAGTCTATTATTCTTTAAGCGAATACATAGAAGGCCGCAGATAGTGTTACACAACCCAAGAAAAGGAACTCACAATTTTGCTTAATGGGAGGCTTTTTAATACTTATCCTATCAGTGGTGATCCGTGTAGGGAGTTTTTTAAAATAATTATTTTAATAAAACCTTAATATCCACGTGCATATATGTTTTCATTTTTACCAAGAATCATCAGTATGGCTTGATATAACTGTTCCAAAGGTCGGACGATTCTTACCCCAGACTCAAGTTTCATTTGACTCAAATATTATTAAAAACACATCAAATTCCCCCTCAACTCTCTACTTTACGAACACAGTAGACAAAACAAAACATTGGTCTTGCTGTTTATTTTTCTTTTTTTCTTTCCCAAGGACTAAACATTCTTGGAAGACGGAGGCATACGTGCACTGCCAATATTACAAAATGTCTATTAAAACTAATCGGATATTTAACTTACCTACAGTAACATAAGAGGATCGTGTTCCGTTTTTAGGTTTGCCTGCGCGACGTGTCTGTTCGTGGCGAATCAAAAAGTGTTGTTATCCAGATGGTGTTGAATTGTGATTGAAAAAGAGCCGAAGACGCTTTCAAAAATTGTCAACATTTATTTACCAATAAATAAAAATAATATCTAAAAAATCCTTTCTGAAGAAAAAACATGCTGCACAACACTCTCCCTTACAAACAGCGTGGAATAAACGGAAGGATAGTCTTAGAATTGTTTTTGTTTCTATCTGCCAAATTTATATATACAACTATATATATATATATATTATATATATATATATATTATATATATATATATATATATATATATATATATATATATTGAAAATCATATGTTATGAATATATATATATATATATATATATATAGATATAAAAATTCATAAACATCATTTTCATTGAAAAAGATCTGTGTTGATCGAAAGATTTGATTTATTGTATATATAAAAGATACACTTACGAATGACATTTACCCAGTCATTGCTGAGGGAAAGAGATCAAACTACCAGCGTGAATCAAATCAAGGGTTCTGTTCGAAATTCCATACAGATTCCCAAGTTACACAGAATCATTCCAGAATTCGACAAGATACACCTGAAAAAGGTCGGAGGTTACATCGAACTTTGTGAGTCGTGATAATTCAAATAATACAAATTATCAATCCTCATCTAAAAAAATTCCGAAACATACTATACTCATAATCTATTACGTGTTTTACAACTAATGGCAAAAAATATAAGCGAGTTCATACTAATTAACTGCATAATGACGCCATGATGCTGGTTTGCTGAAATGGTCGAATGTTATCACTAAGAGACTCTCTCCACATCTATCTATATTAATAACTGCTGAGGTTGAATAAAAGCATGAAATAATTGAAGACAATCTCCGACAACATTTGATGAAAAGATAATTCGGTCCCAGATGCGAAGGAAAGTTCACACGCTGTTACGACTAACTGAATTAACACTGCTTTTCCGCTTAACAAAATAAAGACAGCTGCAATTATTGCTCTTTAACTACCTCTCTTTTTAATATGTATATACTACAAAAATGCTCGTCTAAGTGCGTATTAAATAAGTTCCCCGAACAGAACAGTTTTGCACCACTTTTATGTCAACTTACGAACATTTAAATCTAGCTATAATGGATCAAATTCAATGCAAATCTGATATATTTGAATTTTTTGATGCGGGGTTGTGTCCATGTTATGCTCCATAAGCCCCTGCCACAAAGACAATTAAAAAAATATTTATTAATTTATATCTAATACCGATTGTTTAAATTTCACAAATATCAGAAGTAACTAAATTTTCACGCTTCCTTTTTACTTTTATTTACATAAATTAATTTTAACTTAACATATCTCACATTTGAACACCTTACGCCTGGCAGCTGTGTTCCAAAAGTCTATGATGATTGGTTAATTAGTTTAGAAGTGACTGCTATACAAATACACAAACATATAAACATGCATATAAAGATAGAGATTATGAGCATGTATATTTGTGCGCTGACTAATTATAGATTATTTGAAGTACGAACTTCAAATTTCATGGTCAAGATACCCTAACTATGCAGATTGCCCGAGAGGTTTTTATTTGTATAATTTCTTTAAGAATTCCTTTGCTGGAGCATAAACAACCCTCGTATATTAATATATAACATTTTAATTAGATTTTTTGTGATAGTTATACTATACAAAAGAAAATAGAATCTTAAAAGCTTACACATGTTTATCATTTGCCGATGTCTCAATCAGAAATATGCTCATGAAAACTGTCTGATTTATTCCCTACTTTTGTTCCAGCACGTTGGACTCGTTAGTCTGGTGGTCTTCATGAATTCGCTGTTCAGAAACCACTGTGTAATACACCTTCTTATTCCAGCAGCGTTTTTCCAACAACTGCGAGATTGTGGAACCCTTTTTGTTGACCGTGTTCTTCCTACTTATAGTTTTAGTCTTTTCAAGAGTCAGATCAAAAAGCGTCTCGTCTTTGCGTTAATTATATTTCCTTTTCTACTAGCTCCTTCCATCATGTGGCTTCATGTCTTGTCTGGAGTGACTTCCATAAAAAATGTATAAGTGAAATAAGAGTCGGAATGTTACTGTCATAATCACGATATAATCATTAACATTCATGGTCTCATCAATTTTAATGATTCGAACTAATTTCAGTCTTTCTATAAATCTTTAGTTGTTGTTTTCTTAACACTCTCATGAAAGCTATTTCATGAAAGCTATTTCATGAAAGCTATTTCATGTTACATTTCAAATGGACGGATGTAATCACATGACCCAAATTATTAGTAGTATAAAAATATATTTATGGCAAGTAAGCTACACAGAGACGTCCATGTTTTATTTCCGCCGCACATAATCATAGTTAAATTTTCAAATGGGTTGTTCTGCCCATATTATGCTTCCTAATAACCTTTCAAAATACCCCAAATAAACTGGAGTTTGTCCTTCTTAACACATTCGTATTAGTTACAATATTGTTCTTGTTTTTACTATAAATACATGAACCAAACCGCACTCTACGACTATTTACACACAACGCATTATGTTATTTCGGTTAACTTAATAATATAATGAATTATGTCCAGTCAAAATCTACGGTGTATTTTGTATGCAAACAGGTTCATTCAGCAGTATTTAGTCCGCCATCTCGTTAGTGCTACGCTTATTTCTGATCATCAGTATAGATTTAGGTAATCATGTATTACCGCGGATATCCTAACGGTCATCTCTGAACGGTAGCGCTTGATATATCCAAGGTATTCGCCAAGGTCTGGTATGAAAGTCTTCTTATGAAAATTAATTCGTCTGGTATTTCTGGACGTGTACTTAATATTATTAGATCCTTACTATCCAAAAAAGATTCCAGTTGTCCTCGATGGCCGTACATCAAAGCGGCATGACATAAATTCGGGTGTACCTTAAGGATCGATCCTTGGACTTTTATTGTTACTGAGTTTTATAAATGACCTTCATGATGCAATTGAATCTGAGATGGGTATATTTGCTGATGACACCAAGCTCTACTGTCTAAACGTGGGAAAAACAGAAGCTCACATATCTAAAACAATGGCTGAATCCTTAGAAAAATTGATCGTAATATTTAATGTCACTAAGACAAAGCTCCTTTTCTTTACCTACTACAAGAAACCTTTTCAACAACCGATTATCATGGATAATAAAATCTTACACGAGAATCCAAAGTTCAAACTCCTTGGTCTAACATTCACAAGTAACATGAGTTAGAACAAATATATAGAAGACATTGCCAAGACTGCTGCAAGAAGAGTGCTAGAAAACTTCTCTGATCTGCCAGTATTCTATGAATCTACAAGGTCACTAACGTAAACAAACATTTCACTGCACAATTCCTTACTTAGGATGCCCTCTTTAATTTCTGGCCCATAATCCATAATAACCACTTACGTTTCAGTGACAGTATACTCTGTGTAGTTTACTTGCTATATATGTTTTCATACTATTATATACATATAAAGTAGTATGAGAAAAATATATAGAGTATAAAAATCTATTAATCGCAAACATAAAAAGTAATCGAAGCTATCTGTATTAAAACTCAGCAATCTGCAATAAATAACTTTACGTACAAAACAAGTAACAACATTTAAAAATGCTTAACGTAATGCTATTCATTCCGTGACGCTGATTTTGGCATTTCAGAATTTGAATAATTATTGTTTCTTCTGGAACTGCACCGATTTGTTCACTTGACGTCTAACTGACCTGCGCGTTCGCAGCTACTTTTTGAAATTTTGTTCTTTTCTCTTGTTTTCTCCATTTGCTTTTGTAAACTAAAGAAGTTCTGACGAAGAATCGAAAATTCGAGTGATACATATAGAACGTGAACTATTTTTTTTGATTTTGACACAAACAGATTTTTAGAAAAATTGATCAAAATAAAGGTATACTCAACCAGTAGAATTGTGAATACTAAGACGGGCGCTTTAAGAAAATTATAAAACTCGGCTGTCAAATTTAAATGCGTAATACTAAGTTCTCGCCAACGTGTCATTAGAACACGGTTGCTGTCACCTTCTACATGTGTTGTCTTACTTAGACATAAATAGATCTTAATCCTCTTTCTTCGACGTGATTGGTTTGGTGGCCGCAACTTTCTGAGCGTTCAGACAAATATTTAAATGTTAACTTGAGTCTGAAGGGTTTCGAATCATGCGACCGGCAAAGCAATCACCCTCCACACTAATCAGGTCGTAAAGTGACCCGATGAAGCTAGATGAACATATGTAGCAAACAATGTTTGTATAAATAATAAAATTTATACAATATATATATTTATATATATATATATATATATATATATATATATATATATATATATATATATATATATATAATAAATATATATATATATATATATATATATATATATAATATAATATATATATATATATATATATATATATATATATATATATATATATATATATATATATATATATATATATATATATGACATCTACTAGCCACATTTAGTTCAGTGCAACAGAGTCGGGATTTAGTCTCTCTGGAGATTCGAAATGACTCGTAAGACGACGAAACTCGTATCCGTAGATAATTAAAGTATATGCCGCTTCCACATTGGTGAAGAGAAAAAGTATACCCACTTAGCATTACGGTAAAATGCTTATTAGTAGTTGAATTCATTTAAACTATCGCAAATATAAAAAACAATAAATAACATATATATATATATGTATGTTTCACATATACACATTGCCTTTTTTAAGAAGTTGTGTATAATGAATATATTTATCCATACACATTTGTAAAGTTCATATGTTTATGTACAAAAGTAATTATATATATATATATATATGTGTGTGTGTGTGTGTGTGTGTGTGTATGTATGTCTTTACTTTTAGGTGCCAGCTTTTCTCTGTAGGTGTATGTGGAAGAGAGAGCGAGAGAGATAGAGCGAGAGAGAGAGAGAGAGTGAGAGAGAGAGAGTGAGTGCACGCGAAGCTGTTTTTCAAAACAATACATTGCGAAAAGATGTTCATGAAATTCGCGTTCGTATCTTGAATAGTTTCCAAAATTCGATTTGTATCATTTATTCCCGAATTCCCCGGATGTAAATCAAAGAGCAATAACAAGTTAGAATAATATCCAAAACTATGAAGAAATATAAAAATTTGAATGTCTTTTTTTCTTTTCATTCATTTACTTTTTAAGAATTGTCTTTGCAAAAGATTCTATCTCAGTGTATCCAAGCGATAAGAGAACCATTTTCATTTCCAACGGCAATTTCCATTGTCTTTGGAAAATGACCAGACAAGAAAGAAGCTCATTTAAACTTCAAAAACATATTTCTGATAGGTTGACGGTTGTGCGTTGGTGCTACGTTTTGTTTTGTTTGTTTATTTTACTATATATCAATACTTTATATTATTTGTGCTATTTGGCTACTGTTCTCATCTTGAATGTTATTTCATAGCGTTTCGGTCGATGTGACCTCCGACGTTCTTCATGTGCGTCTTCTCGAATTCGGGAATCCGTACGGAATTTCGAACGGAACTCTTTATTTATCCACGGAGGTAGCTTACGCTCATTCCGTCAGCTATTACGCAATTCGTAATTTTGTACCTGGTATAGCTTATACTGAGAATTAAACGTTCGACATTTAGAAGACATTAACTTAGAACTGATTATTACTTAAAACTTATAATCTAGTGGGCGATGTCCTCTTCTCCACCCTACAGCCTCTTTCTCACAGAAGAAACGTTGCTAATCTTTCACTACCCTGTCGTTACTTTCATAGTAGGTGCTCGTACTTAGCGTTAATCTATGCCTCCCCATCTGTAAAACACTCACAACAAAAACTCGTTTAGCTACAACCAATTTCAATAAGTTTCATTTTCTATATCTGTGTACCTAAAACTAAGCGGTACTTCTATGGGCAAAGTTTATTTTCTTGAAATGACCGTCTGTGGAACACAGTACCACGGGGATACTTCACGGCTGACTATAACATTGTCGTTTCCAAGTTCAATGTAAACAAATTCGTGTGCATAAAGAATAGAAAATACATGCAAAAACATATATTGTCCTACATCTAATACTGCTTCTCGTATTGAGCTGAATACTTTACCAAACATTTTAAATATGTTTACTGGGAAGAAAATACAATTCTCACGTAAGAACATAGCAATTTAAAACCATAAATCTTACCCGATGGACATGATTTAAGCTGTGAATTCTCTTTTGAAAAGAGTTCATCGGAAAGTATTTCATCGTCGTCCCATGAATGAAGGCGAACGATGATCTGACAACCAGTCAATTTGCACTTTGTATCCTCCAGAATATCATACAGATACTGACAGTTCGCATAAATCATACGCACAATTGTATATTATCAAATGGTGAAAACGCCCACCTGTCATAACGCCCGTGACAATTTTGAGCAAGATATGTTTAATATGATCAAAAATTTAAAAGTTAAAAAGTGCCCAATACTCAAATCCAACAACCAATTAAATGAATCAACCTTTTAAAAAGATAAAAAATGATCGTAATTTCATAGTTGCGGCCTAGAAAACAATAAACACTTATACTATGAGTTTCAATTATAAAAATTTAATTATGCACAAGAATTACAAAATATCTAATGAAATGGATCTTCATAATATGAACTCATCGGCTTTCACAAAACATAAAAAATATGCAACCTAAAATGGCCTAGGTTTACGCTTAAGAACTCACAAGGAAGAATTTAACAACAAATTTAGTATGCGATGAATGTCTCCCTTGTATATGACTTATACGAATAGTAAGTAAAAGAATATTTGACAGGATCCTACATAGAATTTAATCTAAAGTAATCCATAAGGTATAGTTATCCCCCAATAAAGTTTTCAGTTTGTTTGAAGAATTTAAATTTTGCGAAAAACATATTACTTATAAAAACTTATTGAATGTTTTCTCTGTTAACATATTATTTCCATAACACATACCCAAACAAGATTGACTATATATATATATATATATATATATATATATATATATATATAGAGAGAGAGAGAGAGAGAGAGAGAGTTATATTTAGAAACAATTATATATATATATATAAATATGTATATATATAGTTTTTATATATGTATAAAGAGTTAATATATATATATATATATATATATATATATAAAGTAAAATGGGTTGGTCGTTCATTTAAAGCATTGCCGGATTTGTTAATAAAATTGAAAATATAAGCCATTAACAATGCAAGATTAATTTTTTTTTACATTAATCTTATTAATTTCGGAATAAAATTCCATCAACAGAGGTGACCAGTATTTTTTTTCATCAAAAAACAAGAATAACCAAACTTATTTCTTTGTGACTTGATAAAAGTCTCTCCGCGCTGGTGGTTTGGCGGTTATGATTCAAATTCCGGTGTCGAACGAAGAGCGTGGCTCGCTCGTGTAGATATATATATATATATATATATATATATATATATATATATATATATATATATATATATATAAAGTAATCCAACAAAAGATATAAGCGTCAACTAATATCTTGTAATTAGTTAAACATCCGGATAAAAACTGAAGCTCAATATACTGGATAGAGCATTAATATTATAATATGAAATGAAATAATAAAATAAGGTATCAATCAAATTTTATTAAAATTCAAAGTTCAAGAAAAGTATCTTAACGTCCTTAGCTCATGAGTTTTCGAAGGTAAATCTTCTTCTCAGAGGACCATTACTGTAGTGACATCACTACAAGTAATAACATTTCACTTTGAAAATATATCTGAGGAAAAGATTTATCTTTGAAAACTCATGAGCTAATGACGTTAAGATACTTTGCTTGAACTTTGAATTTTAATAAAATTTGATTGGCACCTTATTTTATTATTTCATTTTATATCATATATATATATATATATATATATATATATATATATATATATATATAATGTAGAGTTATAATAAGCTATCAACCTTAGGGCAATGCCATGTTCCTGAGTCTTTAGTTGAACACAATCTGACTAGCTTTCTGTATTTGCGTGCTGCCTCAACACAATATAGAACTTAATGCTCTTTATCTTCCCTTGATAGTTCCTGGTCGCTGGTGAGGCAGCAAGTCAAAGGTGACGCTGTGACTCGGTTTGGATTATTCAGTCATTGAAATTAAATTTTCATTAGATTTGATCTGAGGTTACTGGAGGTAATTTTCGGTTAGGTTCATAAATAACTGAAATATATAAGAACGTAAAGAAACCATTTTTTAAAATAGAGTTTCTTTGTTTCATAAACAAATGAAATTAAACAAAGAATATCTCAGTTAATTATGTATTTTAAAAGGTTAAAACAATTCCTTTCTGTTTGCCGTATTTTTTATATTTTACTAAGTTCACCCCAAACAAGACAAGTTGCAACTGTAGACGTAAGGGGCTACTGAATATTTGAGTGAAAATTTTGGGGGATAATCCTAAACTGTGTAGTGAGATGCTTGTTCACATTAGTTTCAAATTTCTGATTGTCTCTATGGTCGGGGAAACAGGAAGAAAAAAAAGAGTTCCAAAGACCGGCAGCTCAAAGAAAAAAATACTGGCATCTAGGGATCTCCACCGTGAATCGATGGGATTCAGGTGATTGTCGGGTTAGTCGAATGTATTGACGTCGAGGGGGCACCAAAGCAGCAAGTTAATCGGAGCACCTTCCATTGAAGTACTTGTAAAACAAGCACAAGGATACAAATTGCCGCGATGGGAAAGGGGATGAATCTTATTAGATTAGTGACTCTTTTTTTAAAACTTGTCTAAGAAGGAGACACTAGTGGATGGTGGAGCGGCTCAGATGTGACAACAATACTCCATGCATTAGCGGATGGTGACTTTGTAGAGATATAAGATACTGTCAGGTGTGAGAAGTTTTCTAGCTAGGTAGTGTGAGACCACTTTCTTTGCAGCAGCCTTGGCAAAGTCTTCTACGTTTTTTTTCTATTTCATGTTACCTCTGAATGTTAGTCCTAAGAGTTAGAACGTTTGTCTCTCAGGTAGGGTGTTATTTTCCATAGCAATCGGTGGTTGAAGAGGTTTCTTGTAGTTGTTGAGGAAAATGAGTTTTTTCTTAGTGACATAAATTTTACCATTCATTTATGACCCCATTCCACTACTGATTAGAGGTTATCTTCTAAAAATTGAACCATTGCTTTGAATATGTGCGCGTACGTTTTACCCACATGACGAGAGTAAAGCGTAGTGTTGTCAGTAAATATACCCATCTCAGACACAATATCATCAGGGAGATCGTTTGTCAAAATCAGTAAAAATAAAGGTCCAAGGATCTATCCGTTTGGTACACCTGCATTAATGCCATGTTGTTTTGATGAACGGCTATCGAGGACAACCTGGACCTTTCTTTCGGTTAAGAAGGATATAATTATATTGAATATTCGTCCAGTAATATCATATGAATTAATTTTCATGAGACCACCTTTATGCCATACCTCGTCAAAAGTTTTGGATATATCAAGCGCTACGGCCCTAGCTTCACTTGCTTTGTTCAGTGTATGGTATATGCGTTCAGAGATAATCGTTAGGATATCCGCACTAGAACATGCTTACCTAAATCCATACTGATGGCCAGAAAGAAGTTTAGCATTAACTAGGTGACAGACTATCGCTAGTTTGATTTTAGCGAATAATTTTAGTAGGCTGAGTGGGCGATAATTCTGAGAATCTGTTCTATCTCCAGATTTCTTGAAGACTGGTACCACAGGGGTAATCTTCCAGCTATGAGGGAAGAACGATTCGGCAGGGCATTTGTTGTAGAGTTTGGAGAGGGCAGGGTCCAGTTTAGCAGATACTTTATTTATTACTATTACTGGTATAAAATCAGCCCCACATGTTTTGGAGGTGTCAAGAACTTTTATGATGTCATGAAGTGCAGTTTCAGAAATTTGGGAGGAAGTGGTTTGCGGAGTTCTAAGATAGTTTAAGGCGAAACGTTGGGTAATTAGTTCAGCCTTATAAGTTGCCATGCAAACGACATCATTGTCGTTAGATATCGGTGAAATTGTTGACTTTACTTTCAATGCAAAAATATTTTTTCCAAAGAAACATCAAGACGAACAACATATCTCCACACGGGCAACGCTTGGCAAATATCGCTAGTTTATATATGGTGTCTGCTACGTCTTCACAGAAGGACGCCATCCCTACAAAATTACAACATCTGGTTGTGGGTACGTACACGACTCAGTAGGCCCGTAGTATTTTTACAAGTATTTCTACAGCTATAGCATACACGGCTACTGGTTTCCATTTGTACATAGTTATAAACACTGTTTGGTACTTGTGTAGTTGGCTCCTACCATTGGATCTCATGTAGGGATATCTGCACATGTAGATGGCCATGGCGTGTGCTTGTACGGCGTGCACAACACACTCTCTTTCTAAAAAGTCTGGTTTTTGTGACGAGCCGAGGCCAGATGACTGAATGACGATTTAGAACGCAAGTTTTATATCAGAATTTCCGTCTCCTAGATGGATGATCTAACCAAATCTACAAGTCCATCGCACCGAGTGGGGTAGCATCGCACCTGGGTACTATATCAGGTATTTCTACATGTAAATAATAATAAGAAATTACTTTATTGAATTTTGTATGAGACTACTAGATAATATGATCTATTTAACAATCCGAATAATCTATATGTAGTCAGGAAGGTAGGGTAAAGGCTATGAACGTCAAATAACCGTTCTGATGTTGCAGCGATCGAAATTTCAAAATAAAAATCTTTGGAAACGGTTATTAGGTGTGATGAATATAAAGACGTTTTTGTGCTAAACGAGTGATAACGATAAACGCAAATCCGTAAGAACAAGTTGAAGAACGGTAAAATGTTGTTTCAGCGATTTAAATTTAAAATTAAAAATCGATGAAAACAGTGATTACAAGTGATCAATATATGAATATGTTTCGGTGTTGCACAAATGAACGAGTTATGACGAGAAAGAAAATGGCATAATATATATATATATATATATATATATATATATATATATATATATATATATATATATATATATATTATTTATTTATGCAAGCATTGTTAAAGAGAATTTTTGAAAAGACTTTGGGGAAAATACTGGAAGCTATCTACATAAAAAACACAACAACGTAAAATGAATAACATTACATATGAAACCAGTGATAACATTTTAAAATGCGATTTTATCCTGCGATGCCCTTCCAGCGTAGCTGAATTTAAATTGTAAACGACTTTCCTGGAACAATGCGAAAAACGTTCTCTGCGCGTTTCTCCGCCGTCTTTTAACAAATTCTCTACTTTCTCCAGATTTTTTTCATTAGCTTTTGTTGCATAGTCCTTCAAAAACCAAACATTCGTTACTTTATCAATGATGGAAATCATCGTCACGAAAAGTCTATTAAGCGCTTCTAATAATCCGAAAGCAACCTCGAAATCACATGAAATCATATGTAAAGTCTAGAAGCGTTTTCAAACTTTTGTAACACTCAATTTAAAGGTACTTTTAATATATTTCCTTAAGGAGCACTTTTATGGCACTTTTACGCCTTCAAACTGTCGGTCCATTTTCAACACCTCCCGTTAAACACATTTTCATAAATTCTTTTATCCGTTAAAGCATCCTCTCTTTAACAGTTCTTTTTATACATTGTTCTTTTTAAATTCTTTTCCCATTAAACACAGTTTATTAAACATTGTATCTCATTTAAACACTTTAAACATCAACCACTTTAAACATTGTTCGTTAAGCATATCAAATAAAGCATGGTGCATTTTTTCTTTAGATTTTTAGTTCTTTCAGTTTTACAGATTAGGACCCCAAAATGTTATGCCCCCAAAAGTTACCATACGTTTCTTTCGTCGTCTAGTTGTGATCGCCGTTGGTGCCGTCGGTTTCCATTGTGTATCTCTGGCCGTGATCGGTGTTAGTGATCTTTAGTCTGTGGATACAAACTTTATGGACAGGCAGAAGACAAACGCAGAGACAATTTTTCCTCAGAGAGATTCAAGTCTTTTAATCTGCGTTTCGGAAGGGTTTTGTACATTCGTTCACTCGATTCATTCATTCTTCTCGCTGGAGGACGCGACGGGGACTTCTGCTGGATCTCCAAGAGATTTAGCCATTACGATGCACGTCTACATAGTCAATTTAACGCTCTCACTTCCAGAGCCTTTCTCTTTCATTTTGGGGACCCACAGAGAGGGTCGACCGTCCAGCTCGCTGCCAAACCCGTAACTAATTTTAAAACCTTAGTTTCTCACGAAAGAAGGAGTGACGCCATAGTCCTTTATTCTGTCATACAGATCATAACCAGAACTGGCGTGGCTTTTATTGAACCCAAACCTTTGAAGTTGGCCAGGTCTCACCAGTTGTTATGACTTCTTGGGATTACTCACTCTGACGACACATCTATTTGTCACAAAATGGATGTCCCTTCAACCTGCACCGAACTTGAACTAAGTTCACCCCTCTCACAATAAAAAAACTAGTGGACCTACACGCTTTAAGGCATACGGGGCCCCTCATAATATAACACTTTTACTATCTGAGCACGATTCGACGAATCATCGAAAACGTTTGTAAAACCTATGGTACATTTATTAATTTTTTTTAATACCAAAAAAGACCATCAGAAAAATTGAAATATAGAAAAGGTATAATTAATCCGACGAATTCTGTTATTTTTAACAATGTTTGAAAAAACGAGAAAGTGCTGCCTAAATACACACACACACAATATATATATATATATATATATATATACATAAAGATACTTAAAGTATTCACCAGCGTTGCCCGTGTGAAGATATATAGGTTTTTTAGGACAAAAATATGTTTTGCGGTAAAAATATATATCTATATGATTGCAATATTAAAAGTCACGTAGCATACATCATTCAAATAACAGAGATAGAAACAAAGTTGTAATGGGGAAAATATAACCGAACATTTTAAATAAAATATAATAGAAAAAATTGAAAAACAAATCATTATTTTAAATCGATGATAAAATAATGAAAAACATAACTGACACCTCATATTGAGAAAATAATACAATTGCGATAAAGAGAGGGGGAGAGAGAGAAGGGGGGTAGAGAGGGCGGGGAGGGAAATTAAAGTAAATACAATGACCGCTGGCGCATTCACAGTGTGCTGTTATTAGCGGCGTTCTCTGTTGACTGCACGTGCTAATATTCGGAACGACTGTCAGGTGTAAAGCCTAACATGGTTTGATGATGGCAGTTGACCCGTCAACAGATTTGGTAAAACAGGAGATTAAAAATCCACAAACAGGAAAGAAACTGTTGTTTCCGGTAAAAAGAAGTTATTTTAACATTTTTTAAAATGGCGGAAAAGAACGCATGAATACATGCACGCATGTGTATGCATCATCTTCCCATCTCCACACGTACATTTTATATAGATATACATATACACACACATTTATATACATATATTTATATGTATACATACATACATTTACATATATACATACATATATATACACGGCACAATCACGTTGACACACCGGTTCCCGTTGGATCACCAAAGTTAAGCGACGTCGAGCCTGGTCAGTACTGAATATGTGACTATTTAGGAATGCCAGGTGCTGTATGTGCTCTCGATATTGTTTCCAGTCGTCTTGAACTTCTTGCCATTGGAATCAAACAGTGCTGACTTAAAAAAGGTGTTATTCAGTATTGCGCAACCCTTGCAATTACAATTTCACAATCGACGAGAGAATGAATCCATCCTATATATATATATATATATATATATATATATATATATATATATATATATATATATATATATATACTATTTCATGTATCCACATACAATTTTATAAGGAGATATAATTTTTTATGTATCAATTTTCAATATTTACTTAAACAGTGCTCGATACGTAAGGTAGTAAGCTATGAAAATATATTTATGGCCATTACGCTACACAGAGGGTCCCGCGTTTCATCCACTGATGCATTTTAGCCAGACGATTTCCCCGGGGATGAAACGCGGGAGCCTCTGTGTAGCTTAATTACCATAAATATATTTTCATAGCTTACTCTCTCTCTTTCCCTTTCTCTCTCTCTCTCTCTCTCTCTCTCTCTCTCTCTCTCCGTATATATATATATATATATATATATATATATATATATATATATATATATATATATATATATATATATAAATTTGCGTACACCCTCCGTCAAAACGTTACTGTTGCTTATACATGTATGACACCATTACGCGGCTCATTTAGCACGATCGCACGGCATTTTATAATATCGAGTTTAAAGTCATATTATTCTGATAACAATAACTTATGTTAAGTGAGAAGATTAGTACAAGTGGTTTAATGCATTAGTTATTGTTAAATTCTATGTATACTTATCATTAGACACACTATTATTTTCTATAAAGTTCCACCAATAAAATATGTTAGAAAATTCGGATCAGGTAAAGATAAACGACTGCATCGCTTTATGATTGCTTATCTGTACCTGGAAAAGTCTGGTCTTTACATGACAAATTTGGACTATTTGATATTTATATTCAACCATAATCTCAACCCTAACCCTTGGTATGATTACAGGTAAGAATTTTAAATAAGGTTTTACATAAATATGAATGATTATCCTTTATTTTACTGACTTATGTTGAGAAATGTAGCTTATCTATATATGTAAAATCTGGGGCATTTATCTTTACCTGGAAAAGTATGGGTCGAATAATATTAATCTAGAACCTATGTGGTCGTTGATTTTTACCTGAAAATATTAGACTTCTGATATTTGTATTTAATAATAACGCTGACCCTAATTAAGATTAGGGTTAGGGGTTAGATATAGGGATATAGTTAGGTTTAGATATAAATGATTGTTCTTTATTTTACAAAACTACGTCAGCAAAGTATAAAGTCACTAATCTTAACATGAAAAAGTCTGGAGTCATTTATCTTTACCTGGCTATCTGCTCCAAGAATTCTCTTAAAATAATTATTAATTAAAAACAACAAAATCAGTGTTAATAATTATTTAATCTAGTTTTCATACGGATGACATTCATATTTTCGTGACGAAACATTACGTCGATTTTAACAATTTTAGTAGGAAAACGTTGCCATTATTTGTAAAATATAATTCGATTACTTGAGCAGGTTTTCATATTCGTAAGTGTGTTCGAAAAAACAATCAAGTTTTTATATTTTATAATAAAAAATAATTGTGCTTGTGAGAAAAGAATGAATAGAGTTTTAGAATCACTTAAACATCACAAAGAAAGAGAAAGACAAAAGAAGGAAGGATTGCAGGTTATCGTTAAAGATAACTAAGATGAAGCACACTGGAAATTGTTCCGTTATAAAACCGGAAGTCTTGCAAATATTTGGCTTGCAAAAAATAAATTGTTAAAAAAAGGAAAATGTCAATTTATGAGTGAAATAAAAGATTATGGTTATGTAAATATTCTATTTAAACACTAAGAAAATCGTCTCCAACGTGACAGATAGAGAGTTAAAGTTTGTATAAACGTCCGATTTGTGACTCAGCTTCGTTCTTTAACTTCCGACTGATATTTTCTAGCTCACTATTAATTAATATCTCTGTTCATTCCAAACGTAATTGAAACAAAAACATGTGTTTACTTATATATATATATATATATATATATATATATATATATATATATATATATATATATATATATATACAATTGTATTTATACAAATATTCTGGCTACATACGTGCATACATCTTTCTGTTACAGCCTTATTTAAGATAGGTCCAACAGTTAAGACGCTAAAACAGATGATGCATATGTATCCAAAATCTGTGTATAAATAAAGATTTATACCATAACAAACTTTACTTGTTATTGACATCTATTACATAACACACATAGAGTTTATCAAATTAACTCATATAAGGAAAACGCCAGAAGAACTATATATATATATATATATATATATATATATATATATATATATATATAAACTTTGAAATTTTACATAAGCCAACATGACGCGAGATTTTGTCAAATAAACTAAATATTTATAAAATCATTGTTTTACTTAAATTTTCGGTTAAAAACCCTCATTCATGGTAGTACAGACAATATTTTCTTTTTTTGTCATAGTCGAAGACTGATTGTTTATGCCCGATCTGTTGTGTTTGATAACTTATAATTATTGTACGTGAAATAGGCATAATGACGTTATGGTTACATATTTACTTGTCTAGATATGAAATAAATATGCTTTTCCATCGGAAAATTACAATTGAATGAGGAATAGTATTGAGTGTGAAGAAGAAAGCAGGCAGTATAGAGATTAGTTTATATATATATATATATATATATATATATATATATATATATATATATATATATTTATATACATATATATATATATACATATATATATATATACATATATTTTTACATATATATATATATATATATATATATATATATATATGTAAAAATATATGTATATATATATATATATATATTATATATACGTAGAGGAAAGACATAAATATACGATAAAATGTGTAAGTATAGATAGTAAAAATGAAATAAGCAAATAACAAACTAAGTATATTGTGTGAAATATTTCTTGTTTATATATAGTTTGTTCTTTTTATATATATATATATATATATATATATATATATATATATATATATATATATATATGCATACATTGCTTCTTAACGTATTAGGCCCATCAGGTTTCCGAAATAACTTTAATTTGCATATATTTAAACATCTCTCATGTGAATGTATCATTGTAAATTGCATTTAGAGTTGGTGATATGATTTTCAAATATCTCGGTTATATGAATTACATAATCTGCCTGAATTGTGTTAACTTATGTACTCAACTTAATTACTTAGAAAAATACACCTAAAAAGCTCGATGAATTCCTTAATATCATAAAAAACACTAAGTAGAATGCACAATATATAGAACTAGCAGGGTGACCGGGCGTTGCCCGAAGCCAGAAAAACGAAATAGAAGTTTAATAGTGTAAGTAACATCTTGAGATTAAAAATTATATCTTCTTCCCTCTATCTCTCTTTTCCTTTAGTCCTCACTTGATCTGTCTCTCTTTCGCATCTTCCCCAACCCAGCTTGCTATCCTGTTTATTATGTGTTTGAAAAAAAATCATGATGTAATGCAGTTACCGTAGCTGTCCCTTTTAAATGTAAGGCTTTAATCTTACATGTATTGCTCCTGCAAAACGCCAAGTAAAAAAAACACAACGAAATTCTTTATGCCGGGTAATTCTGTCCCCCTTGTATTCACAATAATTTAACGATAAATAAAGTTGATAATGAAAATAGTCCAAAGAGATTTAAATGTAATACTGTAATTTACATTTCTTGTTTGCGGACAACTCCAAGTATAACAAAAGGTTATGTTACTCCACTCGCTTACCAAATATAACAGAGTAATGTTAATAATGACAATTTTATTGTTTCCGAACTAAATATGATTCTGTAATCTTCGTAGGAAGCCTTTACAGCACTGCCAAAAATACGGTTAAAATCAAAGTAGTTTAAGAAATGATATAGAACAATAATTAGAATGCAACATAGAGAATTTACACATTAATGTAACGACCTTTTAATATGGAAAAGGAATTAATCTATCATCGATAAAATTGTCTAATTTAATCTTTATTTCCATAAAATTGTATCTCTGGAAGATGTGATTGCTTATCATAGTTATGGTTTACTGTTATAGATTTTGCCCATTCGTATAATCTCTATTTGATAATCAACTACAGTTTGTTTTTTATTATTTACTCTCTCGCATTAAACAAATTCGTAAATAAGCTCAAAGTGTGGGTGGGAAAATTATCCCGCATTAACAAACATTCCATTTAAAAATTACGAAGCTGTGATTAGTATCATTCAAATGAATCATTTTCAATAAAACTTGACGCTATTTAGTTTCAACCTATCTATCAACTTCCGAACGTCCAATGATAGTTCTGTCAAGAATTACAGCCTATATCATTACATCACCCGCTCATAGTTATCTTATAGTCACCGGTGCTTCTCATCCTGACAAAATTCATTATTAAGTCTAACTCTCTTGATCCTCCTAATCCAACTCTCTGGATCCTCCCAATCTAACTGTCTAGGTTCTCTAATCCAACTCTAGATAATTTAATCCAAATCTCTTGGTCCTCCCAATAACAATCTGTTGGTCCTCGAATCCAACCCTATAGATACACCCTATCAAACTTTCTGTTCATCCAAATCAAAGTTCCAATCGAACTCTCTTGATACTCTCAATAAAAATCCTTTGATTCTCCAATCAAACTATATGGATACTCCGAATCAAACTATCTGGATCCTTTAAATCCCACTATTTGGATCCTCCCAATTCAACTCTCTGGATACTCCCAATAAAAATCTCGTGATCCTCCAATCTAACACTCTCGATCATTCCAATCCAACCCTCTCGATCCTTTAATACAACTATCTGGACACTGTAATACAACTCCCTTGATCCTCCCAATTCAACTCTCTGGATCTTCCCATTTGAACTTCATGGACCCCTGTAAGTTTATCAATAAAATAACTTTTGTGTAATTTATTTACTTTTTCGATATGTACTTATAGGTAATTATACAACAACTTTCTGTAAAATACACCATGTTAACTTTTTCTCGTTCCAGCCTAATCGAATACCAGTAATATATGTTTTTTAAACGACGTCTATCTCACAATGTGGAGTTTTAAGACCGTTTATGAAGTTTCTTTACGTGGTTTTCTTATGTTATGAATGGTTTACGGCATTATCACATATTCAGGATCGAGCTGCTTTGAGATGCTATAACCTGAGAGATTGGTTAAGCTTTGAGTTTCCGACTTTTAAAGAACTCTACATTTCCGCCTAATTAATATTATCATCTAAACACAAAAGAAAAATTAAATTTCAATATCATATATATATATATATATGTGTGTATATATATATATATGTATGGTATTGAAATTTAATTTTCGTTTGTGTTCAGATGATAATATTAACTAGGCGGAAAAGTACATCTCTTAATGTTAATTTAAGTTTTTTAGAAAAACACTGCCTAGCATTATAACTTCAGACATAGTGCATATATTGGGAATTTACAGATCTGAGCAAGCTATACTATTGGTAATTTTTGAGAACTATTATTGATATAAATACATGAATTCACTCATACACATACGCACACACACACACACACACACACATATATATATATATATATATATATATATATATATATATATATATATAAATATATATATATATATATATATATATATATATATATATATATATATATATAAAGGAAGCCTATCTAAAAAGTATCCTACCTCAGGCCAGTAAATATATTTCAAATACCTGATGCTGTTGGAACCATAACCACCTTAAAAGTAGGTCGTTTGTGCTTAGACACACTTAGTACACCTATCCATCTATTGCCGGAAACACCTCTGGAAGTCTAACTTTAGAATGGTGTTCATCTCCGCGGTCGCGTTCCGCATTGTTTCTTCTCTAGTCTACAACCGGGAACCTTTCAGTGCCGTCTTCAATTTTCAAAACAACCAGAAGTCGGAAGAAGCCATGTCTGAACAGTAGTGAGGTTGGCGAACGACTGGAATTCCCTGTTTGGCCAAGAAATATTGGATCAATTGGGATGAATGTACGGGGACGTTGTCGTGATGCAGTTGCCAGTTTTTCGCCGTCCACATGTTTGATTTTTGGCCGAACTGCGTCACTGAGACGCCAGATAGTACTCGTTTGTCACTGTTTGTCCTTCCGGAACGGAGTCGTGATGCACAAATCCACTGATATCAAAGAAGACAGTCAGCATAACCTTGATTTTGCTTCGCACCTTTCCCTTTTTTTTGCCTTAGAAACGCGGGATGCTTCCATTGTGACGACTGTCTTTTTGTTTCTGGGTCGTACCCGTAAACCCATGACTCATCTTTAGTTATCAATATGTTCATAAACCCAGGATCAGTGTTGACGGTTTCCAGATGGTCATGTGCAACTTGAAAACGGAGGTCATTTTGTCCTGCGACAAAAGCTTGGGCATACATTTCGCAGCCACTCTGTGCATGTACAAATCATCACGCTAAATTGTATGTGCGGACTCTTTACTCACTCATACGGTTGAACGACGATCAGCCATCACCAAATTTTGAAACCTCTCAACAATAGCTGCACTCCGATCAGTTTGGGACCTGCCACAACGCTGGTCACTATTCACTGATTTTCGGCCATTTTTGAATCCGTTGAACCACTATCTTCTCCAAACACCTGCGTAATTTCACGATTTGTTTTGCTTTGAGAATTTACAAGCTTTTGACAAAATTTGATGCAGTACCTTTGCTCAACACGTTTAGTCATCTTGAGAGAATCGGTAATCCTACGAACACGTTGTGTAGCACCTCACTCAGCGACCGACATGCAGCGATAACACACAGGAATCCGGTGATAAAATTCACACATGCGCATAAAGATGACTTCCTTCACTGTGTAAAGTGGTGCCCCCTACCATCTCTATACTGTACGGACAAAATAAAGGGCGGATACCTTTTACACATACCTCGTAGTTAATGGAATTTTACATTCTTCATCATAGTTCTAAGACTCCCTCACACCTAAATTGACCAACTTGTAGAATACGTCGGAAGCCAGCTTAATGAAAAGGCGACAACGATGAGTTGCACACATGTTTGAAATGAACGAGTTAGGAGAATCTAATAAGAATTCACGTCCTGATTTATTGTTTGCTTAAATAACCCATACATGGTTGATATGCCATAAAACAAACTAAACCAAACCAAACAAGAACATTGTTCGTATGAAAATTCTAATTTATTTGTCTTGTAATCTTTCTTGGGAGAGAAAAAAGAATGGGAGGAAAACAACAAAACTTAAAAGATATAAGAAGCAAAAATAATAACATTTTAATAAAAAATCTATTTGGCATTGTGAAACATATCTAAATTAAGATATTTGTAAGGTATTATGTAGGATATGTATACATTAAAGAGTGTTTCATTCAGAAATATTTAAAAATAAGATAATGCTTTACCTTGTATAAATATTAGGTTTACAGTTTAAAAGCCTGTAAGATGAAGATTTAACTTAACCGAACAAAACGTGTGCTACTTTAACTTCCCTGTAGAATTTGGGTTAATCGAACTCATAAATATGTCTGTCGAACTCGTGAATATGGACGGAATTTCGACCGGAATCCTTTATTTAATCCACGTGGGTAGCATGCTCTCGTTTCGTCAGCCATGACTGGGAAAAGTATTCAGTAATTTACAATTCTTCGTATCGGTCAAACCGAGGAGTGTACCTTCAACCTTCGGATGACTATTACTTAGAACTGAATTTTACTTAGTACTATATCCACTGCGCCAGGGGTCCTTGCGGATAATTAACTGAAATGCATTTTTGTTGTAAAGAACATGGTGGAAGAATTACAAAGATTGGCTAGTTATAATCTAACATCGATCTGTCAAATTCAAAGATATCAATGATATATACCAAGAAATAAACCAGCTTTGCGTTATTATAGAAATGTACACAAAATATTATTTAATATCAACATATCATAGGTGTCCGAACAGAAATAGTAAAAAAGAAAACAATAGAATTGTAAACGTTTAAAGATATATGTTGATGCAGTAAGATAATCTTTAGCAAAGTAATTTTTCAGCGTATATTTTTCGGATCAAAATAAATATTTCGACGATATATCTAGACTAGTTAAAATAAAATACCGCGGCCGAGGGTGTACGGACGTCAATCGTAAGTATTAATGAATTTGCGGTCATGTTTTCGTTTTTATTCGGTCTAAAAATACATTTTATAAGTTAAACTTAGTACAGAAGAAAAACACTACCAACAACTGTTGGTTGGTTAGCTGTTGTGTTTTACGTCCTTTCAGCCGCCGTTAAGTTATTTTATGCCGAAACCTTTTGTAAAAATATTTTTTTAGCCGGCGTATATTTTTCTAATGAAAAGTCAGTAAAAGATAGTTTCTATTAAACCCACTGACGGGTTCTGCTACTTCGAGTCAATGTAGACCTGAAAGTAGTTGCAAATAAAGGGTGATGATTCTTTTACCTACATCTCTCAAATTGGGACCTCACTTCCGAATATACCTTTAAAGTCATAACCAGGACCATCAAAAACTGTATTCATTCTATCTCATGCCGTTTTATGAAATAACGCAAAGAAAATACAAATAAAAAAGATGGGGATAATAGTTTTAATAAAACAATGTAAATAATTGTTGATGACGATTACGTTAAGACTCACGTTATTTTTCGAAAATGTTGGTTAATCTCTTTCATTTTACCGTTAGATAAACACCTTTTTTATAAATCTGTGTTCAACTTCATAGATGTGTGACATATGCCTTACTATGTTACTGCGGGTGCAGATGTTTAGTTTTTATAAAGGTGTATTAATCAGAAAAGAACGAGAGACAACCATGAAAAGAAACAGATAGCTTGTTTCATAGAAGAGGTATAATTATCTGTGCCCGTCAGCACAGATGATTTCGTCAACTTTAGGCGGCACTCAAACTTTTCCATTAAAATAGCAGCATTCACAACACAATTTCAACTATCAGAGATGATAAAATTTAAATCTTAAAAGAAATTGAAATATTACCAGATTTTTTTATATTAAAATATTATAACAAATTATCCCGTTTCAAATAATTCTTGCAGTACTTCATTAATTCAATTCGTTTGTTATGAGTCAATTATTTTTTATAAAACATAGTTTGAACATTATTTTGGTAACTTTCAACCCCTCTAATATGCTTGAAAAAAATTATCCGGAAACTATTTTTCTAGTCCCATTTTTTTCCTTTCAAGAAGTTTTTCCTTTAAAAATAAACCATATTAAGCAGAGTTAGAAAAATACATGCATTGAAATTGAAAAATATATGTTTTACTCACAACAGGTAGAGATCTGAAGGTGATATTATTTAACAAAAAAAATGTTGTTTATTTTAGTACTTATAGGGAAATGCTAGAAGAGATTTGACCTCTCGGACCACCCACTGAGTTCAGGTATGTAAAAACTGAATGCGAAAAGCCAGTTAAATCGAAAAATCTATAAAAATACGTAATGCAAAATTAGTCTTTATGTTGGCTATACCTTATTAGCTCTCAGTCCGTTGCCCCTTCTCTTAGTCTTTGGGCCAAATAGTATTAATATTTCTGGTGATATTCCTATTGTTTATGCTAGACTATTCCGATCTTCTGTTCCATAGTTGGTTATATTATATTTGATTGTTAATAATCAGATAGAAGTGGAAGCGAGAGTAATATACCCTTTTTTTAAATAAAGGCGAGGGGATTTAAATTACATACAGTGAGAGAGGGTGAGATAATTAGAAAGAAAATTAATAAGAGATCGGTGACTGTTTACGTAAATTTTTAAATTACGTCTAATTAGAACATTAAAATATATTTTACTTTCAAACATAACTCAATCCTCAAACTGTGGAATATCTTTACATGCATTTTGTGTGATCAAAATATACAGGAAACATGTTGTAGGAAAACAATCGTTGATTAACTTAACTTTTGTATAATAATAGATGCCACTAGAATACTATTTATGCTAAAATGAATTCACTTGTAAAAGTTACAAATATCTTAAGTTATTACAATGTAAAGTATAAAAGGAAACGTTTCTGAATCTCTGGATATTATTTTTTTGAAGTTTTACAAACAATGGAATATTTTATCTATGGAAGACCAATCATTCAATAAATTAAATTAGCGTTGTTGAATCATAACAAAAAATAGCATGTCTAAGAAATTAAAATGACTTTATTTCGATAGTGTATAAAAATGACAATAGTTTATCTTTCAGATTTTCACGAAGAAATAACACATTTTTATTATTATTATATTTCGTTTTTCAACAATAAACATGTTCTAATTTTTTGTCTGTTTTTATAACTCGAAAGAAGCGACATTTTTCGGCGGGAAACACAGTCAGTAAATACTGGTTTTATTATCACAACCAGCGAAGAAAACACCAAATGATTTGAAACATAAATGTATGCGGCACTTTTTTAACACGCTTTCTTCGTTTTTTTTTCATTGTAAACTTACCATTGTGAACGTATTTTGATTGTCGTTTCTTCTTTATATGTTCATAAATAAACGGCTCATCATGTTTCGGAATTTTTTAGATGATGATTGATAATTCGTATTGTTTATATTATTCGGACTACTGTTCTCATCTGGGATGTTATTCTCACAACATTCTGGCCGATGTTCCATTGTTCCACCGACCTTTGCAGCAGAATAAATAAAGATCATGGTTTTGTCTTTCTTCCGGTGTATCTTGTCGAACTCGGGAACTTTTCTGTCGAACTCTGGAATCTGTACCGAATTTCGAGCGGAACACCTTATTTAATTCACGCTCTCATTCCGTCAGCCATGACTGGGTAGAAGTCTAAACGTAATGTTATCTTTAGTATCGCTCGCACTAAGGATTGAACCTTGAACTTCCAGTAAATTGTCACGTAGAACTGATTATTACTTTATCAGTTTATCTGTTATATACTTGAAGAAAATTGAAGGTTACATTGGTTGACACGTTGTGAGAATAACATCCAACATGAAAACAGTAGTAGTCCGAATAATTCAAATAATACACACCTCAATCTAATAGACATACATATACTATTAGATTAGAAGTCGGTCCATTTCTATAACAACCAAATACTTTTTATTTTATTTAACTTTTTACTTGCTGCATGATAAATTAATTACGGGTATCTGTCATGTGTTTGCATTAACTACGTCCGCACAAAACTACACTTTTTATTTATCCCTTTCAAAGCTGCTCCAATGGTCGGTGGAACAAGTATTGGATCATTTACCCCCCTCACCAGACAGTACCTTACTCCTGATGCAATCTTTTAATCTGTAAAATATTCTGATACTTCCTACGATGAAGTATCGCTGCCACATCTGTGGAGATGCAACCTAGAGCACTCTTCATTGCCTTGATAGAATACAAAATCAACTTTGACATTTGGTGGGAAATGATTTCCTATCATCTCTACAACTCTTTTCCTCACAGAAAAGACGTTGCTCGTCTCTCTTTATTCTGTAATTATTTTGCACAGTAAAGGCACGACTCAGTTACAATCTCTGGTTCACCTTTGAAACATTCACAGCAAGAACTTTTCTAGCTACTACTCCTGCAAATAACTTCTCTTTCTTCATCTATCTACATAAAATAAAACGGAGTTTCTATGAACATGGATTCGGTGCAGTTGGGGAAACGAGGAGCAGGGATAGAAGTTCCATTGGCTGACAGCTCGAGAAAAGAAGCCATTGGAGTAGAAGGATCTCCGGCATCTGGGGATCTCCGCAGTAAATATAAGGGATTTAGCTGATTGTCAGGTTGGTCAAGTGTATTTACGTTGAGGATGTACCAGAGCAGCAAGATCATCGGAGCACATTCGATTGAAATACTTAAAAAACAAACACAAGGATGCAACATTGCCGCGATGGGTCTGGAGCTTGGTAGATAGTGACGGACCTATTAGATTAGCGACTCTTTTTTAGACCTTGTCTAAGATGGAGAGACTGGTGGATGGGGCACCAGCCTAGATGTGACAACAATACTCCATGCATAGGCGAATTGTTGCTTTTGTAGAGATATAGGATAATGTAAGGGGTGAGAAGTTTTCTAGCACAATAGAATGGGCCCACTTTCTTTGCAGCAGCCTTGGCAATGTCTTCTATTTATTTGTTCCAATTCATGTTACATATGAATGCTAGCCCAGAGAGTTTAAACTAAGGATTCAGCCATTGCCTCGGATATGTGTGCGTCCGTTTTACCCACATGTCGAGAGTAAAGCGTGGTGTCGTGAGCAAATATACATCTTTGACACAATGTCATCAAGGAGGTCAGTAAAAATAAAGGTCCAAGGATGGTTCCTTGGGGTACACCTGCATTTATGATATGTTTCTTTCAATGAACGGCTATCGAGAACAACCTGGATCTTTCTTTTGAATAGGAATGATATAAGTGTGTTAAATAGTCCCCCAGTAATACCGTATGAATTAATTTTTATGAGAAGACTTTAAATGACAGAACTTGTCAAAGGCTTTAGATATATCAAGTGCTACGACCCTAGCTTCATCTGTCTTGTCCAGTGTATGGTTATGCGTTCAGAGATGACCGTTATAATATCTGCAATACACCGGGTTTGCATTAATCCATACTTATGGTCAGAAATAAGTTTAGCATTAACGAGGTTACAGACTATTGCTAGATTTATTAAGGATTTACAGATTTCACCGAAGAGCGGAGTAGACTGATAGGGCGAGAATTATGAGTGTCAGTTCTATCTCCAGAATTCTTGAAGACTGATACCACAGAGGAAATTTTCCAGTTATAAGGGAAGCAATATTCGGCAAAGCATTTGTGGTAGAGTTGGGGAGGACAGGGGCCATTTTAGCAGAGCATTTGTTTATTACTATTACTGATATAAGATAAGGCCCGCATGCAGATTTCGTATTATCAGACATCTGTAAATATTCAAATTCTTACATAAAATGCGATGTTAAAATTACTTTGGTTAATATAATAATTATGACCTAAGCAGCAATTGACTTAGCCTCGGTTTGCGTTAGGATTAGCTTGGGTCCTATCCGGATAATTATTCCTACTTCCATTTATATATATATATATATATATATATATATATATATATATATATATATATATATATATATATATATATATATATATAGTGAAATAGATAGCAAGAGTAACTCATAAAAATAAATTTATGGCAATTAAGCTACACAGAGGTGTTCGCATTTAATCCGTGTTGTGGATCGTTAGGCTAAAACTGTCGAGTCCTCACAGGTATGCAACCCGGACATCGCTGTGTATCTTAATTGCTATAAATATATTTTAATAACTTACTACTACTACTACTACTACACACATATATATATATATATATATATATATATATATATATCAGCTAAAATGGTAAAAGGGAAGACCTGAAACCCAAGAATCTACCTGTTTTTGTTGAACACTGTTCGACTCGTTTACCATGGGTGTCTGCTGATTCGAAATTTATATCAACTTTCATTTCCCTTCTTAAATGTTAACTTGTGGTGGCTGATATAGGTATAACGTCAGACTGCAAATCAGAGGTGACTTGCAACTGGGTTGAATCCCTCCGACCGGCAAGAATTAACATTCCCTACACTAAACATTGCATAAGCATAGAACATCAATGTATGTAGTTAATACTAATAAATATTTCTATTAAAAAAAAACGCGTGTCGACTACTGAGTTACATATGAAGTTCGACCATTGTAATTGACAAGGATTGTCTCCTCCCATATTGATAATTGCAGGTTTGGCATGAAACACATGTGTATATGCGTTAATTTGAAAAATATTATTTATAAATAATTATTCAATTATCTCGCTAGCTGGAGCACTTCAAGTAAGTTGACAACAGACCGTCATTTACAGCACTCGACAGCCTGCTTATATAGCAGCATACTTTTTCTATTAATACATTAATTTACTCTCACATTTCTAGAGAATGCATAGTGAGAACATTAAATATGACTTTCCTGTTAGAGTTCGAAGCAACAGTTAGGCCAAACGTTTAGATAGATTCTTAAATTTAAGGTCTTCTCATTTAATTTTATATGTATATATATATATATATATATATATATATATATATATATATATATATATATATATTTCCTGTATTTCCTGTATCAACATAACATTTTATTAGGAGATATCATTTTTTATGTATCAATTTTAAGTATTTACTTTAACAGTGCTCGATACGTAAGTAGAGCTAGGTAGTAAGCTATAGAAAATATATGTATGGCAATTAAGCTACACAGAGGCTCCCGCGTTTCATCCCTGAAGATTCCCCCAGGGATGAAACGCGGGAGCCTCTCTGTAGCTTAATTGCCATAAATATATTTTCATAGCTTACTATATATATATATATATATATATATATATATATATATATATATATATATATATGTGATTTTATGAAGGCTTACCAAAGCATTCCTTTCAGGACACCAATGATCACCATTAAAGATATTTTTTCTTACAAATACTATTTATTCAAATTAAATGTTTTTTCCTACACGTGTTTCACTACCAAGCAGTTACTTGCTTGGCAGATCATCAGGGAAATTAAATGTCTGGAATACTGGTTTCAACTGCCGACAATACACAATGTGGCGTTGCAATAGTTGAGGTCACTTAAGAAGAGAAGAGGAAAAAAATAAAAGTCAAAATTAAAAAGCAAGGAAGAACAACGATGAAAAAAGAAAGTCCTAGAAAAGTCTTAGAAAATTAGCTCGTGCATTATTTCTTCCACCAAGCCAACAAGCAAATAATCGGTCCCAAATACATTCAATAAAACCATAAAACCGGAACAATGTTAGTATTGCAACGCCACATTGTGTATTGTCGGCAGTTGAAACCAGTATTCCAGACATTTAATTTCCCTGATGATCTGCCAAGCAAGTAACTGCTTGGTAGTGAAACACGTGTAGGAAAAAACATTTAATTTGAATAAATAGTATTTGTAAGAAAAAATATCTTTAATGGTGATCATTGGTGTCCTGAAAGGAATGCTTTGGTAAGCCTTCATAAAATCACATATAAATGCTCTGTACTCTGTAATCGAGTATCATCGAACTTGTTTTTTATTGGAACAATCCCGGTCTTCACTGAATGATCTATTTTATAAGTGAAAAATCTAAATCTATATATATATATATATATATATATATATATAAGTATGTATAGTAAGCTAAACATTATACTAAGCATCTTTAAGAAATTAAAATTGAGCACTCTCGGGGATGTTAAAAATAGACTGTCAAAAAGCTCTAATGCAAAGTTCCGAATAAGTTCGTAGAACACTCTCGACTAGTCTTCTATCTGTGCCCGCTTCTAGGTACATATAGATCTTAATTTCCCTTAATTACGTGACAGTTTCTGTTGGCCAAGTGGATATGGTGACTGTTTGCAAATTTTAAGCTGACTCTGTGAATCATGTTCGTGCCTCCCGACCATCTGAAATTGTTACTTTCCTGCACCGATGAGAGCAATAAGCTTGAAACACTAGCGTCTGTAGGTATTAATAATTTAATATTTATTTATAAATATTATATATATATATATATATATATATATATATATATATATATATATATATATATATATATATATATATATATATATATATATATATATATATATATTTATTTACAGGTATATCCCCTTGAATGCGTGCATTATTTCTTGTTGAAATAAGATATTAATTCTACATGACATCATTTGTTCCATAGGGGATTTGTTAATACACCTCTGTGTATTATAGTGTGTATTACGTTTTTGACTGCAATATGAATTCAAAATTGCTTATTAAAAAATGAAATTGGATACAAAACTCATGATTTTTCAGTTACAAAACAGGTAATGTTATTTTCTAACAATAAAACTGGTGATGTGTATCTAATGGAGCTAACTTTCAGTGTAAGATTCAAATCCATCTCTTATATTCTCTCATTCGGACAATTATTCAATAACGAACGAGTAAATACATGATTGTCTTGTAAATAAGAACATTTCGAACAAGATGAAATGCATGTTTGTTATTTATGCGACAACGAAGGCACATGACGCCAATATTCGCTGATGGAATTGTTTTCACTGATGTCAAAACGATAACAATGATATTGAAACCTTATTTTTTTAAAAGCTGAAACGCATGAAACAACATTAATCGCGTTTACATACACCAGCGTGAAAAACTCGTCAAACAATGATTCGGTTTTGATTGCGTAGAACAATAAACGATTAATAATACATAAAAAAAGCAGAAAATGTTCAAGTTTGTGTAATATGTCGACACATGATTGAGATTTGAGCTCAATCGAAAAGAGAATATTGCATTTGGTTGGGCTTATGCACTTTATGAATAAAAAAAGCTAGCAGGGTCACCTCGCGTTGCCCAGACTGAAAGTTATAATTACATATTAGTAGACGAAAGCAAAACACTTTCTACCTTTAAAACTCTTTCTTCCATCCTGTGCCTTGTGTCAGCCAAGATTTCAACGAATATAGTTTCTTCGCAAGGGCTTCCCATCTACGGAACACATTACCACGGGACTGCTTCCCTGTAGATTATAACAGGGTCGTCTTCAAATCTAATGTCAACAGATTTCTATCATGAACCGTCCTCACAAATACAAATAACTTGGTCCCTCGGTTAATCATTCTCTATCCTCTCATATAGTTCTTCATCTCTCAAATCTTGGCCTTTTGACTAACATTAAAGTGTAGCATACATTTAATCTGTTCAGTTATCGCTCAATGAGAGAGGAGTAGTTCTAGACTGAGGCAATTTTTATTTTTGACCCAATTCAGAGAGAGTCCCATTTTTTAGACCTGTTTTTTCCTCACATCAAAAACCGACCTTGTGTCTAACTCTGTCATCGTGTGGATGCAATAGTATAGAGATAATAATTCCATCTTATTAACCCTTATCATCGAGTGTTATTTTAACCTTTATAAGTGGTTACCCATGTTTTTAAACATATGTTGTATTTAATTTTCTTATTTAACTAGTCGTGAATTTTAGTTTTGATTTCTATTTGCTTTTACAGGAGGTAAACAACTTGTATTATATTCTCAAGTCTAAAATATAAATTATCACTCTTGCTGAATTTTATTTTTAGATGGTTATTAAAATGATTCATGTTAGCAGTCGTTTGTGTTGGAGTAAGTAACCTTTTAAGTAAATTGTAGCGAAGTACATTATTATATGGCCAATAACATGGTACACCAATAACAAATGGCAATTGGCTAGACAGAAGCAAATTTAGATTTGTCAGCTTTAATATATTAGTTTGAACACTCAATTATTTTAAAAATAGATTTTATCACGAATACCTGTAAATCAAACACTCAGATAAAAACTGCCATCATCGATTCCACTCTGTAAATGTGTATATTGTTGCAAAGTTTTGTTATAAATGGCTGAATAAAGAATAACGTCTTCTTTGACTTTTGTGTTGCTCTGCAGTCAACCGTTCAAAGGTAATGTCCAAATACACACACACACACACCTATACATATATATATATATATGTGTATGTGTGTGTGTGTGTGTGTGTGTTGCTAGGCAAGCAAATGTTACAAGCCGGGATCGAAACTCGACTGTCAAGACAACATTTAGCGCTTTTAACTCATTAGCTATCATTCGGCACCTTTTAAAAATAAGTGTCAATGTTGCCTAAAAGCTCGATTTGTTAACAAAAAGGGCAATGCATTATAAGGTGGTGGCAGGTGGCGATGCCACTTACAAGAACGGCTGGGACATAATTAGTTATCAACAAACATACTGTTTCGCTGTATCATAACTCTTTAGTGTAGCTAAAAACTGATAGATAAAATAAAAGTAAATAAATGAAAATATTGTAACAAGCAAAAATATAAATTAACGAAGGAAAGGGGAAATAACGCAACAAAACCATATACCTAATTAATAAACAAAATACAAACGTAAAAATTAGCATTAAATAAAAAACATTAAAAAACATATATAAGCATTAAAGAAAAAAAAATCTTTTCAGAATGAAAAATAAAATAGCGACATTTTTGACTACTGAATTGGATGCCTTTTGCGGACCGAACATTTTTTCCTTAATCATCCTTGGAATTTTTGATGAACGAAAATCGTTCGAGAATGTATAAGCCTTAACAAGAAAGAATGATATATATATATATATATATATATATATATATATATATATATATATATATATGTGTGTGTGTGTGTGTGTATATATATATATGTGTGTGTGTATATACATATATATATATATATATATATATATATATACATATTGTGTTTACACACTATCAATGTTTATTAAAAAGGAAAAACTAATTCCGTTTTCTACCTTAATCTAGTTGCCAAGAAAACCATGCACAGCTAGGAAGTGTGCGACGAATCGAAATAGGGGCGAAACATAAACCCAACAGTCACTAAATCTATAAAAACGAAAAGTTTGAAAGGCAAATAAACTCCGAGAACATAATACATATGCAGCCACTAACAATTTCGGAGGTCGCGGTTTCGATATGTTGTCTGGAACACAGCTGACATACTTTCGCCCTGTATCAAATATGGTCACGCACGTCATGTACTGTTGTTGAGACGATGGTAGGAGTCTCAATCTTATTTGTCATGTTTGTAGTGAGTTGTGTGGCTGGCGCGTTGATACTCGCTCGGCTATTCCATTTTCCTTAGCTTATACGCTGACCTGTAATATATTCCTATCTTCCATTTCTTAAGCATCGTATGGAGAAGTTCCGAGCGAAAGACGGTGCCTTTGTTTATTATCCCCCCTATTAGCGGACGTCGTTCAAGCATCAACTTCTTTCATTTTCTGTACCTGTACCTGCCGACCCTGTATGTAATTCTCTCCGTACTACTAGTCTCTCAGGTCCACAGTCAATCATGCGTTCCATGAATGTTATATAATAGCTCAGCTTTCAAATCTGTTCGCATCCCAATTTTATGAAACTGATGTATATGTAGAGCAGGGTCAATTGATTAACATCGGATGCAATTATTGACCACCTTTTGAAGTTCCTTCTCTTTTATAACTGATCAACTTTTCACACCAAATTTTATAGGTCAATTAACACCTTCAAAACAGCATCTAATTCGGCCACGTTAGCTTGATTATAGTCATTTTTTCCGGATCATGCTGCATCTTCCGCTACCAAGCACCAATCTCCACGACTACAGTTTATCGATACACACTAATTCAGGAACCGACTGAATAAAGATGTTCAGTACGGCCCAATGTCGAGCGAGCGTCTTTAAACAATGACAATCACATACGTATTTATCGATGTATTTATATATTTTATTAAGAATGTAATATTTTTTAATTTTATTTATGTGTTTTATTAATATCCAATGCTTCGTTAGTCATTCTTTAATCTTTTAGTATAAACCACTCGATGTTACTTGAATGTAAACACATTCAGTCTAAATTTGGGATGGCGTTTCGTTCCTTTTCTATAATGAACCAACGTTATTAGTCGATCAGGTTCAGATTCAACGATGCAGCTTAAACTTTTTATTCATGAAATATTTTGTATGTAATTTATATGCTTTATTAAAATATTATATTTGTTTACCCTCCATTTACGTTTTAGTATTAGCCACCTTACGTTACCTGAATATAAACATACACGAATTCCTAATTTTTGTTAAATCATGAAATATTTTTATTCACGAGACGATGAGTATGATAGTATGTTACAATGTGAAAACATTAACTGAAGAATCGTTTCCATTCTGTATCTTTAGCCTTGCGGACTGAGTCTCCTGTGTTTTCGGGAAACCGAAGATTAAAACAATGTAAAGTGTTAAGTGAAATTACTCATCCCCGTCCCCTTCTCTCTTTCTCTTTCTCTCTCTCTCTCTCTCTCTCTGTCTCTCTCTCTCTCTCTCTCTCTCTCTCTCTCTCTCTATATATATATATATATATATATAAAATATGAAACTAAAATTATACTTTTAGAGGATAGAACCTATAGTGAAATATTTTAAGCTCAATATACGAGATAGAGCAATTGTAAAGATAAATTAAAAAAAGGAAGATAAATATGTACGAATGACAACTCTTTAAACCTCCTTTCACCGGACACCTTACCTATGGGCATTCACCAACAGGACATACTCCATATTTTTACACGCACACTCTTACTCTCTATTAATTTATATTTTTTCAATTTTTGAATTTTGGCTTTTCCACTGCCAACTTATCAATCTATGTAATTCCTCTGATGATAAGATTTTAATCTTTGAAAAGCCTCGGCTTAAGGAAAGAAAAATGAACATGTTTTTACCGAGTAAACCTTGCATCGAACAATCGAAGTTGAAATAAATTTGTCATTCGTACATATTTATCTCTCTTCTTTCATTTATCTTTATATATATATATATATATATATATATATATATATATATATATATATATATATATATATATATATATAATGATAAGGATGTTGTGGCGATTTCTGTCTTCGGTCCGTCTAATATCTTATTGTGTTTTTACTACGGTTTATAGTATTGATGGCCTTATCTCTAGCATTCATTAAAAGTTCCACGCTTGTTTCATTTTTAAGAATTCCTGCTGAGACGTGTTTTCGACCTAGTACATATATTTCTAAAAGAAATTGTATCGTATATTTTGATGACGTCTTTATTGTTTTGTAGGGAATCTATATTTTCTTTTCTTTCGAAGTTGAGATTAATGTGCATCTGTTGAATGTAGATTGATGAAGAAGATCAGTAACATATTGATAACAACATCTGAGGCGCTCAATAGATAAGTCGGGAAGAGATAAGGGAACAAAGCTCCGAGCCAAATTCCATGCTCGCCGATGACAATAAATAATACATCACCTGTCATATATTGCCACTTCGTCTTTGCCCTATTCATATTTGATATGAATTATATGTATATTTTGTCAATTCTTTTAGACATTTATTTCAACATTTGATCATTGATCATTTCTTTTTCCTTTTATATGAATGTCATGGATCAAAACGTATTGTTTGAAACATTACGATCTACAATATGATTATCGCTGATATTGACTACTGTAATTTTACATTATGATTTGATGGAATACGAAGAATCGTCGAATTATATAAGCTCTGATATTAGTTAAAGTGGGAGTAGTAAATTCCAATACTACTTATATATGCGAACGAATATACATGACTACATAAAATAACACGTTTGATATATATATATATATATATATTATATATATATATATATATATATATATATATATATATATATATATATATATACAGGGTGTTTCAAAAGTCTTGGAGAACATAACGATTTTTAATAACTCAAAAACTATTAGGAGTTGAAAAATGATATTGGTACCGTTGGAAAGGTTAAAGTTTCCAGTTTTGTGGGGAATCTTCAAAGTTGCTCAATATGAGCACCATTCGTCACACGGCAGACATCTAGTCGATAGTCCATTTCCTGCCAAACGCGTTCCAGCATCTTGACGTCAATGATTCCCACAACTGCCGTTACTCGAGCCTTTAGTTCGTCAATATCTCTTGGAAGGGGCAGCCCATAGACTTGTTGCTTGACAAAGCCCCAAAGGAAAAGTCACACGGGGTAAGATCTGGAGACCTAGGAGGCCAGGGCATGAGAACATCATCACCTCGCCCAGATCTCCCAATCCATCTACCAGACAGCCTTGTGTTAAGAAACTGCCTTACTCTAAGACTCCAGTGTGGTGGTGCACCATCTTGTTGAAAAATGAGGTCATCAGATTCTGCTTGTTCCAACTGAGCCATTAACCAGTCTTCCAGCATGTTGAGATAGGATTCACCAGTAATAGTTGCCTCTTCAAAGAAGAACGGTCCATAGACACCTTTCTTGGAAATTGCACAAAACACGTTCACTTTTGGTGAATCTCGCTCGTGCTCAAGAAGTTCATGAGGATTCTCAGTACCCCATATGCGAGTGTTATGCTTGTTAACTTTGCCATTCAGATGGAAGGTCGCCTCATCGCTAAAAACAAGCCGGTCATCAAAGCCGTTATCTTCCAACTTCTCTTGCATTGCAATGCAAAAGTCACGGCTTATCAGTGTCCTTCAACTTTTGGACCAACTTGAGCTTGTAAGGTACCATTTGCAGTCGTTTCCTTAAGACACGCCAGACAGTTGCTGGAGCAAGCTGAAGTTCCCTGCTGGCTCTTCTCACTGATTTACGGGGGTTCCGCTTAAAGGCTGTCCGAACTTGCTCAACTGCATCTTCTGAAGTTGAAGGGCGACCTGTTCGCTTACTTGGGCACAAACACCCATCTTTCACAAATTTAGCATGCCATCTGACAATGGATTTCCTTTCAGGGGCTTCTTTTTTAAATTTCCTGCGAAATGCACGCTGAACACATGTCCACGATTCAGTCTTTGCAAATTGGAGGACGCAAAATGCCTTGTCTTGTTTAGAGAACGCCATTACTGCACCTGGAAAGATAACACGAAAATCATTAGTATGACCAAAAACTTGATTAAGCAAGCTTTAAAATGGCCCCAGTTTCATTTTTCTACCTGGAATAGTTCATGAGATATACGCATTTGTAATGTTCCCAAGACTTTTGAAACACCCTGTATATAGATATATAATATTTCACCCCCAAAAAGGCAGGCCACAACTGTAGACGTTACTGAGAATTTGGGTGCCACCCCGAAGTTGGGAGCATTGTAGCGAGATGTCTGTTTACATTAGTTTTAAACCTATGTATGCCGGTACTGTTGTGGTAACAGAGAGCAGGGAGGGGTTTCCATAGGTCAGCAGACCGAGGAAAGAAGCTATTGGAGTAGAAGGCTCTCCGGAACTTTGGGACCTCCACAGTGAATTGATGGGATTTAGCTGATTGTCGAATTGGTCAAGTGAATTTACATTGATGAGGCACCAAAGTAGTCAGTTCACCAGAGAACACTCCATTGAAGTATTTGTAATATAAGCACAAGGATGCAACATTGCGGCGATGGGACAGGGGCTGGAGCTTGGTGGATAGTGAGGGACCTATTAAGTGTGCAAGTCGTTTTTGGACCTTGTCCAGGAGGGAGAAACTAGTGGATGATGCACCAGTCCAGATGTAGCAACAATACTCCATGCATGGGCGGATAGTGGCTTTGTAGCGATACAGGATAATGTCAGGTGTGAGGAGTTTACTAGCACAGATACCAATGAAGCAAGATTCTTTGAATTTCAGTTTCTTCTTTAGACCAGTTAAGAATCCAAATGAGATTAGTATTATTATATCTTGATGTTAATTTTTGCAATGGGACATAAAAGTTACGCAAATCTGTTCTGTTCGAGTAATTAATTTTACTCGTCAAAGGATAGGTATTATTGTAATATCTTTATAACGATAGGTATGTGTATGCGTTTATATATATGTATGTACAGGATTCACTCCTAAACTAATTTGCCGATCATTATGACTTTTGAAACACAGCTGTAACGCATAATGAGTATACATGTGGGCTATATTTTGTTTTATTTAGTGTCATGCAAAGGAGGTAAAAAAGCGTAGATGCCCTTCGTGAAAATTCAGATATTTCCCAGTTTTGTGGAATTTTAAAATATGTATGGAACATCAATTAATAAATATTCTCCAAATGTAGGTTTAAAGTGTTTTTAATAATATCGGCGCAAATTTGAAATATTTCAGATTTGCAGTGAATTAATACATAACCATTAAGGACAATTTTCTGAATTTCAGTTTTTTCTGTAAGACCCCTTAATTATTAGGCTTTATTTTCAGACCTTTTAGTGAATCCCAATCATCAAATGGATTTTGATCAAAATTGGTATAAGGATTCTAGACTATAGGTTTAGTATCATTATATCTTGAATTAAATATGGTCAAGTGGATACAGAATTGGTGCAAAACTGTCCTTTTCGGAAATTAATTTTACCTGAGACCGGTATTCTTCTTGTATATATGTATTCCATGAAAAATGCCAGTATACTGAAATCATATGCCCTTAATAGGGTTAAGATGAAAAGTCATATACACTAAATGTACAAAAGCAATGAAAATTCCAAAATGTTTACACTTTTATTGTCATTAAGGGTATGACTACATATCAACCGAACCATTCCATTATCACATCACTACAGTATAAATCTCTGTGCATGAGTTGATGAAGTGTGTGAGGTGCGCTGAAGAAAAATTCCTACCAGTAAAATACATAGCCCTGTTGTGCTCGCATACCCTTAATGACAATAAAACTGTAAAAATTTGGGAATTTCCTTGCTTTTGTACATTTAGTGTATATGCATTTTCATCTTAACCCTATTAAGGGCATAAGATTTCAGTATACTGGCATTTTTCATGGTATGTCACTACTTTTGTAAAGGCTATGCCTCAATATAATGCCTTCTCATAACTGATATAGTTGGTAGTTGGACAAATCAAGGTATATGGTAAACTGAAATTAAAATGCTCAACTAGACACTAGAACCTCTATCTTTGCCAAAAATCAGCTGAATCCATCAAATGGTTGATAAGATATAGAATAAAGTGTATGAATATTGGTCATTTTTAAGTTTTTTGGAATTTTCTGGACAACTAAGGTATATGGTAAACTGAAATTAAAATGCCATCAACTATGCCCTAGAACCTCTATCTCTGTCAAAAATAAGCTGAATCCATCAAATAGTTGATGAGATACAGGGTGGCACATACGTACGTACGTACACACAGGTAACATGATTTCATGATTGCTGTTTCTGGATCTCTGGGTTTCCTTGACTAATGATGCTGAAATTCTACACACTTATAGAACCTATCAAATAAAAATTTTGTGCAAAGTTTTAACTAATTTGGTTTATTGGTTTTTGAATTATGATTGATCAGAGAAATGAGATTTCCTGCATAGGCCATTCGTAAAGTCTATTAGGAGATAGAGCGCTCTCGCGCCCCCTTGATTTAGTGCGCTTAATTTTACTTCAGCTTTTCCATATATCTCTAAGGTGTCGTTATTTCTGCGTCTATTTGGAATCGTGTTTCCAATCAAATTACAGATATATTTCTGCACCTTACTAAAGACCCTCAAATGGGACAGAGATTCACCAGCCCAAATATAACAACAGTACTCCATACATGGTCTGATTGTAGATTTGCAGAGAATAGCCTCAGGTGTGAGAAAGTGTTAGGAGCGATAGAGAAAACCGACTTTACGAGAAGTAGAGAGGGCAATGGATCTAATGTATGAACTTCAAAAAATATTTGATGAGAATAAAATACCAATAAGTTTAAGAGTCGATTTCTCCTCAAGAACAGAGCCATCCATGAGTATAACAGGAAGAACAGGGACCCGCTTACGATTGAACAGCACGAACTGAGTCTTAACTGGATTAAATGAAAAAAGCCATTTCGTACTCAATCCACAACTAAACCAAGGTCAACTTCTAGATCAGCTGCATATTTCGACTGATCTGAGGGAGATGGGCGAGAAGCAACACCAGAATAGAGAGTGGTATCATAAGTATTTTCTGAACAATATTCTCTGAACAATATTATACTTAGTGACAGCACTATTTATTCGAATATTTATGTATTAAAAAAGAACATTTTATTTAGGTAAAACGTGTCGGGTTATTTGCTTTATACTATGTATTTCTTCTTTTTTCATATTAAAGCATTGCAAGTGTGAGCATGAATAAAAGAAAAAGAGAAGGAGATGGAAAGAAAGAAGGCGAAATAATTATTTTCTATATTTACTTGCATGAAATCGGTTTTTAATATGGAGAAAATCCAGCTCCATAAGAAGGAGCACTCTGTATGAGTGCAAAAAGAATTGTAGAGTCCCGAGCAAACCTTTTTTATCTGTGGACAGAGTTTCTTTACAAGGATTTCCCATTTGTAAAACGTTGCTTTTTACTCGAAGATTACAACATTGTCATTTGCACTCGTCTTTTATCACAACCGAAAAATTACCCTTTTTCTTTTTAATGGAAGTCCCCTCAGACAAGGCATGCCGCCATTTGATGATAGAAACTAAAAATAACAAAAGATGATTAATGCAAAGACATGGGATGCCTATTGGTCTTAGTCTTGAAAAAAAGTAAAACCAGATAAGAGGAAAAGAGTCAACAGGAAGATAGTTCCACTAGTCTGTAGTTTTAGGAAAGGAACTACTGGAATAGAAAGGTGTATTATAACGAGTTGTCTGAACAGCGAATCGATGAGGACCACTAGACAAACGAGTGAAACGAATTTGGGGTTTAACATGTAAAATAGTATGCAATAAAATAATAAATACAGGCTACTTTAATTGTTATTTTTTGGATGCGACCACGCATCTTTATAAGAGGTTCGGTCGGCATACAAGTAGGTCTGTTTGAATGGGTTTAAATATCAAATTTGTTCACGCATTTCTTTAAAATGATCCGTTCTCCCGTAAGGAAGTCTGTAAAATTTACGTTTTAAAAACCATTTCCCTCAGTCTGTCACACTTATCGCTAAACGTGCAAATTGAATGGGAACACCTTTACAACATCCGTGTGAATATATTAGTATAATGAAGCTGGGTTAATCTAAATTTATTTTCTTATACATTTTAATCAAATAAAATATATGCTAAAATATTCCATCAAATTTGAGATTGAGTTATGTTTAAAAAACAACTTTTTTTACATTTTCTAATGAGCTGCAACTTGTAATTTATTTATTAAGTGAGTCATCTCTTACTATGCTTCTATCTCTTAGTCTCGCGATCTCTCATTGTATGTTGTTTGACTCCCAGCTCCTATTTTATACGGTATCTATCAATCTTGTTTCAATCCCCCTCGCTCTTTTTCTCTCTATCTCTCTGTTTATTAACGGAAAAAATATTGGAATAATCTATCATAAACAAAAAGAATATTGCGACAAGTTGTAATACTATTTAACTCGTAGCTGCAGAGTGTGTATGAAAGAGAGAGAGAGAGAACAAGAGAAAGAGAGAGGGGCGATGTAGATATAGCGAGCAGAAAGAAACTAATTTGGGATTTAACAAAATATTTAACTGGCTTGTCACACTCACTTGTTCCCGATTCAAGTCATCAAACAGGTCACATTTGTCTAGGTAATATATGTGTATTCTTAATGATTGGCCTGTGTTTCTTTGTTTGTTTTCCCCGATCTTCTGTGAAATAAATATTATTTTGTTTCATTAGGCTTCCTAAGGTAGAAACATTTTACGTGGATGTTTATTTCTTCCATCAACTTCCCATGAAAACAAAAAAAATATTTTGCTATTAATTTCAGATAACTTTTATCTATCGATATATGTCTGATCTCTCTTTTTTTCATAAATCACACGGTAACTGCATTGAATCGTGGATGCATTTAACATGCCGAGTGGCGCTTAATGAAAACTTCAAATGATTTTAAAACTCGATTAAGTTAACAGCCATCCAGTACGTCCCCCGGGTTTTGGACGGGGCACCCCCTCTATTAATAAGGGGCAGCTTAGATTAACAAATTAGAAGCTGTTGACAATGAGGAACTGATAAAAATATGAAATAAAAGTAAATACTGGCAGGCCGGCATCCAGGATAAAAAGGACGCCTCAATCCGTTCATACACGAGGCGGGAATATGTAAATAATGGTGTAAACCTTCCTGTCTCTGGAAGTGGCGGTCCAGCCGTGACAGATGCACTACCAGGGTCAGCCATCAGGTCTTGAGAAAAAAGTTCCTGCCCCTATCTCCATCATATTCAGCAACAAAAAAAATCATAAGAGGAATAAAACCCAGCCATAGTATATTGCACGAAAGAAGTTGGTATTTTTTTGCTACCACTACTTAATTTTTAAAAGTGAAGCAATACATCAAACGTAATACTGGCCGGAGAGACCAAAGAATCTACCTTTCCTGAAGAAAAATAATACACCTACGATCGCTTGTTTCCCAGATGGGCACACACACATATATATATATATATATATATATATATATATATATATATATATATATATATATATATATATAACAGACGATGGGAACACTTTCATAAAAAATGCAGTCCTAAGAGAGGCAGAAAAAATTACCTTTCAATCAGACCAGACGGAGACAAAAGTCTAAATGGGAGAGGGAAGAAAGGTGAACATTGTTATGGGCTATGACATATGCTCATGTCAAACATGCCAAACCAAAAAAGAGGACAGAGACCTGGGGGAAGATATTGTTTCACTTCCACAATAATCTGCCAAAAGTATAGCAGCATGAACGTGTTCAATGAGACTGAGCTGGACTATATGAAATCAGAAATAGCAGATAAGAACCAAACATTCCCATCATCGATCAACACACCACACAACAGGTACAAACAAGACCAGATCACCATTCACCCATGGACCAAGACGAACAGTCTTGGTCCATGACAACATACAGCCACTTTAACAGCGGAATTACCTTTCATCAAGTGGCTCCCCGAGAAGTATCCCACTACCATCAGCTGTTTATTTACAAGCACAATATAGCCCCTCACTGAATCATAGTTCTCCCTCACCGCTATCACCGATACCACTGCCAACACATGTACTTCCACCATTACCTCAGTAAGTACCGGGGCCAGATGATGAACAATTGGCCCTGGAGGAAGAACGTAGTAACACCATTGAGGAAGTATTTGTAAACTGAGGCTCTAAAACAACTAAAACTTTACACAAAGAATTGTCTCAGATTAAACAATTCTTTGTGCAAGGGAGACTAAAGAACACCATCTGCAGGCTCAATCTGAAATATGAGAAAATTAAAAACAAGATTCTAACACTTGCCAAAATAATCCAAGCAAAGGACAAAAAGCACAGTGCGAAAGTGGAAAAAAAAAAGTTTAAAAAGAACGCAAGACTGTTTTACTGAAACTTAATAAGAGAGAACATCACAGTGGAAAAGGCACCGAAAACGCTAGCGCTAGAAGACTATTGGAGGCCTTTGTTTGAGAATGAAGAGCAATGCAATCAAGAGGCCAAATGGATTAGATATAGCTCGAAGTAATAAAATCAAGCCAGAAATGCCAAGGCCAGAGATAACGCCTGGAAAGATAAAACGAAAGCGGATCAATTTCAGAATCACAAAAAACTGGTATAAACAACATAACCAATTTCCGGTTGAAGCAACAAACAGCACTTCATAGCCATTATAGTAATTGCTTCACCATACTATTGATGGGTGAGGAGGCCATGCCAGCATAGCTAAGAAAAGGTGATACAATCCTCATACTCAAAATGAGTACGACACAACACCATACTAAAAACAGACCGATCTGATGTCTCCCTACAACCTACAAACTCTTCACTGACCTGGTTGCAGACAATATCTACGAACACCTCTTTTCTGGAGCGTACCTGGAAACAGAACAAGCAGGGTGCAGGTGGTAGTTATTAGGAACCAAGGACCAGTTGGTTATCAATAAGAACATTCTTGAAGACTGTAGGAAAAAGCAGAGAAACTTAAGCATGACTTGAAGCGATTACCAAGAGGCATATGATAGTGCGCCCCACACATAGCTTCTGCGGTACCTTGAATTATATAAGATCCATCCGGTCATCAAGAAAACCATACCTTGTACATATAAAGATGTGGCAAACAACCATGGCATTAAGACACACTAATGGAACAATAACAATCGCTGACGTCAAGATCCGAAGAGGAATCTTCAAAAAGGATAGCTTATCTCCTCTACTCTTTTGCTTGTCGATAGATCCAGTAAGTAAATTACTGAACAAAAGCCGGAGTGCCTACGACCTGATACAGGGATGTCAATAAGACCCAAACAAACGAGCTAACTACATGCTCTTCGAGGATGACCTCAAGCTGTCTGCTAGTTCAAACTCTGACTTAAGTCAACTCTTGCAGGTTGTCCATACCTTTACTAAAGATATTGGACAAATGTGCAAAGTGCTCCCTCACAGCTGGGAAAAATATCCAAAGGGAAAATATACAGCTTGATGAAGATACTGACATCAAATACCTTGAAGAGCAGTAACAATACACATATCTTAGCATAGAAGAAAACGATTTAATTCAGCATGCCAAGATGAAAGGAAAAATTGGAAGAGAATATGCATGCGCTGTTGGACAAATTGGCAAAGCGCAGCTCACAATCAGAGAAAAGGTAGCTACCATTAGCCAGCTGGTCATGGCAGTGATTGTGTTCAACTTTTCCATCATTGATTGGCCATAAGAGGATATTAACAGGCTAGACATTAAAGCGAGTAAAATGTTGACACTGTACAGAGTAATGTACAGAAACGAGTGTCTACTGGGGTTGTATCTGCAGCGGGTGTATGCTTCTCAGAAATTGAGAATCAACATTGAGCAACTATTGTGAGCATCAACCAATATCTGATGAGCCCCCATAGCCCATACCTTATCGTGGTACGTCAACACCAAGACACCAGAGCCTGTAAAAAATGTTCTATCATAAAACTAGCCATACATTTTGGACAGGCCTGTCTTAAAAATAAAACAGAAACGGAAAACAAGCCTGCCACGGAAATAGCCTAGAACAGCCGCCAGAAATAAACCAAGACCTTCATTTGCAAAAAATCGGAAGAATAGGCCAGACGACAATGTTCTAAATATTTTCTGGGTGAACTGTCCCAGGAATATATAGATAAGGAAGGCTCTGTAAACTGGCTAGAAATACGATCGCTCTACTATGATAAAGAAAACATAATAATGGTTTTCCAAGATCAAGGCTTCATGATTAATGCCTTTAAAAAGATTAGTGGTCTCAGCAACGAAAACAAGCGCAGGTTCTGCCACTCAGAAGTTGAGAGTGTTAGCCACCTGACATCAAGTTGTTAGGTTATGCTGGGGGATTGCTACTATACAATGCAACACAACGGAGTGTGCAAATATCTTCACTGGACTATATGTAAAAAGTTGAATATCCAGTGTAGCAGCAAATCCTGGGAGCATATACAAGAAAGAACAGTTGAAAATAAATCATACACTATCCACTATGACTAGACAATCCCTACAGCTGCATATCTAGAAACCAGAGATTAGGCTTGACATAGTGATATGAGACAAGATGAGGAGGGCAGATGCCCTAATTAAAGTCAGTGTCCCTAATGGCGCTGGCTTAAACAGAGTTGAAAGAGAAAAGATAACGAAATACCAAGGTATTATGTACGAGATGAAAAGAAACTAAAATCTCAGAAAGATCTCTATCATTCCAGTAATTATAAAAACAACCGGATTCATTAAAAAGAATTTTTTAAACTTATATAATATATATACCCAGTGAACCAAGTGCGAGAGATATACAAATAATTGCATTTAAATGGACGGTTAGAATTTTAAAAAGGTCTTTCCGTTGGAGTGTCTAAAATAGCGAACTCGACTATATGTAAACAGTTGAATATCCAGTATAGCAACAAATCCTGGGAGCATATACAAGAAAGAACAGTTGGAAATAAATCATACACTATCTACTATGCCTATGCAATCCCTACAGCTGCATATCTAGAAACCAGAGTTGTTAGGCTTGATATAGTGATATGAGACAAGATGAGAAGGGCAGATGCCCTAATTAAAGTCAGTGTCCCTAATGGCGCTTGCTTAAACAGAGTTGAAAGGGGAAAGATAACGAAATACCAAGGTATTATGTACGAGATGAAAAGAAACTAAAATCTCAGGAAGATCTCTATCAACTTATATAATATATACCCAGTGAACCAAGTGCGAGAAATATACAAACGATTGCATTTAAATAGACGGTTAGAATTTCAAATAAATCTTTCCGTTGGAGTGTCTAAAATAGCGGGTGAGTGTCTGGTATCCAATAGGATGCCCCATCTCCAGCAAAACAAAAAGATAAATAAATCGAATATATATATATATATATATATATATATATATATTACAGAAGATCATAAAAGCATCGGTACCGTCGGTGTCAAATCAACAAGTGTCTGACAAATTCTCCTACCCAGTTGATTTGACATTGACGTTGTTATCATCATATATATTACATATATAGATAAATATTACCCTGTTTTTTTTAAATTTCATTAATAATCGAGCACTATGCCACGGTTCTTTTCCACAAATCTTACAAATATATATATATATATATATATATATATATATATATGTATATGTATATTCAAATACATTCCTGTTGTTAAAGTTTCCTAAAAATCGGAGATATTTGAATTTCCACGAAGAGCTTCCACTTCTTTTACAGCATTTTAATAAAACTAAATAAAACTAAATATAGCCTATACTTGGATTCCTTTGCGCTTAACAGCTATGTTCCAAAATTTGTAATGATCGGTTAATTATTTTAGGACCGAATCGTGTACATACAAATATATAAACATATAAACATACCTCACTTCACCAGTTATTTGGATAATTATCATTTTATATATTTTTCAAATTTCATTTTGCTGAGATTTGGAGAATCTATTCATCTTCTTTATTTTTCGTTCTATAATTAAAAATGTTTGATCGTGATTAAACATCGAAGTTGCAATAATTTGCAGAAACTGCTATCGATTATGACATCAATTTTCGTCATTTGCTACTCAGGTTCAAATAAGTAAAAATATAAATGTCTGTTTCATCAAAAAAAAAGTTAAAACATTTCTGTTTATTTGATATAGTGGAAGAGTGAGAAAGAGTGCAACTTACGCCACATAAAGAAACAAAACCACTTTCGATTACCCGGAAGAGGAAATCGTGTTCCTTAGACGGAAGTCAATGAAAGACCATTTCCGTTTGCACAAAAATGTGAACACTGCGTTATTCATTATTCCAGTTTCGCCTTACTAATTCGTCACAACTTTCGTTTTTTCGTCAACGGTTAGCAAAAAAAAATGTTCATATATGACCTAAATTTCCAGAAGCCGCTCATTGTTCGTCATTATTTCAGTATGAAAAGAAGTTTCTGTTCAAGAGGCAAATGTTGTTGAATGCGCAACCATCGCTACGTATTCGCCATTTCACCTTTCTCATGAATAATAAGAAAGCGCAGAGATCAGACATGAAAACATGTGCATGAACAACAGTTAGTTCATAATAAAATTGAGCCTTTTACATGCACAAACACACACACACACACACACACACACACATATATATATATATATATATATATATATATATTTAGTACACCTTCTCTTACTATCAATCAACTGTTCAACAAAGTCCAAAAGCCACTCGAGGACAAGGGTTAATGGTTTGTGTAATAATTGATAGATAGTATGATAGATTGGATCTCTGCAGAATTTGATTATTTTAAAAAAAATCAACAAGAACTCGTTTACATTGGACTTTAAACGTATCATGCTGTAGTCGACTGGGAAGTATTCTTGTGGTATTGTATTCGAAAGATGGACAGTTCTTGAAAAGAAACTCTGCTCATAGAAGTTTCACTTAGCTCCAGATACGCAGGGAAAAAAGGAAAATTCCACAGTGGTTTTAGCTCAATGAGTTTTTGCTATGAATGTTTTACGGATGGGAACCAAAGATACAAGCTAAGTCGAGCGCCTATTATGAAAACATCGATACAGAGGAGAGAGACTAGCAACGTCTATTCTGTAAGAAAGGGTATGTAGGAAAGAGAAAAGGACACCACCACAAGGAACGGATAAACATGAAACGTCCGTAATGCGCAATTAAATTTTATTTAAACTACTATATTACAATCAAGGCCCAGATAGTCCTTGTAAACTCATTACTTTCCTCAATATAGACACTTGTGATTAATCACCGCACGATAAAAGCCGTTGTCTTAATTTTGTGAGTAGCTGAATATTTTAAATGAGTTTTAAGAAGCTTTTTTAACACTAAATGAAACTATGTTATATATATATATATATATATATATATATACATATATATATATATATACCTTTTTAAATGAATAATTTGTATTTTAGCTCTTGCATTCTTACAATCATGCACTCTATTGATATATTTTCAATATCCATCGACGGACTATATATATATATATATATATATATATATATATATATATATATATATATATATATATATATATATACATATATATATATATATATCCACACAAATATTACTTGTGGTTTCACAACTGTTAACTTTTGTTTTTGGCTAGACAGGCATGAGCGTAAAACTGAAATTGAAACTTCTATCCACTGCGCAATGCTCACACGCCATGGGGAAGAAAATATTACTGTTCATAGAAACTGTATAAACTACCGAGGAGTGTTCTATTCCCGTTTTACTTACCACAAATGTGTATGTCATGTGTAGTATATGAATAATAAATGATAATAAAATATACTTATGTTCAACACTTTACTGCAGTTTCACGATATCATCGATCATCAGAAGTGTCTCCAACTGACACCAATGAAAGCAATGTCTGTTGGAAACTCTTCTGGTTATTAGTGATACCGTGAAACTGCAGTAAAGTGTTGAAGCTAAGTACATTTTATTATCATTTATAATCCAATCTTATGTTATCTTATATTTAGTATTTGCGTGTATTTTTTGTAAAACACCCAAACAATAATACACCCTCAAAATAATGCAGGATTCGGCTTGTAGTAAAAAAACATTTATTACTCATGTGTATGGAAGGTATTTCTTTCATTGTGTATTTCTGATGATTTCTCTTCTAGGGTTGTCTTTACATAAATTCACACAGATAGCTGTTCAGATTTCAATGAAGTGTTAGATGCTTTAAGCTACCTCTACCCCTACATTGGCCTTAACCCTAATCTTGACCCATATTTAATCTTATCACAAACCCGAGTCATATCTATACATGCCCTACATAATTAGGTCATGTGCGTGTACGCGGACAGCGCATGACAAGCGAAGGTATCTTTTAAAAAACTCATTTTTCTATTAGTGGCAGCGACTTTCTCGAAAATTTCGTTTTGCAGGATACTGAATGCCTTAAAAACTAAACTACTGCCTGACCACAATGCAATTTGATCCATAGTCATTATGTTGCATACCCTAGATTTCTCCCTCGCTTATTGTAGAGGGTGGTCGCGTCGTCTAGTGGATGAACCCCCTGTTCCTTCCTTCCCGCCGTGAACCACGCCGTCCGTGTCTGCAACAAAAGCCTCATGACGCACTCCGAAGACAAACTCTACTTAAAAATTTAATTCATTTTATTACAAGCGTTGTTATTTCAACTGGGAGTCATTCACTACGTCGTGAGAGAGGGAGAGAGCAAATCACTACTTTATCGTAGTTAGTTAACAATGTTTTCTTAACCATTCATAGAGAGGGGGGAAGGATTTCTCTCGCTTGTATTCCCTTAAGGGAAATATTTCCCTTATTTTTACATCGTAAATCGCACGTCCTGCTCGGTTCGCCCTCCGAATTAGACTTACGAAAACTCGCTTCTCACGAGAACGAGTGACGTGCCAGAGCCTCTCGCAGGTGCAGACTGACCCTTGATCTGGGGTCTCGTCACACGGTAACCTTGTCACGTCTGTTAGCTCTGACTGCGAGAACAAGCCCTATTCTGCACTCGACTGCACCCGCGTTAACTCGCGCAAGTCAAACCAACGATTTCCAACAAATACGTCCATTCCCATAGCGGCATTAGCCAACAATTAGACACCAATTTAGCAAGATCCCCTGTATTTCAATTTCTTATCAAGACCCTTTAACCTTAATCTGAGATTTTCTAGAATCAAAATCATATAATTTTTATAAACATTGGAAAAAGGATTCGATATACGATGGTAAGCATCATGATATCTTTATTTTAATTAACGGGGCTAATTTTTGCAAAACTTCTGTTTTATATTAGTGGCAGGACTCTTCTACAAAAGATAACGGGGCTATTTTTTGCAAAAATTTTTTTTACATTAGTGGCAGGACTCTTCTACAAAAGATAACGGGGCTATTTTTTGCAAAAATTTTTTTACATTAGTGGCAGGACTCTTCTACAAAAAATAACGGGGCTATTTTTTGCAAACATTTTTTTTACATTAGTGGCAGGACTCTTCTACAAAAGATAACGGGGCTATTTTTTGCAAAAAATGTTTTACATTAGTGGCAGGACTCTTCTACAAAAGATAACGGAGCTATTTTTGGCAAAAAATTCTTTTACATTAGTGGCAGGACTCTTCTACAAAAGATAACGGGGCTATTTTTTGCAAAAATTTTTTTTACATTAGTGGCAGGACTCTTCTACAAAAAGGTCGTTTTTTTAGATACCAAATACAAAAAAACTTACTGCTCAGAAACAATGCAACTTTTGTTTTTATTAGTGAATTCGAACAGAATAAATAGGCTATTCAGATGCACCATGGAATCGTTTCTCGAATCACTTCTATTACATTCTGTTTGTCAATCCAGCTCACCTTTAGCCATTACTGTTGCAAGTCTAAATAATTAATTGAACGACAAGTACTAGAGAGTTTAGTTTGCTTCCTTCTCCAATGACTTTCTTTCTATCTGTGTTAGTTTTGCATTTAACTCGCCTAACAATCATCGACATTTAAGCAAGGAGTACTTGAGAAAAGTTTAATGTCAAGTTGAGCGTAAGTAAATCAGTATGGATCCTAATTAGCTATTTAGACGGCGCGGCCATTGAGGAAGGTCGGTTTCTGTAAGCGACGATTTGATATGTATGCGACTTGGTCAAGTAAGCGTAAAAGGTCCTCAGGAGCCGTGCCACTGAAACGGTGGTCTAATAATTCTATTTTCTATCTGATGAACAGTGGTCGCATATTCTTGAGATGCGTCCATCCAATCGGATATATACAGGTGCGGGAACGTATCGAAACATTCTATATAAAACCTAAACGTGACTAATCGATCTCCCAAACTGCTATTTGAGCAAATTCATTGCACCAGATGTTAGATATGTAAAAGTAAGATGAAAAATGGAAAATTTCACGTTAGGTTAGTTAAGAACTCCGGACAGAGTAATACTATTTTGAGTCACACTATCATAAAATCGGCTGATTATCCGTCACATTTACTATCTATAATCCTGTGGGTTGAGTTTCTAAGGTACCGATGGATAATCAAAATTATGCATAGCGTTAATTAAATGAAAAAAAATATATGCTCTAGCACAAGTAATTGACCACTCTTGTTATTTATTCCATAAGTCTGAATTACGCTCCATATATATATATATATATATATATATATATATATATATATATATATATATATATATATATATATATATAAATATATGTTTAGGGGGTGCTTATGTTTGAGTATGAAACTGTTATTTAAATTGTAGGTTATTAGTTTATGGAGGGCTTTGGAGGAGGAAGAGATTATCCTTATATATGAAATCAATTATGTCCTAAGAGGTATCAAATCAAGTTTTTTTTGTGGGGAATCTTGAGCCGGAGAGAGTAATGTAAAAACAGAGCAATAACAAGAAATAGAAAGAAATAACCGAACCCAAAAATGAAATCATTTTATGCTATAATGTTATTCTTCTCGCCAGGACGAGAATCATCAGACGTTCTGCCTTAGGAAACCACTAGTCTTTCCAGCACGTCTGATGATTCTTGTCCTGGCGAGAAAAAATAAATTATAACGTGAACTGACTGGTATGTTGGTTTCAGTTATTTCATTCTACCTTATCTCGCTATATATATATGCATGTTTCTTCAGTAGTTTAATACTCTTGACCACACATGCCTAAAACAGGTTTAAACTCTCGCTGATTTATCAAATTGTTCATAGTGGCCGAGTGGGTTTAGGCATCGGAATTTGGGTTATAACATATCGCGTGTTCCGGGGTTTCGAATCCTGCGTCCGGTATGAATAATTATCTCTACATTGACGATTCTCGAAAGGATGAAACGTATATGAATGAAGATAAAAAAAACATTGATTATTATTTGTCGCCCATAATCTCGGCTGGGCACTGTAGTGAGTAGTATCAACACAGCCATAATCGTATCTTTAATGCATGTTCCTTCAGTAGTTTAACACTCTTGACAGTAGATGCATATACTAGATATAAACTCTCGCTGATTTATCAAATTGTTCATAGTGGCCATAGAGTATGGGTTATAACATGATACGTGTACCGGAGTTTCAAATCCTACTACCCGTATGAATAATGTATATGTACGTTAATAAAAACAAATATTTATAAATCTCTCTCTCTCTTTCTCTCTCTCATATATATATATATATATATATATATATATATATATATATATATATATATATATATATATATATCCAGGAATATATTGATTTTAGATTGTTGATTTCTAAAACTTCCATGGCTATTGGTGTATAAAACTAATCTTATTTCAAAACATAATTTTTTTTATGTGCAGATTATTAATCGGCTATATGTTCTGCAAAATTTGGATATTTACCCCTATAGCAATTATAAATTGATTAAATGTTGTTTTGCCTAAAAAATAGCAAACTATGTTATAAATTAGTTGCGATTAAATCCAGGGTTTATTTTTGTGGAATTTAACGTACTCGATTCTTTGCGTGTACGATTCTGATGGTAATTATCAGATGTTTTGCTTTGAGTCATTTAATGCCCAAGTGGATTTGTGGCCAATTGATGTCGTGCACCAGATAATTTTTTTAGTAAAATATTACTTTTATTTTATCTGAAATGTAAGTTGAAATTATCTTTTATACTCTACGAGAACAATACCCGTTTTTAGATGGATAAAGTAAATCCCTTGAATTAAAAACTTTCACCATTTTTATGCCAGCTTAGGATAATTAAAATCAAGATGCAATGATACTAAATCAGATGTTTATAATCTTTATTCCAATTTTGATAAAAATCCATTACATTATTTTGATTCTAGAAAATGTCTTATCGGGTCTTAAGAAGAAAATAAAATTCAAATACTTCAATAGATTATGCTTCGATGAATTGGCTACTCTGGTGCCCCCTCGACGTAAATTCACCGTGAACCTCCCTCTTCTACTCAAATAACTTCTTTCCTCGTGCTGCTGGTCTCTGGAACTCCCTCCCTGCCCCCGTTTCTCCGACAGTGCAGACATGCAAGAATTTAAAACTAATGTAAACAGACATCTCACTGCGCAGATCCAAATTTAGGTCGACCCCCTACCTTCTCTCCTTTTCTTTTTTCTCAGTAGCCCCTTACGTCTACAGGGGCGGCCTGCTTTGTTTGGGATGAACTATGTTAAAAAAATCCTGCTTAATTGGTGCCTAATGACTATGGATCACATTCAATGAACATCCAAAATATTTAGAATTTTCAAATGAAAGATTGTGCCAATATTATGACACTATAAAACTCCTTTAAAATACTTCAGAGAAACTGAAATATGAGGAATATTTACTCATCAGGAGAGTAAAAAGTGGACCGTTTGGTTTATTTTGGGCAGCCTCGTAACTCTTGCATCCCGTATTTTGTCCTTTAATCCTCACATTCGATGAAACATGTTCCTGACCAGGGGGGAATAATTGCTGTTGTGGGTAAGAATCAATTCATCTAACACTTAACGTTGGCTAGTTTCTTACCTTCAAGTAGTATTTTTCCCCTTTTAATTTATAGTGGCTTCATACCTTGTTCAGAGTAATTTCCATAAAAACATTGCTTTGACAAACATCGAAGATATCTGGATTTTCACGAAGCGTGTACACCTCTTTTTTATATTTTCATGAAACTTAATAAAACTTAATATAACCGACATTATAAATGCTTACGCCTAGCATATATGTTCCAGAATTAATAATGACCGACTAATTAGTCTGGGAGTAAACCATTTATGTCCAAATATATCATTCATATATATATATATATATATATATATATATATATATATATATATATATATATATATATATATGTATATATATATATATATATAGTAAGCAATGAAAATATATATGGCAATCAAGCTACACAGAGGATCCCGTGTTTTATCCCCGGGGGGAATCGTCAGGCTAAATGCAGTGCTGTGTAGCTTGATTGCCATATATATTTTCATTGCTTACTACCTAGCTCTACTTACGTATCGAGCACTGTTGAAGTAAATACTGAAAACTGATACATAAAAAATTATATCTCCTTATAATATTTTATGTGGATACATGAAGTACTAATATATATATATATATATATATATATATATATATATATATATATATATATAAGGAGTTGAGATCAACAAATTTGAATATTGTTCCAAGAATTCCAAACCGACGAATTATATGGCGTACGATTTTATTCAGTTTTATGTTTTGAAGACTCCAAACCGTTACTTCTTCAGCGCACTTCATAACATCACATAAAACACCAGGTGCCACTACTATTTTAATATATATATATATATATATATATATATATATATATATATATATATATATATATATAACACGTATTGTATTAGATTCTGTAGATATAAATCCGTTGAAGCTTCAGTGTTTATAATATGTTCTCAATAACAAGTAGAGCTGTTCTTAAGTATACATTTTTATTTATACATACATTATTGGTTACATATGTGCATACATGTTTCGGTTGTACTCTTTACAGAGTGTCAACCTCTTTAGACCAAAGAAAACAGAGAATACTTCTGTATGTGTATTATATAATTTTTTAAATATATTTATGTACTATGTTTTACATTTATTTATTTTATTACATGTGTATTATTATTTTTTGAAATTATTATTAACTATGACTTGGATGGATTGTATAGATTTAACAAAAAGTATGTTTTTGGGTTGATATATTTGATGTTATATACTTTTATGTATTTCGGTATATATTTTTATATATTTTCAAAGTGTAATTTTATTACATGCAGTAATGGCACTGCGGTAATGGTCCTCTGAGGAGAAGAATTATCGTTGAAAACTCATGAGTTAAGGACGTTAAGATACTTTGCTTGCACTTTGAATTCTAATAAAATTTGATTGACACCTTATTTTCTTATTTAATTTATATTATGATATTAATGCTCTATCCAGTATATTGAGCTTCCGTTTTTATCTGGATGTTTCATTAATTATAAGATATTAGTTGACTTTTGCATCTTTTGTTGGATTACTTCATATATATATATATATATATATATATACATATATATATATATATATATATACATATATATATATATATACATATATATATATATATATACATATATATATATATATATACATATATATATATATATATATATATATATATATATATATATATATATATATATATATATATATATATATAATACCTTTTGTAAACATACGCTTTTCATACCGACTATTTATGTGTATTATTTCTCTCAGAGTCATCAACATATAAATATATTAAGATATTAATCTCGCTCCTTCACAGTAAAATCGTATCTATCTATATATTTATCTATCTATCATAATATGTTCCTACGAGTGTACCCCTTCTCCTATAAATGACACCAAATAAACTTCAGTCTATGCCTGACTTGCCTATCATGTATCAGTTATGAATGTTAAAAACTCTTTGTTTCATCCCAGTTCACTAATATGCGGGAAACTTATCAGTAGGAGATGTGGTTCTGGATGGGATTCAGCCTCATCGGACCTTAACTCCTTATATTTTTATCGGTGGATTGTGCTGAGCTGAAGAAAGCAATCACAACCAAAATCATCGAAGTTCCAAAAAGACTGTCTCAGAGTTATTCACAAGTTTACTTTTCGTGTCACGGTGTTTCTCATTGAACAAAGACACACAAAGACTGTTGGGTATTCATTAATGTCTGAGAAGTTGATAGAATGGTATACATTGGAGAAAACATTGTCTGTTGGCTTTTGGGTACGAAACAGGTACATTATTCGTTTTTTGAATAACGACTTCTTTTGAGATTAAAAGATGGCAAACGATGAAACAAGCGACATCATGAATCAAAAGGAATATCAAAATCAAAATATAGATGTTCACACCAACCAAAGCGGGTAAGCTTGAACGGCCTGAACTGTTTCTTCATTCTGATATTTCCCAACGTTAAACAAAGTAGATAGGACATAATTTGAACCCAAGTCATCGATTCCATGATCTTTTCCACTCTCTTAAATTCAACGAAAATATAATATGAAAAAAACTTTAGATTCTCACTACAGAAATGTTGGATAATAACAAATGTAAATAACGATATCAGAAAAATAACGATATCCGAAATATAAAGATATCAGAAAAATAAAGAAATAATTTATTCGTGATTTACTGCATATGAAGAAACCCACAAGGAAAAAAGATCAGGATTAAAAAAAAATGTAGAATTGATCAAATTTTATTTTAATTTGATAGATGTGACTAATTTCGTAAACACTAATGGAAAAAGTGAAAATAGATAAAGAAAAATATAACGACTATTGAGTTGATAATATCGCGTTGTGCGAAGTGAATAACGATGCAGACTGGCGAGCTCGGTGTGCCAAGTTCGAATCTCGTCGATTCCATGACACCACTTTCACATACAGATGTTAGCAACCTTCACGTGCTCCCTTCTGTGAGTAGCTAAAAGAATCGAAGAGACGAATTCCACCAACAGAATCGAGCTGGTCAATAAGACGTATCATGCCGATTCTAACGAATTTAAAGTAACTTTAAAGTAAAGAAAAGAAAAATGGTACCTATCTACATATCTATATATGGGAAAATGAAAAAGGAAAACCAAAAAAATGGATGTTTTTATGTGTACATCAACGTTTCGTCTTTATTTATAAGACTTCATCAGGATGATAATATAGAGAAAAAATGTCATGCAAGTACAGATACATGTAGGGTAGACATATTGGGAGGAAAAATAAAATAAAATAATGGCCACTACTAGGTGGACGTCCGTACTTGTTGGAGAATAAAAATGAATGTTGAAGAAAATGAGTGGGGAAAAAATGGAAGGATGGGGAGAGCAAATACTACTGTGGCTGGTGGTAAGAGAAAGAGGTGGGGGATGAGCAGGGGTAAAGTGGATGGCAGAGAGGGAGTGGAGGAGAGGGAGGAGGGAGGTGTTTGACCAAATGGCTGCGGTCAAGATTGAAGGGGAAAATATATGTATATATGTATATATATATATATATATATATATATATATATATATAAAGAAAGAAAAGTTATACATGTAAATAATAATAAGTATTTTTATACTATTTTGTATGACACTACTTAATAATATGGTCCATTCAACGGCCTCGAATAATCTATATGTAGTCAAGATGTTAGGGGCTAGGCGAACAACATAACATATAGACCGTTCTAATGTTTCAGCGATCAAAATTTTAAAATGAAAATCGTTGAAAAAAGTGATTAGAAACTATCAATATGAAAACGTTTCGGTTTTGAACTCCAAAACCGTCACGGAATTCTAAACCCAACCATTTATTGAAGCCTTGGGGGTACACATCAGGGATTTGCTTAATTGTTCCCCATAGTAGGAATATGTGACACAAGGTCGGAAAGAACAGAAAACAAAATCCTCTACGGGTGCACTGGGGATGTACAAAAATAGCTTAGAACGGACCCGGCGTAATTCTCCCGTAGGGAGTTTATAGGCTATCCCCCTCCCCCGAAGAAACGGTAATGCCTCAAAGGACATAACCAAACCAAACTCATTTCGACAAGGAAGGACAATTCAAGAGACTCGAGAGCACTTATAGTGCCAGAATGTGACAAGGCGAACTTCGATTCCTATAATAAAAATAGTTTTATCACATTCATTCAATTAACTTGATATAGCGTCTTTCTATCTTTGCTAGGAACTGAAATCAGAATCTGAACTCTCCTTTCTTCCTATGTGTGCCTTAAACTAAACAGAACTTCTATGAACAGAGTTTCTTTCCCAAAACTTCCCATCTGTGGAACACAATGCCACGGTACTGCTTCACTGCTGATTACAATATGGCCGTCGTCAATTTAAATGTCAACAAGTACATGTCGAGTTGTCGGCTTAAGTAACCAAATTCTGTCTATTCCACACATTGTTTCTTCTTATCTACTTATAATATTGTTCATCATCCGATTGACAATTACATTGACCCTTATCTTCGAGTGGCTTTTTGGCTTTGGTAAGTAGTGACTTATTAGTATAAAACGGGATAAACTGAAAGAACGGAATTTTTAATTATGAAAAATAATGCCCATCTTACTGAAAGAGAGAATATTCTTCTCTCTGTTTCTTCTCCTCCTCCTCTTCCTCCTCATCATAATCATCATCATCATCATCATCATTATTATTATTATTTGTACTCACTAGGAGTTCTCACAGAGATCACTGTCAGTGATTGCTCACCGACAACAACCAGTGGTATTTCCTGGAGTCTGAGTGACAACAAGCCTCACCGGATTTCTAGTATTCTTCACCTCTTTTCAATAACGATGCGGTATCGCAACAGCCGCTTACAATTGATTTCTCGCTAGTAAGGACAATTGGTCTACTCTGGGATTTGGGTGGCAATAAGTTTTCTTAAGGTCACAGCATTCTCTGTACTCTTCCAGTGGAGGTCTGTTTTGTGCTGTCCCTTCTCGGTCTTCTCATCTTCCTCGACCTCTACAAATATTTTGTCTGGTGTCAGCCCAGGCCGGCACCATTTGAAAACAAATAAAAAATAAAAAAAATAAAAATAAAATAATATTTGTTTTAATTAATTAAAAAAAAAAAAAAATTTTAATATCTTTTTTTCATTTTGAAATATTTTCCTTTTTTTCCTTTCAATTAATTATTTTTTTCCTTTTCTCTTTCCTTATTTTTCAAAAGATAATTTTTAATTCTTTTAAATTAAAAAAAAATGTTTTTTGGGGGAGAGAGGGAGGAGCTTATAGTGTTTCTTGTAATTTCTGTTTCTTTGGTTCATTTTTGTGTAGTGATAGCTGAGGCCAGTGTAATTTATTGGGGGGGGGGATAATTATGAAGTGCTATTTCTTGCAGTTTCTTTTCCTTGGTTCTTGTTGTGGTGTTCTTCATGTGGTTTTGTTTTCTCCCTGTTGTAAATTCCTTGTGACTGGTTAGCCTTGTTGGTTTCTGCATTCGAGGATTTTCCTTAAGATAGCAGCTGTTTTGATAATTGCCGTCCTTTGTATGGTTTCGATGGTCCGTTTGATTCTAATTTCTCCCAGTCTTTTCTCCAGGTTTTTGGGGGTTGTCCTTGTGCTCCTACGATTATTGGTATTATACTAACTTTCTTCATGCTCCATATTCCTTTCAGATCTCTGGCTAGTTCTGTGTATTTACTTCGTGTTTCTGTGTCTTTGATCTTCACTCTGTGGACCGCTGGAACGGCGAAATCTACGATTTTACAAGATGTTTCCTTCTTGTCTATTATAATAACATCAGGTCTCATTGCTTGTATGAGTTTATCTGTTTGTATATCTATATCCCAGTGGATTTTGTGTTTTTCGTTTTCCAGTACTGTTTCTGGTTTATGTGTGTACCATTTGCCTGCATATTCGAAATTCAATTGTTTGCACAGTTTCCAGTGTATAACTTTCCCAACACAGTCATGTCTGTTCTTGTATTATTTTTGGGCAAGTTTGCTACATTCACTTATTACATGATTTATTGTTTCGTCGTCTTTGTCCACACAGTCTGCATTTATTGTTTTTCTTGGGTTTTATCTATTGTAGCTTTAATGTAGTTTGTCATAATCACATTGTTCTGTGCAGCCATCAGTAAAGATTCCGTTTCTCTGTTCAAGTTTCCTTTTCTTAGCCATGCCCAGTTATTTGCGTTGGTTTCTTCTCTTGTGAGTCTTATGAAGCGTCCATTTCGTTGTTTTTTTTCCATTGTTCTTTTTTGTCTGTTTGTGTTCAGTTTCGATGCTTCCTGCGTTGTTCGTTGGGACGGTATCTCTTGCTGGGGTGATCAGCCTTTCTGTGTTCTGGTTTATGTATTTCTCTAGCTCTTTTTTAGTGTTGTCCACACAGTCTTCTATACTTACCAGTCCTTCGTTTCTCTTCTCGTAGAGTCTGTCTGTATCGTCTTTTGGATGTAGTGCATTGTGCATAGTCATTAATTTTCTAGTGCTCTAGTCAAGCTGCCTGAGTTCTTCTTTAGTCCAGCTTATGAATGGTCCAGCATATCTTATTAGTGATACTGCCCAGATATTTATTCCTTTGATTAAGTTTCTGCTATATAATTTTGTTTCTAAGAGCTTTCTTGTTCTTCTCGGGTATTATTTTCCAATCTTCTCTTTCATTGCTGTTGATTTGATTGTGTCTGCTTCCAAAAATCCGAAATATTTATAGCTGTCCTGTTCATCTAGCGCCCTCATCTGCTCTTGGTTAGGTAGTTCCATGCCCCCAGTCGTCTCCAGCTTTCTTTATTTAATCTCTAGCAATGCACACTTTTTCTCTTCCGAATTCCATTTGAATGTCCTGACTGAAGATTCTGGTCGTATTTATCAGCTTTTCCAGTTCCTTTTTGCTTTTTACAAATAGCTTCAAGTCGTCCATGTACATGAGATGGTTTATTCGTTGTTCTCTGCCTGTGAACTTGTATCCGGCATTACATTTCCTGAGTATGTAGTTGAGTGGCAGCATGGCTATGATAAATAGTAGTGGTGATAGGTAGTCTCCTTGGAAAATGCCTCTCTGTATTTTTTATCTCCGTCAAGTATTCCAGCTGTCAGTTCTAATCTCCATGTTTCCATTGCTTTCTTGATGATATTAATAATCCTGTCGGGTATCCTGTACATTCTTAAACATTCAATTATCAATGCTTGAGGGATTCAGTCGAACGCTTTCTTGTAGTCGATCCATGCCATATATATGTTCTTTTTCTTGCTTTTAACTTCTTTCAGGATATTTTGATCTATGTACAACAGATCATGCGTCCCTTTTTTCCCTTTCTGGCATCCTTTTTGTTCCTCGGGAATGGTAAATTAGCTCTCTCAGTTGTGCCGTTAGGATTTTCCACATTGTCGGTGAACAGGTTATTGGTCTGTAATTACTTGGGGTCGTTCCCTTCTTGCCGTCTTTTTGTATTAGCGTTGTCCTTCCTTTGGTCATCCACTCTGGTACGTCTGTTTTATGGATACATCCTCTCAGTTTCTGTGCTAGCCTTTCATGTAGGGTCGTGAATTTTTTTAACCAGTACGCATGTATTCCATTGTGACCTTGGGCTTTCCAGTTTGCCATTTTCTTTAGTGTTGTCTTAATAGTTTCTTCATTAATTTCTGTTTCCGTTCCTATTTCAATTTCTAGAAGATAATCTTTCATGTCTTTCAGCCATTTAGAATTTTTGTTGTGACTTTCAGAATTTTCCCATATCTTGCTCCAGAAATGTTTTGTTTGTGTTGGGTCCGGTTGTTCTGTTGTTGTTCTTTCCCCGGTTACGTTTTTGTAAAACTGGATTTCATTGTTTTCAAAGGGCCTGTTCTGTTTGTGCTGTTCCGATTTGTATCTGTATCATCTCAATCATCCTTCTTTTGCGGCTATCTTTTGTTTTAGTTCTTCATGTTTCTTATTTAGTCTTTACTTGCGATACGGATTTCTGCTCTTAAAATGTTTACTGTCCTCCTTCATCCTATTTACGGTTTTAGCTTCCTTTTGAAGTTTAGTGATCTAGGTTTCCAGTCTGATCACCCAGCCAGATTTCGTCTGTCCATTCTTTGGTCAGTCTACTTTTCCCTTTCTAGTTTCATACGTATTGATTTTTCCCCCGCATATATTAAGTTGTTTAGATCTGTGATAGTGTGTGTTGGAATGTACGTGAGTACTCTGTTTACTTTCTCTGTTTCAACTTTTAATTACTTCCAGTCTTCGTTCTTTAGGGATGGAAGTTTTGTTTTGTTCTCGGACATTAATCGTTTGATGTTTTCCACTTCTCTTGCTTCTTCCTCATATAGTTCTATAGTTTCAAACATATTATCTCCCGACTACCGAATTTAAATCGCAGAAGCTTTTTATTAGTTAACATTAAAATTCACAATAAATATAACATTTGTATATCTACCAAAAAAACGTATTCAATTGATCGGCTCGAGACTTTAAATGTTTGTCAGCTGCTGAAAAATAACGGTAAATGTTGTTCTCTCACGTGACTAGCTAGTTTTGGGGGAGGGGGTCAATAACATCATTATTATTATTTACTCACTATGAGTTATCACACTGGTCATCGTCAGTGATCGCCCACTGCCAACAACCTGGAGTCTGAGTGACAACAAGTCTCCTCAGACTTCCAGTATGCTCCACCTCTTTTCGTTCATCACCGCTGATGATCTTGCGGTATCGCAACAGCCACCTACCACCGATTTCCCGCTGATAAGGGCCATTGGTCCCCTCTGGGGCCCGAGTGGCAACAAGCCGCCCCAAGGTCCCAGAGCTGTCCGCGCTCTTCCAGTGGAGGTCTGGTTTGCGCTTTCCCTCCTCGACCCTCTGTCCATAATTTTCGTGGCGTCAACCTATGCTTGCGCCTCTCTCGTGCGGTTGTATTTTCCCCGGTTCTGTTGTCTTGTGCTTATTATTATTATTATTATTATTATTATTATTATTATTATTATTATTATTATTATTATTATTATTATTATTATTATTTTTATTATTATTATTTTTATAGCTATTATTATAATAGCTATTATTATATAATAATTATTATATAATAATTAGTATATTATATAATAATAATAATAATAATAATAATAATAATAATAATAATAATAATAATAATAATAATAATAATAGTACGACGCACATTTATTTATAGAATCGCATTTGACTTGACCTGTACTTTAGACATTCCCATATTTCAAAGAACGAAACAAGAAAAGCTTATTGCTTTTTACAACAAAAAAACAAAAACAAAAAGAACCTCTATTTTTAAGATGCGTCCATTAGTTTAATTACGTAAATATTATTTCAAACTTAAGCATTCCAGACAGACAAACATGCTATTGAAAACTTATGGACGTATTTATAATTAGATACTTCCATAGATTTTGTTATTTTAAGCTGAAGCGTGACAGATCGACCAATCGACAAACTGACGAACTGAGCTCATTTCAGAGACGCGAGGTCGCACCATCAAATGTGTGTGATTTAATGGCATTTCGAGAATTCCACATTGCGATCGAAACTAGTGAAATACAAAAAAAACATGAGAAAAATCCCTTGATGATATAATTAATTGAAATCACAAATTGAAGTAAATGTATTTATACAGATGCTAAATACGGCAATCAAAGTAAGCCCAAGTGTTCGAACCACGGGAGATTGCGTTTCTAGATTCGTAGTTTTAAATGGACAACTTGTTTACCTCTTCGTCGCATGACACAGTATTTCATCACATTGTCTTGTAAGACTCGGCGTTGCTTTAATTGTATTAACGTCTACGCAGAGTTACTTTTAATTTTATCGATTGATTTTTGCGGCAAATGACAGAAATTTGATTTCTGTCGGAGTTGCGTCATCAGGAATGAGTAATCGAAAATCAAAATGGTTCTTGTTTCCCCCACGTAATAAGGCAGCCAGAAAATGCGACTTCGTTTTCGTTATTCATTAATCTCGTTACATATGGTGCGTGAATGAATAATGTATTCCGGTCCGATTCTAATTTTGAAAACAGTTTCTTATTTCGAATATAGAAAATCGGAAGTAGTTTTTTTTTTCGCTTTCTCGTTGTTTTGATAGAGAAAGGCATTAAGAAATACGTTAGTTTTGGTTTGCAGATTTTAGTTTAAACATATCCATAAGATGTCATGTTCGTAAGTCGGCCGGTCGATCGGTCGATCGGTCGATCATTTTAATTTGTTGTAATGGGTCACCACTTGCAAGGCCAAAAATCCACTCGAGCATAAAGGTTAATGAAATAGAACGATTGCCAGTTGAAAGTTGAAGAACCTCATGAAAGGCTTGCACATGATTAACGGAGTAGACGTTAGATTATTGCTTCGCTTAAGTTTCACAAAACATTTACGTTGGTTTGTCAGGCCTATGATCGAAATAGCATTTACTTTGGTCAGTTAGGCTCATGTTTGAAATAGCATTTTCGTCGGTCTCTAAAGCCTATGTTTAAAATACCATTTATGTTGGTCTGACAGGCTATGTTAAAATAGAATATTCGTTGGGCTGTCAGGCTGCTGTTCGAAATAGCGTTTACGTTGGTCTGTCATGCACATGTCGAAATAGCATTTCCGTTGATATGTAAGGCCCATGTTCAGTTAGTTACGATAGTTTTTATGTACTATGCCCGATTCACCTCTCTGAGAAGTTTCATGCATTTAGTTTGTTTTTCTTGCTACTCAGCTTTATCCAGTGATCGTAAAGTATATGATATCGCCTATTCAACAGATTAATTCTCCTCGTTTACTATCATCATATATTGTCTTCTTGCGTGGAGTAGTTTGTCTGTTTGTATTTAAAATCTCCTAAGAATTTCACTTCCCAATACTGCCACCGGTCAAGTAGTGTAGAGAGCGGAGGGGCAAGGGGGAAATGGCCCCAGAATCGAAATTGCAGGCGGGGCATCCAATCACAGTTTTACTATTTCACTTTGCCATTATATTTATCAGTACTACTTTTAAACGAGTCCTTGAGGAAAACAAGGAGTTGGTCCCGGGCATCACCAGGACATGAGCAGACCCCTTCACCGCATTTCTCTGGTTTATGTTTATACCACTGAGCTATTCGTTTAAAATGTAGTTGTTTGCATATGTCCGAGTAGACTACTTTCTTAAAACTGTTATATTATTTTTTGGTCATCTTTTAGTATTCACTTTTTATGTTTAATTGTTTCTATTTGTTCATAAAATCTATATTTGCAATTTTCCTATATCTTGTCTATCATATTCTCTAAGATTTGAGTAATAATAATTCACCTCAGGATTCTAATACTCTTCTTGTTTTTCTAATCGCGTTATTTTATCCGGATGTCTATAATGAGTACGTATTTTTATACGTGTGTTTTTCGATGCCATACTTATGTTTTCTCGTGTGTAATTCCTTTGGTGAATTTTTGAAATAAGCTACAGTCTATGTAGTTGATTATTATTATTACTTTTTCTTAGTTCTCACATGTTTGAGTAAAACTGATCGCGTACTAGTAAAAACATTTGGTGCTCCCTTGACTCTGAGTGACAATAAGTCACCCCAGATTCCCAGTGCTTTTCGCTTTTTTCACTCTACATTAAATCTCATTTTGTGTCTCTGCTCCAGCTGGTTACCAGCTGTTTCTCGCTGATGAGAGCTGGTGGCTTTATTTATCTTCCTCCCGCAAGGTAAGATGTGACACAAGGTCGGGAAAGTGGGAAAAACCCAGCGCTCGAGAATTTGAGCACTCTGGCTGTTTAAAAATTACCTGTGCAGTCCCGTCGGCATTCCCCGGTAGGGGCGCCTCAGGCGATTAGCAATAAACTAACCCCTTCTCAAAGGGTGAGAAGGCAAAGCCTGGGAAGGTTCACCTCCTAGAACTGCACAGGACGGACAACCGATAGACCTGTGTAAATCCAGACCTAAAGGCCCGGACAATACTGGTTTATTGGGCGGGGTAAAAACCCCTCTCACTGGGATTTGAGTAAGAATAAGATCCTTAAAGATCCCAGGACTCTCCTTTTCCTTCCAGTAGACTTATGGATGACGCTAGCAATCCTCAGTCTAACTATCAACTCATACATCCCCTGCTAAGAAGCATTGTCTGTGATTCAAATCGACTCGGTGCTACTGTGTTTAGTTCTGTTTAAGCTTATAGCATTTGTTTATATATCTACAGAAAACAGAGTTAGTTACATTGTGTTCGTCGCAGTATGTTCCATTTATATTTCTAGCTGTATTTGCCAGCGTAACCTGTATATGTGCGCTGGTTTCCGCACTCTAGGAGGTTTAAACATTTCGACTGTTTTCTTCAGTGTCGTGGTTTGTATTGTGTTACTCCGTTATTTTATTCCCATTATATATATATATATATATATATATATATATATATATATATATATATATATATATATATATATATGATATATTTTATTTTATATATTATATATCATATATATTTTATTTTAAATATGTATATTGGGCCATCTCGGCGGGGACTAGAATTCGCCGACTGCAATCCCATGCATAGGAGTAAGACCCACACCCCGAAAACGGGACCACCTGTTAGCCGTGCGTGGTTACCTGTGACGTCGTAGGACGTAATCCTGGTGGCTAGGCATTCGTCCACTTCGGCCGTTTCTTTGGCTAGGCGGGAGGGTGGAGAGGCCCGATCTGATCAATCGGCATGTCCCGCCATGCTCTAGTATCTAGAAGTTCATCCCCAACTGTATTATTCGATCTGATTCTTCCAAAAATAAAAACCTTTATTTCCTTTTTATTCTCTCCCCGAATAGATACTAGAAGGCGGTGGGTGAGAATCAATCACGTTTAGAACAACGAAGATTATCAATGCAAAAGAGTAATGCATTCAAAAAAAGTAAAGGTTTTATAGGAGTCATGTTTTTTCTTGGAATGGTGTTTTCTGGAAGTAATGTTGCTCACTTTCAGCAAAGTTTCCTTTCAAAGTAATATTTTCGCTTTCACTGTAAAATCCCATCCTGAACGCAATGTATCCTGGTTATCCAAGAGCAATGTATCCTCGTAATATAAATGATTGTCCTACCTATAGAAGTATATTTGACAACTTTATTTCAAACACAAACCTGGTGGTGTCTGTCTGTTCCCTGAGTGATAGTTGCAATCTTTTCTAGCTTAGGTATGGTTGTTCGCAAAGAGTAATGCCTTCAAAAGGTAATAGTTTCAAAGATTAATAGTTTCCAAGAGTAATGGTTTCAAAGAGAAATGTGTTCTAAAACAATGTAGTCTAAAAACAATATATTCTAAAAGCAATGTATTCCAGGAATATAAATAATTATCCTACCTATAAAATTGACGACTTTATTCGGCATTAAATAACTCACAGTTGGTTGATATGCCTTAAAAACCAAACTATATATATACACACATTATATATATATATATATATATATATATATATATATATATATATATATATACATAATATTTATATATAAGTGAAATTAGAATCAAATGATAGCATAACACTATACTATCCCTACACATATTAGTACTTCGGTAGTTTTCGTCATATTCAATATTCCCTTCAGCTCTCTGACAAGCTCCATGTATCTTGTTGATTCTGCTCTCAGGGTTTTTATGACTTGATTATTATCATGTCTGCTCTTCTTTACTTGGATAAATGTGTCCATTTCTATTTCTATATCCGAAGGGTATTCATGTCTTTTATTTTACAATACTGGCTCCGTTATGTGCTTGTACTACTTTTCTGTATTTTCAAAGTACAGTCAATTTTATAGTGAACTAAGTTCCCCACCAGTCATGTCTCTTTCTTCAATTTTTTACTTGAATTTATATGTGATGTAATTTACCGTTTTCTCGCTTTGCCCCAAGATTCTATATTTGCTGGTTTCCTGAATCTTGTCTATTTTGTCCTTTATGTGATTTGTTTTTATCGAGTTGTTTTGTGTAACTGTCAGTAGCGATTCTGTTTTTTTGTCCATGTGTCCTTCTCGTTGCAATTTCCATGTTGTGCGTGTGCAATGTCTTTGGTCCGTCATATAAAGAGTCCACGTAGCTGCTTCTGTTTTTATTTTATATTCTCGTTTGTTTTTATTTATCCTTTTCGATGTATTCTTTTCCAAGGTGCCGTTTTTTCGCGATAAGCAGCATTTATGTATATTTTGTATATATTTCTCAAGCGTATTTACAGCTTCGTATACGCAACCTTCAATACGCGTCCTCTTCTTCATTATTTCCCTTTCACATGGAGTCAGTCGGTATCAACCTTCAATGCAGTGTGTTGTTCAGTCATTAGTTTACTCGTTCCGGGGTTTTTCTATACTCCAGTTTATAAAGTGTCCAGAGTGTCTTACCAGTAATACTAACCAAGTCTTGACCAATTTTTATTTGTTTGTTCCTATATAATTTTGGTGTAAAAAGTGGTCTTTCTTCTTCTCATGTATTCTCTTTCAATCATCTACTTTTGTTCTAGAATGCCCAACTGTTTATAGTTATTAGGTTCACCAAATGTCCTCATTAGCCCTCGCTAGGGTATGCCTTTCGGTATGTTCATGTTTCCTTCTTTAGCAGAAGTAGTACACTTTCAGAATCACATGCCTATATTCTGGCTACAAAATCTATTTTTATTAGTGTTTTTAGCTCTATTACTTTTGTTTTTGCCAGTAAAATATGTAAAAATATTTAAATATACATACAAGAGGTGATTGATTTTTCCTTTCGCCTGTGAATGATCATCTGGTATCTCCCTGGAAAATGACTCACTATATTTTATATCTGCCAGGTTGTGTTCTCCAACTGTCAGTTTGTTTCCATTTTCCATTGTCTCCTCCATTAAGTTGACAATTTTCTCTGCTATCTAAGCATTCCTTATACAGGTTAGGAGGATTGTGTCGTATACTTTCTTGTATCCTATCCATGCTATTGATTTGTTGTTTTTCTGAGTTTTACTTCATTCAGTATTTTCTGGTCAATGTGTAACATGTTGTTTCTACATCTCGTTGCGTTCTAAGATGTTTTCTGTTCTTCGTGAAGAAATTCGTAGATATTAAGGGAGTGACATATCTGTTTGTTAAGGTGTGTCGTTAAGATTTTACATAAAGTTGGTAGGCAGGTTATCAGTCTGTAGGTGTTTGGGACCTTTCTTTTCTTGATGACTTTTTGTTTATGTAGAGAGTATCGGATTATTATTATTATTATTATTATTATCAGTAGTAGTAGTAGTGTTGCAATAGCTGTTCCTTCGGAGGACCCGGTAGCATCAAACAAAACACAACGATAGAGACAAGGACGTGCTCGAGACACTCTGTTTTTTAATATTCACCACCAGCTGGTGTAAGTTAGGTATACACATGTATATAATTAAATATTTCTTTGTTAGCAAAAGTCCTTTGGCATTATTGTTTTTCCCTTGTCTTACGAAGAAACCTACTTCTTTACATTGACGACGATTGATTTTCAACTCTACCCAACGTAGGTTATTTTCACGAAAACCAAGCAGAGTGATTTACCTTGCAACCTAGAGGGAAACACGACAATACTTTCTGTAGCAGTCTGCTCCCGAAATTTAGAGAAGACTTGTGATCCCCTCGCCAGTTGTTTACGGCTGTTCGGCCGTGGTGAGGGTACCGCTCTTCGGGGCTGACCAACGACAGGTTTTTCTTTATATCCTCCTAAATCGATCTCTGCTACGTAAGCGCTCCTTCTTGTTTCGTTTAAAACCGCCGTTTGAATTTCTGACTTTGCACTCCGGGTTCCTTTCTTTTCTGGCTTCGTGCACCTGACACTTTTAAAGGTTACCGAGTCGTTTTTTTACAACGTCATACTCCGAAATGAACTCGTCGACTTCACACACCTGAGCTCGTTCAAAGGTCACCGATTCATTTCCGTTGTTCTTTTAGCCTAATTGACAATCTATCTAGTCTTCGGCTTTTCTTCATTATTTCGGAGTCATACCTTTGGACTCCCCGTGACGTCTTATGCGTTATTACTCAACATGTCTGCATCATTATTTTACAGTAGTAGTAGTAGTGGTAGTAGTAGTATTGGCTTTCCCTATCCGGCGTTACCCAGGGGTTATAATTTTATTTTTATCATAGAATTCTGAAAGTGAAATGCTTCTAAATTACTTTCAAATTTTGAAGTGTCGCGAGGTAATCCATTATTTGTGTAAACTATCAAACAAATTTTTAAATGGCTGACTTTTCAAAATGCATGTTAGCGCATTTAATTTCCTAAGGTGACATTTTATTTCTCCTATTGCATTGTTGAAAAAAATTATCGCTGAATAGCAAACGAAAATACCGGGTGCCGAAACCCAGGGACATTTAATTCTTCAGTTCAACGTTCTCCCAACAGCTATTTAGGTTGCATATATTAACACTGTCTAATGAATATTTACAAAATAAAGTGAGTATTTGTTTAGCGTATTCATTGTTTTAAGCAAAGGTGTTTTTTGTAATTGTTATTAAACAATCTTTCGTTAGCTTCTTTCAATTGTCCAATAAATGTTTATAAGGAGAAGAGACTGTATGGATGGAATGCGATTATATGGGTAACACATCTGAAGTAATTATTTGTTTAGCGTATTCATTGTTTTAAGTAAGCGTGTTTTTAATTATCACTCAGTAAACTGCGTGAAAAAGAATTACATGCGAATATGGAAATATTATGTTATACAATACGTGATTCAGGTTGTAGGATAAGAATTTGAACATGACAGAGTGTTATTTCCTCTGAGCCTTTCTAGAACATTAGTAAACAAATGTTTTTATCGATTAAATATAAACTTCGATGAATTAAAAAAAAATGCTTTTTTAAAGCACATAGCAATAATCAGCTTAAATCACAGAAGTAACATATTTGTTATCTACCTTTTGTTATTGAAGCTATCCCGATGAAAGGTAGAGGTAACTACTCTACTTTCCATGATTGAATGAATGGTATGATTAATTAACGTATTATTATAGAATCGGTTTATTATTTCTTTGCTGTAATGAATATTATAATTAATGTAGTATTCTACAATCATTTGTTTAAATGTTATCTTCTTTAATCTTTGTGATATATCATTTCTTTAATTTATTATTTGTATTTTAACTACTAAGCTATGGCGGAGGTAAGCTCTCTAACAAGTGCCATTTTAGTAGTAATTATCTTAACCGCATTGGAAGGTATATTTGATTGTGGGTATAGCTTTCAACTATTGTCAAACATTTTAAAATGTATTTAAAACGCAATTTTGAAATGCCACACAATTAATAAGGTACTTGATCACATTTTGAATTGAATTATAATTGGATTGCAAAATACACCATTTGAAATTCTGAAGAGCTCATTGATCTGTCAAATTTTATGGAATTCAATTTTCAATAAAATCATGCAATGTCAGCGAGAGGAAATATTATAATATTAATTATATTTAAAATGATGGACTGATTGTATAGCATTTTTAGATGATTTAAGCTTATTTTCAAAACCTCAGCAAAATATAAAAAAAATACATAAAGCAAAGCAACATCATATTTCTCGTAGTAAATCGTATTCGTATGCCTGCCTAACATAATTATAAATTTAAATAGTAGGAACAACAAGAGTAGTGATGATAATAATTGCCAGGCTCTTATTAGATTTCTGCTGTTGTAAACCGTTCAGAAAAAATAGGGAACCAAGTATTTACTTCTAAATGAATTTACAGAATTATATAAACTTTAGAAAGCTTCAGGACTAGCTAGACGGAATTTTCTAGTTGGAAGGAATTAATACTATGCAGTTGTCTAGATGAACTTTACTATGTAGCACGGATTAATGTATTTGTGTAAAGTAAACGAACAAAAAGAGAGTTATATGCAGCACAGGGCAAATAATAGAGTTGTTGTTTTTTTTAATTGTGTGAATTATTACAGCGAAAAAAAAAGGAATTAGAAAGAGAAAGAGGGGTAGAACTACGACTACCAATCTAAGGAAAAAGGCATATATGACAAAGAGAAAGAGAAAGAGAAAGAAGAAAGATCAATAGCATTGCGACGGTCACGATGAGTGCTACTACTAATACTACTACTACCAGGTCATAATACTACGACCAGCTAACAGCACCGTTGTCTGCAACATTTCTCTCGACGAGACGACGACGACCGCCAATCTGTTGAGATCGAAAGACTTCCCCACGTTACGTTAAACTAAGACTATGGAATTTGTTATGCCGAGTAAAGTCTAATTCGGATCGAGTCTAATTCGGATGCTCTATTCCGCACCAATACCATTAAGAAAGTTATCGATAAAATAGCAACTTGTTTTCGATTTATTGCATACAATTAATTGTTTTAAATGTATATTATGTTTTATTGGATTATTCGAACTTCTATTAACCTATTAGTGTGTTACATTACGAACGTTTCGCAACATTTGGAACATATGATTGAACAACAATAAAACAAAGACTTTTGGAACCATAACTGAAATTTGGTTGACGACTAAAACCTTTACTTAAGTTTATCTGTACATATGTACCAAATATGGTTGGATTGCAGAAGTAATTGTTAATTCCATTTACATTATTGAATGTGACTTTACGTCAATGCTGCCATATTGCAGTGAGTTCTCTTTCTGACTTGGCTTTTACTTTGCTCAAATATAGGAACTAGACAATGTCTAAACCATCTAAACATTGTATTCTAGCTTCAAACGAAGCAAGGAGTTCCCTATTTCTCCGCTATGTATGGGTTGCGTTAACTTTGTGGATTATAGAATCAGTTATGCGAGGTTCAAATCCTAGTATATATATGATATTTAGTTATGCATTCATACGGGTGCGCAACAGTATAAAATATTAATACCACTAATGAATAAAATAGTAACTTGTATTGAATTAATTCTATGCAATATACAATATTTCACAATAAATAATGTGTGCAACGATAAATAATCGAAAGAAAGTTCATCTGAAGTCATATCAAACTATAGCTCTCACTTTACTATTTATACAGTGGACATAGCTCCTTAAGATGCTGAAAAATGCTCCCGATACCCGATTTTAAATACTATTTACACATAAGTAAACATGTTGATTAAGAAAGTCAGTAACAACAATTGTGGTGTGTACACAGGTGTTAAACTGAATATCTGTTAACAATACATAATTTATTTTACAAATAAACATGATTGAATTATTTCAGACAACAACCTATTGTGATATTATGATCTGTATATAATAAGATCCATTCTTATTATAATTTAAATATAGTAAAATATTACTAAATAAGTAACCTTTTAATGCCAATGAACACAAAGTAATCATGTTGATTTAGAGAATAATTTAAAAATATATACAATTTTATATAAAGATAGATGTATTTTTCTATTCAATTTTAGTAAGGTATATTTAAACTGCACTTCGTATCATATTCGAATGTCTTAAATAGGCAGTTGTAAGCTAAATGAAGTCATTTTAGGCAAGCTAAATTACCCTCAAGTTAATTCAAAGTTTTATGAATAAATGGTAGAATTAATCAACTTTCTTAAGGAATATCACTGAACTAAAATTCACGAATCCCGCGCATTTTGGTGCGCTGACTCTAGAACTGAAAAAATAAAAAAATGGCGAAATCTTTTCCTACGTGTGAGTTGTTTTTATTTGTTTTTGCTTTGTTTTCGCCAACAATTACCCACTGCGTGGTGTAGGTTTTTCAAGAATTTAAATTTGTCAATTTTTCGTCTTTCTGGATTTTTCTGATGATCTTAAAGTGTTGCAGAAACTATATTGATATAATAATATTGTTTGGCTCACCTCAAGAAAAACGGGCCGCAAATATAAATCTCAGAAGAATTTTATGGTTTTGAAAACGTGGGAAACTAAAAGAAACATGACTATTATAATATAAAATGAATCTGACTAATATATATATATATATATATATATATATATATATATAATAATTTTTTTATGAATCTTTTAATGAATTTTTAATTATTTTTTTACGTGCATAAAGGTAATCCATGGACACGTGTTTCTAGCTTCCAGTCTTCATCAGCATGACTAACATGGAAAAAGATCGAGCATATGATTAAATTGTCTGTGCTCTGGAGTTTAACCAACGGACTATGACGCCTTGTCTTGAAATATGTACGATTTTTTATCGCCTAAATATTTAAGTTACGTGTTTGTTATTGTTGTACTGGCGATAATAACAGCGTTTGTATTTTTCCACTTAAGCAGTTAAGTCTAATGCGGAATATTGTATTTTAGTCGCCCTTAATTTAATTGGACGTATTTGTTTTATTTATATATACATTTTTAATTAATTATTTACGTACAAAAATGTAATCCATGGACTGGCTATCAGCCGTTATCAGCACGGCTTACTTATCTACTAATTAGAGCCAGTAAAAATAATAACGAACACGTAACTTAAATATTTTAGCAAATTGAAAATCGTACCTATTTCCAGACTATAGACAATGTAATCGTAGGTTCGATCCTTGTTCAAGTTAGCTATGCTAATGACGGTTGATTTTATTTATAAAATATACATACGTACCCGGGTATCATCGAGCTAGTAATGCTGGATCTGAAGCAGAATTCAGCTCATTGAAACAGATCGACTCGTCAGTACCCTTCGGATACCAAAGACCCAGCGAAAAACAAATAAAAAATGTGCTGACGAGTCGATCTATTTCAACAAACCGGCTTCTCATACGAAAGCATGCCAAGATCGATGAAACTTGGGTACACCCAACATACACTATAATGTATAGTTTTGAAATAAAATAACTTATATATAACACTTTATTTCTAATTCACTTGGCGCTGCTGCGTGCTACGTTCTTGACTAAAGGAACTTTCATAAGACGAATTGAAAACACACAAAGATGAAAAAAAGTATTTGAATCTAGTATTTCTTTGAAATTCTGTCGAAGAAGTATAGCTTCGAAAATCAAATTGAAAAAATGTTAATAAAACTAAATTGCATTGTATGTCGTTCATACGATGTATTATTTTTAATAATTCAAATTACAAATGCTCTATAACCAAAAACACTTTCCTACCTATATATATATATATATATATATATATATATATATATATATATATATGTATATATTTTTTAAGTAAATATTAATTTTTACCTACAGACATCGATTTTTAATGCTTACGCTATCTTCATTGTAGGGATATTAATACACGTCGGTCGGAGGGCTTTAACCGGATTTTTATAAATCGCCACTCATTTGCAGTCGGGTATCTTTCCCCTGGACCGGCGAGAATCCACATGATAATTAGGAGGGATTTAAATCTATAAACGCCAAATCAGCGAGCGCGTACAGCGAACAGTTGAAAGTAATTCTACAACAAAAACAAATATATATATATATATATATATATATATATATATATATATATATATATATATATATAGAGAGAGAGAGAGAGAGAGAGAGAGAGAGAGAGAGAGAGAGAGAGAGAGAGAGAGAGATAAGGGAGTTTGTTTAAAGGAAATTCAATTTCCGAGGAAAAATGAAATAATGTATGGCGTGAAATGAAGTACAAGAAAATAAACTAATTTAAACTATTGACACAAAAATATGTTTGAATATTTCATAGGCTCCGATATTTACATGTGACTGGTCAAATCTTCATCATGGCAGAAATAATAAAACCCTATTCGGGTGAATATATATTTATATATAATGTTCTATTCTAATGAGTCACTACTTATCAAGGAAAATAGCGACTCTAGACTAAGGGCAATGATATCGATTGATTATCGGTTTAATTATTAACAATATAAGGAGAAGATTAAAAACGATTAATTGAATGAACAATGTCTGCTCACTCGTGGGAAGTGTTTATTACAAGTATATGTTGACAATGGATTTAAAGACGACGATTTAGTCTATAGGGAAGATGTCCCGTTATAATGTGTTCAATGCATAGGGTGTTTGTGGAAAGAAACTCTGTTTATGAAAATTCCACTTGACGCTAGACACATTGGTGAAGAAAGAAAATTGATTGTCACTTGTGGTAGCAAGATGAATTCTTCCTGTGAATGTTATAGAAGGCGTAACCAGAGATTGGAGTTCGATCAAGCATGCTCCATGGAAATAAAGATATAGTAGAGAAAGACCAGCAACATCACTTATGTGAGAAAGGGCTGCATAAAACAGATAACAACATCTTTCATTAGATTTTGAAGTCGGTTGTTCTACTCTGAAAAGACAACAAAGAGTGCTCTGAGTTGCACTGCCCTAGATCTTAGGACGTGTCTGACTCTTTTATATTTATACGGATTGCATGAAGCGCCACGTACTTTCTTGAGCAATAAAAGTATAACAACCATATTTTCAGCAACCTTAGCAAAAGATTGGATATATGTCTTCTATCTTAGATTTGAAGTGAAAAGCAGTTCAAAGAGCTTGCACCGCTCTGTATTCTTCAGTAGTACACATCGTAACCCAAATGTCATGACCCGAGTCACTTATATGAAGAGGAGCAACTCTGCAACTGAGCAAGAAAGGCATACACAAAAAATGCGATCCACATTGAACGGACAATGGTTGGATAGACATATATCCTGAGACTTTGGCTAGTGTTCCTGTAAGTTGAATGATTGCATTCCTGGTTAAAATGAGTAGGTTAATCCAACAATGAATTGTTAATCGTGGTTTGCATTTTTGAGGGTGTCGGAGGACTTTCTCGTGTATAGCGTGGTAGCTAAACTTGAAACATATTGCATAACTATCAAAACTGCTAGTAATATCATGCCAAGCATCGACACTTATAAATAGCATGAATTTAATACCTTAGTATCAACAACAGCACACGCCTAACTTCTCTATACCTGTCCACTAACTTTTGGCTCACATATATGTATATATATATATATATATATATATATATATATATATATATATATATTCTAAATATACTTCTTTTGAATAAATATGTTTAATTTTGTATGGGTTCGCGTGCATTCGGTTCAAACGTAAAGAATGTGGCCCGTAGAGAAAAGATTCATTTTCGAAATCCCCTGGGATGAATAACGATGAAACTCTCGCTAAAATTGTAGAAAGTTGTTTTTATAGAAATCGGAAAACAAATCCAAGAAGTGATCGGTTTTTGAATGGAATGGAAATATCGGCTTCCTTTTATTATCATTTGTTCTATTTTCGTAATAGTCTATAATTTAATCCATACAAAAACACACACATGTTATATATATATATATATATATATATGATATTAAGGAATATAAGGTCAACATTGTACTTTATGTTTAAAGTTGGGGAGCGGAACCAGGCGAAAAAATACAGTGATCTTTTAGTCTTATTTATATAAACAAAACTCAAAATAACACTGTAAATATTACGTTTTTATTATTAAAGAATCGAGCACTGTATATATATATATATATATATATATATATATATATATATATATATATATATATTACTATTTCATGTATCCACATAAAATGTTATGAGGAGATATATTTTTTATGCATTAGTTTGCAGTATTTACTTCAACAGTTCTCGATACGTAAGTAGAGCTAGGTAGTAAGCTTTGAAAATATATTTATGGCCATTTAGCTACTCAGAGGCTCCCGCGTTTCATCCCCGGGGGGAATCCTCAGGCTGAAATGCATATATATATATATATATATATATATATATATATATATATATATATATATATATACAGGGTGTTTCAAAAGTCTTGGGAACATTACAAATGCGTATATCTCATGAACTATTCCAGGTAGAAAAATGAAACTGGTGCCATTTTAAAGCTTGCTTAATCAAGTTTTTGGTCATACTAATGATTTTCGTGTTATCTTTCCAGGTGCAGTAATGGCGTTCTCTAAACAAGACAATGCATTTTGCGTCCTCCAATTTGCAAAGACTGAATCGTGGACATGTGTTCAGCGTGCATTTCGCAGGAAATTTAAAAAAGAAGCCCCTGAAAGGAAATCCATTGTCAGATGGCATGCTAAATTTGTGAAAGATGGGTGTTTGTGCCCAAGTAAGCGAACAGGTCGCCCTTCAACTTCAGAAGATGCAGTTGAGCAAGTTCGGACAGCCTTTCAGCGGAGCCCCCGTAAATCAGTGAGAAGAGCCAGCAGGGAACTTCAGCTTGCTCCAGCAACTGTCTGGCGTGTCTTAAGGAAACGACTGCAAATGGTACCTTACAAGCTCAAGTTGGTCCAAAAGTTGAAGAACACTGATAAGCCACTTCGCCGTGACTTTTGCATTGCAATGCAAAAGAAGTTGGAAGATAACGGCTTTGATGACCGGCTTGTTTTTAGCGATGAGGCGACCTTCCATCTGAATGGCAAAGTTAACAAGCATAACACTCGTATATGGGGTACTGAGAATCCTCATGAACTTCTTGAGCACGAGCGAGATTCACCAAAAGTGAACGTGTTTTGTGCAATTTCCAAGAAAGGTGTCTATGGACCGTTCTTCTTTGAAGAGGCAACTATCACTGGTGAATCCTATCTCAACATGCTGGAAGACTGGTTAATGGCTCAGTTGGAACAAGCAGAATCTGATGACTTCATTTTTCAACAAGATGGTGCACCACCACACTGGAGTCTTAGAGTAAGGCAGTTTCTTAACACAAGGCTGCCTGGTAGATGGATTGGGATATCTGGGTGAGGTGATGACGTTCTCATGCCCTGGCCTCCTAGGTCTCCAGATCTTACCCCGTGTGACTTTTTCCTTTGGGGCTTTGTCAAGCAACAAGTCTATGTGCCGCCCCTTCCAAGAGATATTGACGAACTAAAGGCTCGATTAACGGCAGTTGTGGGAACCATTGACGTCAAGATGCTGGAACGCGTTTGGCAGGAAATGGACTATCGACTAGATGTCTGCCGTGTGACGAATGGTGCTCATATTGAGCAACTTTGAAGATTCCCCACAAAACTTGAAACTTTAACCTTTCCAACGGTACCAATTTCATTTTTCAACTCCTAATAGTTTTTGAGTTATTAAAAATCGTTATGTTCCCAAGACTTTTGAAACACCCTGTATATAGGCATGTTCTACAAATATTATTTTATAATATCGGAAAATGTTCCAAATTACAAGTTCAATAAAGTTGCGTTACCAGCTTCAGAGCATATATATGTATATATATATATATATATATATATATATATATATATATATATAGATAGATAGATAGAGAGAGAGAGAGAGAGAGAGAGAGAGAAAGAGAAGAAAAAAGAGTGATAAATATGCGACGATTGTCCAAATTTATTTCAAATTTCAATTGTTCAATGCAAGGTGTATTCAGTAATAAACTAGTGTTTATTATTCTTTCCTTAAGCCAAGGCTTTTCAAAGATCGAAATCTTATTATCAGAGGAGAAATACAGATGTATAAGTTGGCTTTCGAAAAAAACAAAGTTCAAATATTTGAAAAATATGAAAATTATTATTAAAGGAATTTTGTTAAAAATCGCAGTGAATGAATATATATATATATATATATATATATATATATATATATATATGGCCATTGTAATCCATACCTTTTATCTGTTCTTTAATTTTGTTAGTCTTCATATTTCGTCGAACGACCACAGCTTTAGTTTTGTAATGTTTTTCTCATCTTTCTCCTTATCTTACAGGCAAAGAAAATTCTCTTAATGTTTTAATTGTATTTTTTTTTTTTAAATTAATTGTTTCCATACAAACAACGCGCGTTTCACAACAAAGTATTTCATTTCAGCTATGCAGCTCATCAGGGCAAAAGTCCAATTCAGTAGTAATATGACAACCTTCAATCCAAATACAGAGGAAAAAAGGATACAAAAAGATAAAATGAGCCTGTGACAAAGACAACGGCATGTATATTTTCTACATATTTGAGTTCTTATTAATCTCTATTATCTTACATTTGTTGCACATAAACTGATTATCATTTCTTAACCTTCAAGTAATTCCACTGTAAATTCATAAAAATAAATAGCATTTACTTATTTATTGTTCAAGCATAATTTCCTATGCTCACCCCCGTTTACATATGTATTTATTGTATTAAGTGTAACGGTAATATATTCCTTCTGCAGTCAGTACTTTCTATATTGTAATGCGTAATACATTACATGTTCCTGTGAATAAATATGTACATAAATTCAACGTTTTCTTGATTTTCCAACACACGTGTGTTTTCCAAGGTAACACAACAGGCAAAATGGCGAAATATCCTTACCTGTGGTCGCTAAAAACGTAAAACTTTAAATAGTTAGCATTTCAACGTTCTCCTTGATTTGGACACTGATCTATTGCAAAGAAAAGTTTGCTATTGGGAAGTATAGGTAACGAAATAAAAAGGGATAAAAACAAAACAGACTACAAATAACTGTTACCAAGGGCAAGAAAATGGACATTTAAAAATAATTTTCACGTGTTTACTGATTGTAAGATTAATTGTCGATGTATTTTTTGCCTCACATTTTGTCATAGCCCCCATTTTAACTGGTATAGTTCAAAGTATTTTGAAATAAAAAAAGTCCTAAAAACGGTTTCAGTGAGTTTAAAATGTACAGATCGGACAGAAATTTAAATATTTGCCCGGTTCGATACAATTATTAATTGTATTACTGTTTAATTTTCGATTTTTCAGTTGTAAAATATACGACAGCGAACCTTCACATCAAATAAAGATACGACGCCATCTTGAATTCAATTATTTATACGCCTTCTTGGAAATGGAACAAAATCTGAAAATAAAAATACTTTGAAAAGTTCCAAAAGTGAAAAACTACGCAGGTCGACAGGTTAAATTGTATTGCGTTTGGGAAAACCTATGTTATAAATTTGTTTTATTTTTCCACTTCGTTAACTATACTGCACAATCGTCAAAAAGTTATACAAAATAGATCGATGTATCGCAGTGCATTTAATATTATTCCAATTTCGAGCAAAATTTTATTTTATTCCAATCAGCAAAACTATTGCTATCAATAATCAAGGAATTATTGATTGATGTTATATTGATACAAAAAAAAACAGCATATTTTAATATTTTATTTTCTACGAGGAAAATAACTAGAAGGTGTCAATTTAAATTCAATTACCCGTGAATTATTTTCGTTCGTTAATTGATACCTTCGAGTATCGAATGAAACAAATTAAGCAATATCATGAAAATTAATAATTTTCATGATTAGGAAGGGGTTTTGCTCATCTTCGAAATCCTTGTCATTTTCATTTGATGTTTTTTTTTTCTCTCAGAAGATTGTAAATAAGAAAGCATTCGTACTGAATGTGTCTTCCGTGAAGAAAACCGAGAGACCGACGAACAACGCATATTTTAAGTTTGAGCGGACCTATCCAAATATGTGCGCTTTATATGTAAAAGTGTACATTTATATATATATATATATATATATATATATATATATTAATAATGGAGTGTATGTATCTGTCTGCCTGTCTGTCTGTCTGAAGCCGAAACTCCATCAGAGTAGCATGGTTATTTACTAAGTCCGCCAGCTTCATAATATACTACTAGAAAAACAGCCGGGATCACTATGCGCATTTCTCAATATACATAATCAATTGCTTTTCAACTTCTAATGAATTAATATTCACAAATATACATACATGATTGTTTTCTTCAGATTTCCACATGTGTTTACGCTATTTTACATGCTAATAATCTTACTTATAAAATATAATTCAGACAGACAGACAGACAGATACATACATACACGAAATGCGTTACGTAGTTAATATAATTATGACGAATGGATTACCGCTGGCTGTTTAATCAGTGGTTCCCATCACTCCCTCCGTTAATTCAATATGGCGCAACTGATTAAACAGCTAGCGTTAATACGGCGCGTTATTTAAAATGTTAACAACAACGCTGGCATTACCCGTGATAATTTTCCTCTTATTTATTTTTTAAAAACCGTTCTAAGTTTGTTTATTTTCTTAATCTTATTAGCCATTAAATTCACTGAATAAAATTGCTTAATTAAAATAATAATTGATTTAAAAATTACTATTTAAAAACACACACACACCTTATAACGAATTTAGTTTTCACTTTAGGACCCGCGCTAACTTTGACCCCGTCGTTAGGGTCGGTATTTTGTTTTTTTAATTGTTGATTTTAATTTACGTACACTTTCTTTCCGCTTTGAAAGACATAAAATATTACTTATTATATTCTGACCTGAGTTTGGCGCAAAATGATTGGGTGTAAAGAAATGCGATCAGACGATACCTTAGTGGGAGAGACACCTTTTACTGGACAAGTAAATAACTGTTTTTAGAATCGTATATAAGGTAACACTTATTTCTTCTTTTCCTTCTCTTACTAACTTTCATTCGTTACTACTACACTATTATAAATACTACATTCATTTTTTATTCAAAATTTTTATTTTCTTTACATTTATTTTTAATGCAAAAACTGTTTACGGTTGCTACAAACCAAAATAATGCTAACTTAATTCATCTTTTTCTTAATGATGTTTCTTATCATGTGCAATATATTATTTAAAATTAATTGTAGTGATAAAAAGCTCTACCCAAATTGCATTCTAGCAAAAATATGCGACCGGAGGGAGCGTATATTTGCTAGTATATATAATCCACGAAGTTTGATTCGTTAAAATCTATATATCGTTCTCGCTATTCGTCCGTCTGTCTTGACTACAACTTTTCGTTTTAACCCTTCAATATTCGCTGAGCCTTATCAATTATACATTTGATTAGTAAAGAAAGAGTGGGAGAGTTATCTTTAAGTTTAACTGATGAACTCACACAACTGGCCTATGCTAATAGAGTTTATGTCTCAAACCCTTGCGACATATACAACTTTTTTTTAATATCGTTCACATGGTTTCTCACGCACGCGCGATCTTCATACGGTCTAAACACAGAGGTTGAGGGCGAATTCACTATTATCACTCCGTGGAATTTCGACTTCCAGTCATTGTATAGTACGCATTTTTTCGGTTGTCATGTTATCTTTTTTTATTAATTTATTTTTCCTCTCGATCTAAAAAAATGATAATTTTATTTCATTGGCTTATTTATTACATATCTAATTCATATCTATTTTTTTAAATTATTTTTTATCTGTTTTTTTATCATTTACAACTAGGTGCATAATTTTTAATGGTATCGCACACTCATATATCAAGGGAGGCGCGAGAGCGCTCTATGCCTTAATAGACTCACGAATGGCCTATGCTGGATATCTCATTTATTTGATCAATCATAACTCAAAAACGAATAAACCAAATTAGTTAAAACTTTGCACAACATTTCTATAAGTGTGTAGAATTTCAGCATCATTAGTCAAGGCAGCCCACAGATCCAGAAGGTTCAATCATGAAATCATGTTATTTGTGTGTACGTACGTACTATGTGCCACCCCGTATCTCAACTATTTGATGGATTCAGCTGATTGTTGGGTCTAGTTGATGGTATTTTAATTTCAGTTTACCATATACCTTAGTTTTCCAGAGAATTCCAAAAACCTTATGAGAAGGCATTGTATTGAGGCATAGCCCTTACAAAAGTAGTGACATTCCATGAAAAATGCCAGTATACTGAAATCATATTCCCTTAATAGAGTTAAGATGAAAATTCATATACACTAAATGTAAAAAAGCAAGAAAATTCCCAATTTTTTACAATTTATTGTCATTAAGGGTATGACTACATATTAACCAAACCATTTCATTATCACATAACTACAGTATAAATCTCTATGCATGAGTGGATGAAGTGTGTGAGGTGCGCTGAAGAAAAATTCCTACCTGTAAAATACATAGTCCTGTTGTGCTCGCATACCCTTAATGACAATAAAAGTGTAAAAATTTGGGAATTTCCTTGCTTTTGTACATTTAGTGTATATGAATTTTCATCTTAACCCTATTAAGGGCATATGATTTCAGTATACTGGGATTTTTCATGGAATATGTATGGAATATATATATATATAACTCTCTCTCCCTGTGTCTGTCCCCCCTATAGAAAAAAGTGAGAGAATCTAGATAAAATCTAAAAGTGTATTCTTATGTAGAATTAACCAAGGGATATAATGGTAGTATTCACTATTCTCTAAATACACACTCAAGGGGGCTATGGGGCAGATTCGGCGGGAGAGGTTGATTATTTCAGCTATTTTCAGTTGAATTTCAATTTAATAATGTATTAATTTAAATAGAAACCAATTATATTATTTAGTAATTTGTAAAAAAAAACTGCAAGTCATGACTGAAAAAAATGCAAATCACTCCCAAAAATTCAACTGGAAATTAAATCAGAAAGAGACTGCAAAGGGGGAAGAGATTAAAATTAATAGACGCTAATTCTTGCGAAAATTCCAGTACCAGCCATGATTCCATCAGTATGAGACGAGTGCTAGGAAGGAGGAGGTCCACTCTCCCAGGCTTCACCTTGATACTTATGTCATTCCTACAACTACTCCGGAAATGACGTCATAGGGGGTTGGAGGAAGGGCGTCTCTAAACTTTTAGTTCTTTGGTACGACAGGGGCGCATCTTAACTTTTAGAAGAATCAAATGGGAAACGGGGAAAGAGAGAGGGAAATAATGGGGACGAGGGAAATGGAGACGGCTAGAGAAAGAAAGAGAGATTGATGTTTTTATATAAAGATGTTGCCTACGCTATTTAATTTCTACTACTTTGTTTTCTTATCTCCCCGGGTAACGCCGGGTATCCCTGCAGGTTACCAATGAAATGTGCGTTTACATTTATTTCTAATTATTTTATGTCACATCCTTTATGTAATTTTATATTACAAGCTACTTAAATTATTTTTATAATAATGAGTCACCACTAATCAAGTCTAAAAGTTACTTTGAGATAAGGGTTAATGAGATTGACAATGTTATTATCATTGATATATTATGATGAAAGCATTGAGAATAATGAATAGAATGGATATTAATTGATGACTTATGAGGACGGTTTGTGACAAGTGTTTGACATTATTCTTAAAGATGGCCATACTGTAGTCCACAGGGAAGCTATTTTCATGTAACGTGTTTCACAGATTAAGAGTTCTTGGAAAAGAATGTTGCTCAACGACATTTTATTTTGCGTTTCCAGTAATTGTAAATAGACGAGTCCTTACGCTACAAGTTTTACTAAAGAACCAGAGTATTGATTTACTCCTCTCCAGGAGTTAGGCACAAGGCCAGTTTTTATCTTACTCCCACAAGTAAGATGTGACCCACGGTCGGGTCGGGAAAGTGGGGTTTAAAAATTGCCTGGGCAGCCCCGTCGGCATTCCCCGGTAGAGGCTCCTCAGGCAGTAAGCAATAAACTTACTCCTCCCCAAAGAGGGGAGGCAAAGCCTGGGAAGGTGGACCTCCCAGAACTACACAGGACAGACCCATTGACGGGCGTAAATCAAGACCCGAAGGCCAAGACAACACCAGTATGGGGTGCAGTATCCATCGGAACAGATACTACACTTTGATCTTGAGTACTTCGATAGAAATAAAGATAGAATTACAAACAGACACGTAACGCCTTTTCTGAGATAAAGGGCTATTAAAACAGAGACTATCCCCCACTAGATTGCGTATCAGTTATTTTTACTCTCAAGAGAGAATGCTCCCTAGATGTGGCAGCAGTACTTCATACTCGAATGTATCTGATTCTTTTAAGTTAAGGATTGCATATGCTATTTTACAGCACATTCATTTGGAACGGTATTTTTTCTTCAATGTTCTGATGATTGTGGACGTGAACTCCATAAAATTAAAACTTTATTAAATTTTACAGTTCACATCCCATCAATCATTAATAAGCAGAACATTTCTCAAACTTGTACCATAGAAAATTTAGTGTAGTTTAACCGCCATTAAAAGTGTTTTTGTAACCACCAACATCAGGTTAATCAATTTTTAAGCGGGGGACTCGCTGACTACATGTATAAGAAAACTGGAGCAGATATTTAAAAAAATATGAACTTTGCATTTAGACGTTTGCCAATTATTTTAAGCAGGATAAAGCCTCCTATGCGTAGACGCATCTACACATTTCCTTACTTAGGCGTAAGAGTGTTATACAGATACACAGTTCGGCGAATATGCTATTTTTAACTTGCGTGATCTCTGTACATATGACTATTATAGTGATACGTGAATACATCTAAAACAGTGATTGTACATTTTTTACATTTAGCGGCCGCCAGCGCCAAATGGCTCAAGTGACACAATCGCAGTCATTTAAAAATAAATAGTTTGGTATAAGTCTTGTTAATGCTATTGTTACTTTTTCTTTTTAATTTTTCGACTGTTAACTTTCCTGCACAAATATATATTTTATGTTATACTTAATCTTTTGCACTTTAAGGACCGTGCTGAAGTAATAACGTTATTATTTAGAAACCCATTTTAAATTAAAAAAAAAACACCCATTATGAATGATAAAAAAACTACTTCATATATGTGTAAAATATTGTTTTGTTTCTTAATTTATAATGGGTTTCTAAATAATAACGTTATTATATCAGCGCTGTCTGTAAAGTACAAAAGATTAAGTATAACATAACAGATACTAAAAAATAATTGTATTCGGGGGGAGGGGGAGCAATAAAATGACAATTATATGCTTATTTTTAATATTGAAGACTATTTTCTATGTTTAAATGACAGCGATTGAGTCACTTTAGCCATTTGGCGCTGGCGGCGGCTGCGGGCCAGGAAAAGTGCTGCCGCGTTCAGCAGTGAATATTCCGAACCGATTATTTAGATAGTGAACTCGTTTGTCAGAGAATATGTTCGCCATTGGCCATGTGCTTGTATACGATGTAATTTCATGGTATGTGTGACACGAATTGACAGATCTATGATTGCAAGAACAATTTTGTCCATAGAAGAGTTGGGGGGGTATCGATGTAGTGACAGTTATCCAAAGTAGAAGATTAAATAGGTGCAGTCATGTGCAAAGTATGTCTTAAGAAGATACAAGTAAATTAGTGTTGACAGAAACACATGGTTAAACAGAAAGGGGGTATATTTTGAACGTTTGTAATTTCTACTTCGTTATTAGTGTAATTTCTAATACAACTTCGTGGAGATGACAGTGTTGGAAATGCTCTTATGTAAAATAAAAATTAAATTAGTATCTTGTATGAGCCTGTCGGAATGACAAATTGCATCGGGAATTGTGATTAGTTTCAATGTTTGAAAAAAAAAAAATGTTAACGATTATTCTTTGTATCATTAGTATGTAGGTGAATTATTTTATTTTTATTAACTCCACAAAGTTCAGTTTATGAAACTTTAACGGATAAAATTGTCCTTTTGGAGTTAATCCGGATATTTTTGCACTTGGAAAAAAATCTTTAGATTTCTATATTGATAGAGTACTTCCTCTTTTGAAAAAAAAAAACATCAATTGTTATAGGTGGAGGGTATCTATTTTAATGTAAACTGGTGCCACCATGCTTGAAAATAAACAATTATTAAGCGTTTTTTTTTATAAACTGGTTGAAAAAGTAAATGATAAAATGGTATAACAACCGATATTTGCAACTCCCGACTAAGAATGAGTTTAGCAGTCAGCGGTAAATTACGAAGGTCAGTTCGTGTATTTTACACATAAAATCTAGGTCAACACAAGCAATTGTTACGTGATTTCTTACATTGGAAATCATTTTTACTGCGACTATATTTACATTTTGAATATTTTACCCCCCCCCCCTGTAAAGATGGCCTTCTAAATAACCTTATTTAGAAAGATATTAACATGGGGAGTGGTTTTTGGTAACTATTCTGTACTTTCAAACAATTTAAAAGAAATGTTTTTTGTCCAAAAATAAGAATAGTTAACAAAGCCCTTGACTGGAACGTTATTTAGTGGGAACTAGCTTTCGCAATTCACCGCTGAAGACATTAGCCTAAGGTGGCACATCTTGGCTGTTATGCTATTTTACCAAGTAAATTAGTCATTTTAAGTTTAATTTACATATAAAGTTCAACAGTTAAAATAAATCATTCAAAGTTACTTGATACATGTACACAAAACATACTTATGACACATTGGATTACTAACACGACCACTATTAAGTCTATGTATTATATGCTAATTCATACATTGACTTATCCGTTAAGACATTCTTGCATAACTGAAAATAATAAGTTTATTTACTTTAATATTGTCATTATAAGTAATATTATTCCCCTTAAAACCATTTAACATACTCCATAGAAACTGAAATTTGAGGAATATATATTAATGCTAATACTCGAAGGAAAAATATTTTCAATGGTTAAGTTTGATAGTACTTCCTTATAATACTAAGAGAAAAGAAATCTTCGATGTATGGTTATTTATACGTATAGCGTGATAAAATGAAGTCTTGGTGGGCTGCTTGCATTAATCTACACTAGGTAGTGTTGCGGAAACGAAGTATTCTTTCTCTTAACTCGAAAGTGAATTCGAGAGTTAGGATTTCGATATAATTCTTAATTAGAAAAGCATCTCTAGCTAGAATTAAAGTTTATATAAGGCAGGAACCTTTTCTGCTTAAAAAGCAAATATATATATTATATATATATTTGCAAACGTTCGTATTTTAAAAAAATACGTATTTCTTGTACATATGAAATTATATTTTCGAAAAAGTTTTATTATTGTGTTGTAAATGAAGACAGAATTAAATTTAAAAGATTAACGGCGTGTGTGAACTTTGAGTTTCAAATTAAAATCCCGTTCGTAGGAAGTTGTTACTAATATTTTAGTAAATTTTCCCTCAAGAATACATCGATTAAAAATGTTTATAGAATTCACATGACGTTTTTAAAATGGCAAGAACAGTCAGACCCAATTTTACATACGTAGGTTAAGAATAGTTTGAAAACTAAAGTGAATGATCATTTGAAAACGTTAGATGAATTTAATTATCTGGAATACCATAGTTTTAAATCTAGAAAATACATATATTCATCTATTGTTCACGATCACAACTAGCAATAGAGATTTAAAGTAAAATACCACAGAAAAAGAATTGAAATAGCCATGCCATTTTCTAGCGATTTGTCAAAAAATTTTTATTTAATTTTGCGAACACGTTTGTTGGTTGCAAAATAAGGTTAAAAATTTACAGTTAAAAAAGGAAAAAAAAAAAAAAAAAAAAAAAAAAAAAAAAAAAAAAACGAACTAAAAGAAATTAAACATTAATCAGTTCGATGTATGCTAATAATAATTGATAACATTAAGTTGACTGACAGGGTAAGCACCTATGTAAAATCATAAAGCAGTAAGCCAAATGGTCTACTTGAAACAACAGTTAAGGACAGGATTTTGATTTATACATATAACGATGAACATGCCGAATAGAATATCTTTGATTTGAAAACATTGTCATGCAAATATGGTAACCGTTTAGATTCTTTGAACAGTGAATGTTTGTTACATACCTATTATAATATTTAACATATAGACATCTTCCTGGTCTCGAAGTAAACCCGACGAAAAAGATTTGAACGAGTTTTAAACAATAGCTTTACAAAAAAAATGTATACATAGAATTTCGTTGTGCACGACGCTTAGTTAGAGCAGTGCATGCATCTATAGAATGTTTATCATTGCATGGATTGGGTAAATAAAGTATGTGGATTTTTCAGAATAGTCACGCAGAATATTTAGTGATTAAATAGATGGTAACAATAAAGAATTAATATGAGAAATGCTATAAATCAAGACAAGACACTCTTCGAATATATGCTTTTATTTTGACAAATATTTAACATTAACTATTTATATGAAATACAACTGAAAATTGCGGTTCAGTAAAGAAACGATAATCAAATTACGATTGCATAGCGAATGGATTTTGGATTTCTAAACGAATGAAGTCTCATCAAAATATTTCGTATATATGAAAGAAATTAAAAAACAAACCCATATCCACTTATATTTCTTGGGATTGGGATTCTTTTTTACTGGATTTGTTCATCGTCTTCTTGGGTAGTAGAACAGACTGTATGTTGGGCAAGACTCCACCTTGAGAAATAGTCACATCCGCTAAAAATGTATTTAACTCCTCATCGTTACGGATAGCTAGCTGCAAGTGACGTGGGATTATTCGTGATTTCTTGTTGTCACGAGCAGCATTGCCGGCCAACTCCAGTATCTCGGCGGTCAAGTACTCCATGACTGCAGCCAGGTAGACTGGGGCACCAGCACCTATGCGTTCGGCATAGTTTCCTTTCTTCAATAGACGGTGTACACGTCCGACGGGAAACTGCAACCCAGCCCTTGCGGAACGAGTCCTCGGCTTAGCTTTCAGTTTCTCTCCTTTTCCACGGCCAGTCATTTTTTTTTCAGAGCGATATGTTCGTTAACAAAGAACGAGCTAGTTACGGTAATCTGGTAACAAAAAAACAACTGCTTTTATAATGAACGATATGGAACGAAAATGTTGTCTACTTCAGAGTTGGAAGAGTTCATGTATTGTATTGCTTTTTTCTGTTACACGTTTGGTCGATTCTACTACTTTTGTTCCCTTGGTAATTATTTTACAAATGTAAATAAGAAATAGAATGGGCAGGAATCATGGTAATCAAATTAATAAATAGGTATTTATTGTTATACATAATATATATATATATATATATATATATATATATATATATATATATATATATACTTAAATATATATATAAAACAATGCAACTCTAATTAAAGACGACGTAGTTTACCCTTTTCTCTATTTTCTAAATCGCTTTTCTTGAATCTCCGAAGTCTTTAATAAGATTTGCATTGATGAGGATTTCCTGCAACTACATGAGAGAGAAGGGAAAGTAGTCTCTCTTCTGGTCGCAGCATCACAATTAAGCGGTTGACTTAAGAGCCAAACTAACGGCAGATTTGGAATCGGAACATTTGAGCCGATGTCTTATATGATGTCAGAAAGGTTTGAAACTTTAAAAAAATGATTATTCAAAATTAAAATTACGTAAAAATAAAGTTGGTAATAAATCTTTCAAAATTGTTTGCGTTCCCTTTTAGCCGGCCGAATAATATACTTATACAGGGTGGGCAAAAAGAAGGGTCCTATTTTTAAAAATTCATAACTTTTTTATTTATTGATTTAAAAAAATTTTTTTTTTAGAATAAGTAAAGGACCCCTTCCGAAGCAAGCATGAGCCGTATTATCCCTAAGGAACGTACCCTCATTTAGAAAACATTATTTTTGCTTAAAAAACTCAAAACAGTGTAAAAAACAATACTTTAGTTTTTGTAAGTTTTAAGAAGTGTTTTTCGGCTAAAATTTGTTTTGTTTATTTCAAAAAATCTCGGAAGGGTCAGTCTACACACACATAAAGTTTGGTGAGTTTAACTTTTATTTTGTGGAAGTTATTCAAATTCAAGTTATTCAAATTTAAAGATAGGACCTTTATTTTGGCCCACCCTGTATAAAGTTTTTACTTTTCACATTAAGTCACGTATTGTTTCCATTTAAGAGAAACAATTCATTCGTATTTTTAATTAACAAATTAATAAACAGAAATATTTTATAAAAGTTCACTAATAATTATAATGATAATAATAGTTGCTTAGATAAGAACTTTTTTTCATATTTCTTCATGTTTCTTTATTTACTTTAGACAATGTAACTATTCTATGTTGAGGGGTAAAATGTTTCTTTATTTAATTTAGACAATCAAATTGTTTTATGTGGAGAGGTTAATAAAAACATTCCTACACTGAATTCATTAAAATAACTTAAAAAGACAAATAACTTTCCATTAGATAGGTGACCTTATCGATTCAATTTCAGTATTTTATCCAATCGTTAGTTACTATCTGGCCGATATGGATCGTCATCATAAACCTGAATAGTTTATTTTTAATTAAAAGTAGATTACAAAATTTACCAAATATTTAATAGATATTCCTAACTTATAATTCTGCTGTATAAAATTTTAGAAACGTGTAGATTCCAGTAATTATGTCTTTATTCATTTTTTAAAAGATCTTTACCGTAGGTTTAATCGTCAGTTAAACAATCAAAATACCAAGATACAGAGTTATATATTTTTGGTTAAAAATAAATGCGACTCATCTAAAGAAAAGTACAAGAACATCAGAAAATAACACTAAAAGTCACTAAACTCAAATTATTAAAGCATTAATATATATATATATATATATATATATATATATATATATATATATATATATATAATTAGAAAAGGTATTTAGACATATTTTTAAACCATTGTTGTGGAATAGTATTATTTTTTTGTTGACAAAACCATAACAATGTGTTATGTTAACACTACACATTGTTATGGTTTTTTACTATAATATATATATATATATATATATATATATATATATATATATATATATATATTACTGTTTCATGTATTCACATAAAGGAGATATAATTTTTTATGTATCAGTTTTCAGTATTTACTTCAACAGTACTCGATACGTAAGTAAAGCAAGGTAGTATGTTATGAAAATATATTTATGGAAATTGAGCTACACAGACGCTCCCGCGTTTCATTTTAGTTCAGAGATTTCCCCGGGGGTGAAACGCGGGAGCCTCTGTGTAGCTTAATTTCCATAAATATATTTTCATAATTTACTCTATATATATATGCATATAGATGATTTCCTACAGACTATACCCCAAAAGAAACAACTGAACTTGGGATTTACTTTACTTTGCTTCTAAAATCGATTAATATATTCGGCACGAAATTGTAAGTTGCTCGTTTATTTACCTTTTCTTCATTCTTACTTCATTATTCATTATTATTATACTTCTTTTATATATATATATATATATATATATAAATATATATATATATATATATATATATATAAAAGAAGTATAATAATAATGAATAATGAAGTAGGTTTAATTAGGGGCATAAGATTCTATTTACTCTGTTGAGATTGTAAAAATATAGTAATAGAAAAAAAGATAATAAAGAAGTAGAAGTAATAATACCGATTTTTTCGTGTTTTTTTTTTTCAATTCCCTTTTTCTATTTTTTCCTTTTTCTATTTTTATTTTTATTTTACTTCTCGGTTTCCTTATTGTAAGAAATTCACATGAAAGATACCTCTTCTTACCATAACTACAATTAACTCTCCTGTCTTCTTCTTCTTTGTGCCTAGCATGAAACAGAATTTCCTTATTTCTAAGAACTTATCATCTATAGAACACATGACCACAAGGCTGCCTCACTGCAGAATACAATATGGTAGGTTTTAAATCAAATAGCAACATATACTTTTCATACATATTAAATTTTGAGTCCAATCCATTCATTATTACACAACTGTCTCATAAAATATCTAAATCATTCAACTAGGAGTCTGGCTATCTTATTTAGCTGTATCCTCCAATGGCTTTTGGCCTCGATAAGTTGTGACTCATTCGTGAAAATAAACCTTTTAGAACCATAGTTCATTTCGATGGTCTGAATTAATATTTTGTTTATTTCAATACTAGCAGTTGCTCGGGATTGAATGAGGATCACTACTATACACGTTTACACTATACTCTTAACACCATATTAATTTTTTTGTTTTGTTGACCCCATCTCTCGTTTCGCCCCCTTATATAGTCAGAAGACACTGAAATGATGGAGAACTCTCTGAATGAGTTTCTTATACATATGGTTAAAGTTTTATTAAAATCAAATATACATATTTGTAGTTTTAAGGGCGTTCTGTCCCAATGAGTCACGTGGAAGTTAGGGTAACGTAAATATTCTGGACCACTTCTATTTCTTCCCCTTAGAATTCTTTGCATAAAATATAAATTTCATAAATATAGGATGCAGAAAATTTTATACATATGATTTAAATTTCATAAACATAGGATTTATTTAAAGTTTTAGAAAAGGTTATGCACACTTTTTCTTAACATAGTTCACCCTAAACAAGGTAGGCCGGCACTGAAGATTAGGGTGTAAGTTTTAGGGGTTATCCTAAATTGTGAGCTGTGTAGCAAGCTGTCTGTTTACATTAGTTTTAAACTTCTGCGTATCGGTACAGTCGGGGTAAAAGGGCACGGGAAGGGAGTTCTAAATTCTGGCAAAACGAGTACATAAGCTATTGAAGTAGAAGGCTATCTGCCATCTGGGTAACTCCACAGTGAATGGATAGAAATTTAACTGATTGTCGGATTGGTCCGGTGTATTTACGTTAGGTGGCACCACAGCAGCTAGTTCATCGGAGAACAATCCATTGAAGTAATTGGAAAACAAGCACAAGAATGCAACATTGCGGCGATGGGACAGGGGCTGGAGCATCATGGATAGTGAGGGACCTGCCTTTGTAGAGTTATAGTATAATGTCAGGTGTGAGAAGTTTACTAGCACGGTAGAGGGATCCTACCTTCTTTGCAGCCCCGTTGGTAACGTCTCTAATGTATTTATTCCAATTCATTTTACCTGTGAATACAACGCCGAGGAGTCTGAATGTTCAACTCTCAGGTAGGGTGTTATTTGCCATGGCATTCGGTGGTTGAAGAGGTTTCTTGTAGTTATTGAAGAAAATAAGCTTTTTCTTTGCAGCATTAAAGGTTACCAACAATTTATGACCCCAATCAACTACAGCTTGGAGGTCATTTGTTAAGGATTCGGCCATTGCCGCGGATATGTGCGCGTCCGTTTTGCCCACATGACGAGAGTAGAGCGAGGTGTCGTCAGCAAACATACCTATCTGAAACTCGATGTCATCAGGGAGTCGTTTATAAAAATCAGGAACACTAGAAGTTCAAGGGTGGATCCCTGGGGTACACCATCATTTATGTCATGTTGCTAGTTAAACAGCCATCAAGCACAACCTAGATCTTTCTTTTGGTTAGGAAGGACCTAATTATATTAAATATTTTTCAAGTAATACGATGAGTGAATTTTTAGGAAAAGTTCCTTATGCCAGACCTTGTCAAAGGCTTTGGATATATCAAGCGCTACCCCCTAGCTTCACCTGTCTTGTTCAGTGTATGATGTATCCGTTCAGAGATGACTGTTAAGATATCCGCAGTAGATCGTGCTCGTCTAAATCCATACTGACTGTCAGAAAGAAGTTTAGCATTCACTAAGTGCCGGACTATCTTTAGATAGGGTACAAAGATTTTAGCAAAGATCGTGAGTAGACTGATTGGACGGTATTTCTGCCGATCAGTTCTATCTCCAGAATTCTTGAGGACTGGTACCACAGATTAAATTTTCCAGCTATTATGGAAGCAAGAGTCAGCATGGCATTTTTGTAGAGTTTGGAGAGGACAGATTCGAGTTCAGCAGAGCATTTCTTTATTACTATAGCTTAGAGATTTGGGAAAACTTCCAGTGTCTTCCTCGATAAATTTTACACAAGAATACAATTTTAGATTTTAAGTAGATCCTCTAACTTTTCTATATATAGGGAACTCGCAAGCATCACACAAACGAACATATAAACATACACAGAGAGAGATTTACTAAATTATAACGTTAAATATAACGTCCATGATCATGTGTGTCTCTCCAATAAACTATAGTTTAAGAAACCTACCATGAAGACAGGTGTTGCGTGATTCCATTTCATCGGCGCCTTTTCATGTATGCAATAGCTTCAATGTTGTGAGATATAAGTAGCGTATTATGAGATCTGATGTGAAACGTTGTGTTTAAACTCTACTATACAGAAACATTCGATTCATTTGGAAGACTATGACTTGTGTACACCTACTACATACATATCTCGAACGTAAGTTTGTCGTGAGAGTATACTTTTTTATTGACAACATTAAAATGCGCCAAAGTCTTATCTGGGTGTACTACTAGATATTAGATGAAGTATTACTGAAGTTAATCTTGGTTGAAGTCTTGATAATTAGAAAAAAACTATTTATCGAATCATGATGACATGTAAATTGCTGGTTTCTTTTATCAATAAGCATCAGATCAATCTATCAAATTTTGAAAAATCGAAAGTTGAAATTTTGTCAAAGCTTCGGGAATTTCCATTATCATGGTCAAAATTCAGGATCATATGGGAAGCGGGCCAACATTAACCACTCTTGTTACCATAACTGCAAGTAACTTTGCTGTGAATATTGACCGATTAACGAGCCTCTATATTGAACGGTCATCGCCAAAAGTGTTATTTAACCTTTTCGTTACATTGCATAATCGCGTTGACACACCGGTTCTTGTAGATCACCGAAGTTAAATGACGTGGAGACTGGCTAGTGCCAAGTGGGTGACCATTTGGGAATGCTAGGCGCTGTATGTCATCTTCCTATACATACTGCTGAGGACCGCTTGCGAATTTGTTATTCCCTGCCAGCATAACCCGACCATGGCTAAAATACCACACCAGGTACCGGTTACATTGGTCTATAACCTAGATATCCTAAAATAAAATCAATTCTAAGTTAGTCTTGTGACGATTGGTCAAGCGAGTTGGCGCTTGGTTGTATACCAACAAACATAGTGACAATGCAACAAACAAATTCGACGGAGGTAATTAACTCGGATATATATATATATATATATATATATATATATATATATATTTATATTTATATATATATATATATATATATATATATATATATATATATATATATATATATATATATATATATGATGTATTTTTATGTAATGTATGTAGTTATGTAGGATTTTAATCACCTAAATATTTAATGTATTTTTATGTAATTGTTTTCATTGGTGATTGCAGCGTTCGTTGTTTTTGCTCACTACTACTATGGAGATTTCTTTAAAAACTCCTGAGTGATTAAGATGCAGAAAATCGCATTATTAGTCGCCCTTACCTTGATAGGACGTATTTGTCGTTAATATATATATATATATATATATATATATATATATATATATATATAAAGTTATTGATATATATATATATATATATATATATATATATACATACATATATATATGTATATATATATATATATATATATATATATATATATATATATATATATATATATATATATATATATATATATATGCCCGATGCAACTGTCTTGTAAAGAACTGTCTGGAAATAAACATTGATTCTAGTATTTTACTGTTATATCAGAAAGAAAATTAAATATATTTCCCATTAGTTTGATAATCTGTAAAGTTATAGGCAATGACCTGTGAAATCAGCTCGTTATTAGTTCAACTTTAACGCCAAGAGAACGACCGCACATTCTCAAGTTATAGAGACCAATAAAAGCGTCTGTAATCTATTATATAATATTTAAAAGTACTCTATACAGATGATCAGGTCGCAAGATTACCGATTGTCTGGGGTGAATTTCCGATGATTTAGAGAGAAAGCATTCAAACAGCGGAACCGAACTTCTCGTGATACAACAAAATCAAATTTGAAGTTATATCTTAAATATTGATTTAGCTTATCTTCGACAAATCATTTAAGTTGTTAAATAGGGATGTGATTATTTCCTTTTAATCACTAAATATTTTCTCTGAGGTATCTCCACGATATTTCGTTTGAATAGACATATACAGTTTGGGTCAGAGAAGGAAATTATTCACGATTGTTATTGAGTATTAGAGCCGACATGATATTGTAATTCGATAGAAATGCTAGCATACACGGATATATAAAAGGAAAAGTAATCAGGAACGTGTTTATGTTATTAGTCCAAAATGTCACAAAACAATTCTACGAGAGTAGTATATGATATTTTTTCTGCTTAATAAAACTATGAAAATTAATTCCCATGAACAATTATCAAATATCGTTATTCAACTCTTAAATTGATTTATTAAACTTTCTATTCGCCTACATAATTCCTTAATTCAATTAAGACTTATCGGTTAGATTTATACCTGCTTATACGTGATGTGTATTAATCTATTCAGCTTGTTACAAATACTTGTTTTTGAAGAATTTCCTATGAGATATCACATCAAAATCCAGCTTTCTTTACTACTAAGATCAACCTGTTATAACGCCATAACGAAATGTAGAAATATGTTGTATTTATAACTAGATTGTCTGTGGGACAACACTACTGATACATTTGTTTATACTGGAATCAATATATGTTTCTCTCAATTACACGTGTAATGTTATTAGTGTTGGTGGGCGGGTTGTTTTATGAGTCTCTTTGTTATTTACATATAGTCTACTCCCGATCGGGTTCCATACACTGCACTTTTCGTAACATGTAGAGCCCTTTGTTTTCCATGAATAACGTCACTTCCCCTTTCGCCTATATTCACATACGTTTCAATTAAATTAAACATTGCAAAAAGGATATCTCAGCATGTTGATAAGAATATTCGGATTCATCAGTTATGCACTGGTACAAAGACTACTGTTAAGATTATATATGCTAATCCGATTCTTGTTACAATTATCAGTTAAACACCCAGACAGGATATCATTATGTTCACATGATATCATTATGTTCCAGAATCATATCAAGTGTTTTCAGAAGTTGTACATATTTGATGTAAACAACGCCCAGTATGCAATTCACTACAGTTTTTCTATAACGATCCATGACTTATAAGAGCAAATCATGAACAAAATGTAGCGTTATTTTGCGAAACCAATATTTCAGTATGAAGAACTGTTTGCTTGAGCTGTAGAAACGAAAGATTAAAGCGTTTGTAAAAGATGGACAATATACGGGGAATATTGTAAGCAAGTGGGTTACACAATAATTACGTATAAACTACTAGACGGGTCAATATACTGATTGATTCCCCAAAAATCGCAACATTTTTGTCTTGCTGGTTTTGTACTAGGTTGGGTTTAGTCTATAACATACTAAAAGTTGGGCATGATCCGAGTATGGGAAAATGTCAAATTTCGCATATTACTTGTTTTGGTGTACAAATCAGTTTCTATTTGCATGTGAAGCACTAACTTACTACAAGATTATGGAGTGGATGGAATGTAGTGATGAAATAGTGTCATTTGAGTGGGAGTTAAAGGTGGAAAAGGGAAAACTTCTTCCAGTGATGACGGACAAAAGCCCTGCTCTAGATGAGCTGATTCAGATAATTCATTGCAACTGTTCAGAAGGATGTAATAACCTGAGGTGTACCTGCACGAGGCATAAACTAGAATGTACAAGTGCATGTGGAAATTGCTAAGACGGAAATTGCGACACTATAAAAAATGATTCAGTCGAAGAGGAGTTAAAAGTTCTGAAAAAGCACTGTCATGTAAGTGAATCAGGGTGGATACAACAAGGGTAATGGGTGTAGAGGTACCAATTGATATTGTATAAGGGTTTATTTGGCATAACTGGTAACCCTTTTCATGTGAAAGATGGACCCTGAAATGAAGTAAAAATCGAAGATTTATTGATTCATCGTGAAAGGTGACCGAGTTAGTGCTTCACATGTGAATGGAAAATGACTTGTAAACCAAAACAAGTCATATTCAAAATTTGACACTTTCTCTGGCAGTATATTGACCTGGCTATACTCGACAAACCCACGTAGTCCGAATATATTTTAATTGTTTGCCTCCAAAAAGAAAACATATCTTGACGATGAGTCATTGTTCTCAATATTGTTAAAAAAAATTCCTTAGATATTGGTCATTTTACTGAAAATTCGAAATAATGGGGTTACTCTTCTCTACAATCTGAATAAATAAAACATCGTATATTTTCATTTTCCTAATGCTCTATATACTTTGTAAAAGTAATATGAAATTATGCTCCCCCATTTACTATTTTACTTCCCTCTGTTACACAATAATAATATATTTAGCATGATGAATGCCTCCGAATATCTATTCGACATTCAAAAAAGCATTTCCTCAATGTTTTATTTCTGAATTTTCAAACATCTTACATTGTCAACGTATTCCATGCAAAATGTCCGTGATTGTTGTTAATGTTTTAACTTGCATCCACTTCCGGTGTTTCCCTCGTTTGAAATCTGCTGAAGAATGTTGTTCTAATTATGCAAGTACTGTTTTATGTTGCAGACTAATCAGTAAAAAGAATACCATCGTTACTCAATTTTTACAAACATATGTAATTTAAGAACTATAAAATTTCATATTATCGATTATTGTTAGGATTTTAAAAGTTGTAAAGTACTTAGAAAACTTTATAAATTTTGAAGCTACTATACTATAATAATAAAATTAGTCCCTGTACAACTCAAAAATGTGATATTAAGCACATTTGACATAGAGTTTCTCTTCTCTCCCTACTCTCTCTCTCTCTCCTTCTCTCTTTCTCTCTTTCTCTCTGTATATATATATAAATTTATATATATATATATATATATATATATATATATATATTTTTTGCAGTCCTTCTCTCTCTCTACATATATATATATATATATATATATATATATATATATATATATATACATATTTAATGGAAAGTCAGTGGGAGATAACTCCAGCAGAGTGCTCAATATAAAAAAATCAGAGCATAATAAGAACATAATAGTTTTTTATATATACAGAAGACCAGAACAGTATCGGTACCGTCTGTTTCAAATCGAAACTAAGAGGACCTTTAATTGGTCTCCTTTACCGGACACTTATGAGCCTCTTTTTATGTATTTCATAGGCATAATGAAAGGTTGTATAGAGTCCAGTAAAGAAGACCAATTATAGGTTACCTTTGTTTTGATTTCAAACCGGCGGTACCGATGTTGGTCTGATCTGTAATACACACACACACACACACACACATATATATATATATATATATATATATATATATATATATATATATATATATATTATATATATATATATATACATATATATATATATATTATATATATATACATATATATATATATATTATATATATATATATAATATATATATTTATAATGTATATGAAATATTCGTCTTTAAGTACACACAAACGCTTCTAATTGTCTCAAAAAGTACATATACAAGTGCATATTGTGGTATTAATCCAACCGGAAGTCTGCGTCATGCCACAGGCGTATAACCGATTTTAGGCACATTTATTTTGTAATTCAAAGGGTAAACTTTCACAATGCAAAAACACTAATTCTTCTGCACATTTAGCTATAAAATGTTATTTCAAACAGAAGTGTGAAAAATATACCGATGTACAAACAGACAGTCGTTCTAGAAGTAATGTGTTTCCTCTGATCCAAATATATTATTGTAATTCCTTTGATCAAATTAAAACATATTTGTTCAAGTGCGTTGTGTAATGTACTTCCTAGAATATATCTATGGTTATAGAGGACAAACCTCCCAAATCGTAGTAGTAGTTTCTGACGTATTTTGTTTTTATCAATGGTTGACGCGAACGTATACCTCATGATATTATTGCAAGATCAAATGTTACATACTTATTTAAGTACGCTGTGTAATTTATTTAGTTAATGAATACGGTCATAAGGGTGTCTATTTAAACACATTAATATAAATTCGTAACTTATTTTCTGTTTATGGATGCGCGGTGCTAATATAGATCCTACGATATTATTATACCACTTTGTCGCCCTGTCAGCGAGGCCACCAATTTGCTAACTGAAAACCCATGTAGAGGGTTTCGCCCCCGAAAACAAGGCCACCTGTTGGCCGTGGGTTGCGACAAGTGATGACGTAGGACCGGATCTTGTTAAGTAAGCATTCGTCGACTTAGGCCATACATTTAGTTAGACAATATGTCGGTGAAGCCTGATTTGATCAATGGCTGATCACGTCATGCTGTAATATCTATAAGTTCATCCCCAACCGTATTATTCAGTCTGATTCTAAAAAATAATAAACAGGAGTCATACATTTTGATTTTTTTATTCCGTTTTTCTTTCTCCTTTAGTAGATACTAGAGGGCGATGGCTGAGGATCAATTACGTTGAGAACAAAGAGCAATGTATTCTGAGAGCAATGTATTCTGGTTATCTAAGAGAAATGTATTCTAAGAATATAAATAATCACCCTACATATCGAATTATGTTTCAAATAGTATTCAATAAAAATAACTTTTAATATTTAAACTGAAAACAAATTCAAAAGTTTTTAAAATTTTAGAAAGAATTTTAAAATTTCAAAGAATCTATCATTACGCCTGAATCAAGATTAAAAAAAAAATTCAGTTCCGGTCCATGTTTTTAGAAGTACATGATTCATTCTACAACATTTAAAAATAAAAAGAATTGAAATTTAGGAAGATAAATTAAAAATGTTATTTATCCAAATATTGGCAAAGAATAAACAGCAAAAAAAAACAGTGAAATTTATACAAAATATAGAATCTCTTTTTATTTTAAATTGTTGTTTGGTTATGCGAGGGAATCAGTTACTTGAGTTGAATTATTTCTCCTATATTTGAACTTATTTGTTAGTAATTATTTTTAATATTCGTGTAATGCCCGGGAAAAAGTGAATTACAAGGGAAAATGTGGACGCATGTAAAAAATATTCCTCAATTAATCAACCTTGAAAAGAAACGGGAAAGTCTAAATTTGAAAAAGAATATTATAAAACTAAAAAATAAACTTATAATTATTTATTGTTAGTTTTATAATCTAATATTTTTCCATATTTTGACTTTAGTTGCAATATTTTATAAATATTTAAGACGAAGTGTATAATAAAAAAGGAAAGCCAACAACTATGTGATTTATGTATTCATCAACGTTTCGTCTTTATTGAAATACTTCATCAGGATGAAGAAAGCAATGTAGAAAAAACATACGGAATATTAATTTTGATTTGTCAGAAATTGTCCAGACTTCGGCATAGTTGTTGACGTGAACAAGCACAGAATGAAAAACATGATTTTGAGTATAGCGTTATCAGCAGTGGCATGTCTCTAACAAAGGACGCGAGATGAATGGGACTGATGGCTTCAACTTATTAGTTTATCGCTATTTTAGTTTGTCGAAGTGAAAATATTGGCTTTCTTTTTTTCATTTTACATTACGTCTGATCATTTTATCCCTACTTTTCTACATATATATATATATATATATATATATATATATATATATATATATATATATATATATATAGTTCATCTGTGCCGTTGTATCACAGTTCTTCTTTGTGGGTAGGAACATACAGGTGCTTTCAAGGTGCTGCACCGATTAAGTGATCAGCCACCGTCAGGTTTAAAGGAGAAATATAATTGATTATATATATTTGCAATAACGAAGCTACCTGGCTGCTCTATTCTTTTACGCTGAGCTATGGCGAACAAATTAAGATATCAAGACTATATGTTAATGTGCTGGAGACCAACTACTTTACTCTTTAGATATTCATCTTAATCTAAATATCAAACTATCTTGACCCTGAAAATCTTTCATTTAAGTTGTTTACGCTTGATAGGGTGGCGAAAAATATAGGAAAAAAAGGCACGCTTGTTCGCATTCCTTTACGTACAAAATAGATTCACCAAGATTCTACTTAAATGTCAGATGTTAAGCATAATAAAAGTAAAGCGAAGATAGAAGTTCATTTGAAAAGTTGGTTAGTCCAGCTGAATGGAGAATCTCTTGCGAAAAGCATTATTTACTTGGTAATAATAGAGAAACAGCAGCTCATTATTGAACGTATTTATCCTCTTACTTAAAGAGATCCATGAATAGATAATCGCTAACTAGACATGTTTACATACTGCATACTAAGACACACGCATATATATATATATATATATATATATATATATATATATATATATATATATATATATATTGTGTGTGTATTAAGGCAGCATTTTTTCACTTATGCAAACATTGTTAAGACAAATTTTAGTTAATAACACTAAAATTATACATTCCGAAACCAATTTGAAAAAATTAAAAATACTCGAAGCTATCTACATAAAAACACAATAACCTAAAATTAACAACATCACATATGAAACCAGTGGTAACATTTTAAAATGTTTAACGTAATGCGATTTTGTTCTGTGATGCCATCCAGCGTTGTTTAATTTAAAATCTTCAACAACTTCCTGAAACAATGCGGAAAACATCCTATGCGCCTTTTTCCACTGTCTTTTAAAGGTTCTCTTCTTTCTCCAGCTTTTTTGTTTTTTTGCTTTTGACACCTGACGATGATTCGACAGAAGAATCGAAAACGTTCGTGAAACCTGTGAAACATATTGAACATTTATTAATTTTTCTTCATTTTAGTACAAAAAAGACCATCAGAAAAATTGTAAAAATAAAAAAGGTATAATTAAACAGACGAATTCTGTTTTTTTTTATTTTAACATAGTTCACCCCAAACAAGGCAGGCCGCCACTGTAGACGTAAGGGGCTACCGAGAAAAAAGAAATGGGGAGAAGATAGGGGGCGATCAACCTAGACTGGGATCTGCGCAGCGAGATGTCTGTTTACATTAGTTTTAAACTTCTGCATGTCTGTACTGTCGGGGAAACAGGGGCAGGAAGGGAGTTCCAGAGGCCAGCAGTACGAGGAATTATTTTTAATAATGTTTGCATAACATGGAGTGTTTTTGTTTCAAGAGACTTTTTTTATTTTTTCAATTTTCCGAATACTCCATTTAGTATTTCAGCCAAATTGGTAGGTACAAGTTCCGTGGGTTTCTTGTTCGATTTTTATTGTTTTTTTCGCGACTACTTTCGATTTGATTCATCAAATCATTAAAATGCGGAGTTAGTCGTGATGTGTTTACAACTAAGTCTGTTTAATGTTGACGTTTTATGAATAAACTAGCGGAACCCGTCGCCCGGTGTTGCACGGGAGAAAGTAATACCTATTGCATGACGTCGAATAAAATAAGGAACGGCCTACTGTTTTTTTTCTGCCACGTCTACCGTGTTGGCGAATGTTTTAAATTTAAAAAAGAAGAAAGTGGCAGAGTGGGCTGCGATCGAACGCTAAAACTCGCGATATTGAAACCTACCTTCTTACCGAGTGCGCTAAGGTTTCGGATCACAAATGCATGTGTAACTATGCCAGTTAACCTAAATTTAATTATTGGCATGCGTGTTAAATTAATACCAGGCAAATAATGAATGACCACCGGTGGTTTGTGAAAATTAAACTGTGTTTATTACTTCCCGGTGTCGATGAGTGTAGTCACAGTACACAATTGTTAAGTGGAAAAGTTTTTGCTACCACCTATATGGAGTTGGTTTTTCGGAGAGACGTTGATGGTGGGCCAAATGTAATATTTAATGTTAGGTAGAAAAAATAATAAATTTACTAAATCATGCTCGAGTGAATAAGTGTAGTATAGCGGTGAGTTTAGTAACCTGTCATGCATGTGGTTATTTTCCTATACTCTGAAGAAGGTAGAGGGGAAAGAAGTCTCTACTTTATATATTAGATCAGTGTCTGTAAAGTCGTAAATAACCAGTTTTTAAAATTTGCAAAACTAGCTCCACCTAAATAACTGTAATTTGTAAACTAATCATCAGATTGAGCTATAATTATGTCATGTGCCATGTGAATGTTAACAAATCATATGTATTAGTATCAGTAGCGCCATCTATATGTAAAGTCCAGGATGTTTATCGACAATAACTGCATGACAAATCCATTGAAACTCGAATGAACACAAGTGAACCAACTATTAACGTCTTGTAAAGATCAACCAACTTCAAATCCCATTGTATTAGTCCGTAGAGAAAGTAATTAGGTTTTATCAGAAATGCTAACACAAATCTTCGTTCTTACTTTTTAATGGTATACACCGAATGGTCATCATATTTATTTCTATTCCGACGGTAAGGAACAGTTCGTGTTCTATTTTTAAAGTAAACAGATTTATCAAAGAGGTGCTCGCCGAAAATGGTTACCCTTTCGATACTGTTAATTCTAATATCGTAACCAAGATCACCCACTTTCATAAGCCTAAACTTTTTGGTCCTCCAAAATGTCCGGCGTACCTCAGATTAACTTGGTTAGGTAATATTAGCATAACATTTGCTAACAACATTTCTGTAACTCTTCGTCGTTGTTATCAGGCATCTACCCCTAGAATTGTTTTTTTCTGCTCGATCTTTGCTAAAATCCGTTCACAAAGATCTTCTCCTACCCCATCTATCAGTAATATTATTTATCAATTTAAATATCGGTGCGATTCCGTATACGTGGGAACAACAGTGCAAAGGTTTGAATCCAGAATAAAACAACACATCACCCCTACAATACGCCAGGGCCGACTAAATAATTTAAATAATTTAGTCAACACATCCGGGTCAGCTATTGCTGACCATCTTATGAATAGCGCCGAATGTGTGTCGGCTTACACTAGTGACAGGTTTTCTGTCATAAGTAGATCACATGCGTTATTTCACCTTAAAGTCCTGGAAGTTATATATATTAAGTCATTTATACATTCCCTTTGTAAACAAAAGGAGTAGCTTCTAGGACTCAATGTGATCCACTTGTGACCCCCCCCATTTTTTTCTTTTTTCCTAAAATTGTCACTGGTCTTCATTCTACTATTTTAAGTTTTAGTCGTAATGCTTCAATTATTTCCACGTATTTACTCTGATGAGTGTGGACGAAAGCCGGTTTAGTATATTCATGTATTGTTTTTTTTCCTCTCGTTTTAACACTTTTCAATTTCATTCCGCCCCAAAAATGTCACAAACGTCTATATTTCTTTCTTTAATATATATATATATATATATATATATATATATATATATATATATATATATATATATATATACTTATATATATATATATATATATATACTTATATATATATATATATATATATACTTATATATATATATATATATATATATATATATATATATATATATATATATATATATATATATATATATATATATATATATAAAGCATAATTCTCTGTGTGTATGTGTATTGAGTATTACAGTTAAACGGTTGATTTAAAAGCCACAGTAAGTTTAGATTTCGAATCAGCATTTTCGAACCGATGTCCTTATCGACGTCAGAAGGTTTTAAACTTTTTAAAGCTCATTATTCAGAATAGGTAAAATAACATTAGAAACAAATTTTCCGACATTTTTAGCGTTCCCTTTTAGCCGACCGAACAACTACCTTTCATGTCAAATCACCGCACGCACTTGATATATTGTTTACATTGAAGAGAAAACACATATCCGTTTTTTATAAAAATTGATACAAAATGGATGACAAATATTTTAAAATTGTTCACTAATATATTTTTATTTTAATATTTTTTAATTTTTTATTTTATATTCATATATTTGTTTGTCGCTTTATCTATTTTTGACAATCGAAGCATTTTAGATCTATGCGAAGGTACACAAAATTATACTACGCCCAACACATGTAAGTTGGTTAAAAACACAAAACAGTTTTGACCAATTGATGGATTTGTAGATAAGTGTTCGCTTTTTTTAAAAACATATTTCACCCCAAACAAGGCATGCCCCTACTGTAGTCGTAAAGGGTTACTGAGAATTATGGTGTGGGTTTTGGGTGTCATCCCAAGTTGGGATCAGTGTAGCGAGATGTCTGTTTACATTATATTTAAACCTCTGCATGTCGGTACTGTCGGGGAAACAGGGAGTAGGGACGGAGTTCCAGAGGCCAGCAGCACGAGTAAAGAAGCTATTGGAGTAGAAGGCTCTCCGGCTTCTTGAGACCTCCACAATGAATGGATGGGATTTAACTGATTGTCGAGTTAGTCTAGTGAATTTCACACTTGACAATTGATTATTTTTTGTAATTTTCATTCATTTCCTAGCTGATATTGACCATTATCATAAACTGGAATTTTTTTTAAATAAAAGGTGGACGAAATATATTTAAGAAATGTTCTAAGTAAGATTATGGTATTCAAGTAAAATTTAGTAACCCGGAATTGATAGGGACTACAGCTATTATCTTTATAAAGTTAGGTATGTTTATATATTTGTATGTACATGATTCATTAACGAAATAATTTTGGAACAAATCAGCTATGCGTAAAGGGTCTACACGTATGCTATATTTAGTTTTGAGCAAAGACTAAAAACAGTGTGGAAAAACTTCGTTAAAATTTAGATAAGTCTTATTTTTGTGAAATTTTATTAATAGGTATTAGGCATGAATTAATCACTATTCCCCAAATTTCAGTTTCTTTAGAGTAGTTAAAAGAGATTTTAAGGGGCAAATCGTTGGAACAATGTTACATTTGAAAATTCAAATATTTCAGATTTGCATTGAATTCGATCCATTATCATTAGACCCCAATTAAGCAAGATTCTATGAATTTCAGTTTCCTTTGAAGGCCACTAAAGCTTAAGCCTTAGATTTTAGAAATTTTCCAGAATCAAAATCATATAATGGATTTTTATCAAAATTAGATTAAGGACTCTAGACATGATGTTTAGTAGAATTACATCTTGATTGTAACCTCCGTAAAAAGGGGCAAAATTGTTCTTTTAGGTGAATTTATATTACTCGTATAAAGATATTACTTTCCAAAACTCAAAAACAAATTGCAATCAACTAATCTCCAATTCATTTTAAAATGAATATTTTACGATACATATCTTGCTTCAGGGTTAAAAATGACAAGAGGTTGATATGTCGAAAAAACAAACAAATGTAACCATTCCTGCAATTATAGAGTCGCCCGGAAGGTTTGGGAGATTTTCGAAGGATGACAGTAAGATTTGGTTTTGTTTAACTTTGAAACGGCATACTGACAATTGTTATCAATTTAATGTTAAAAACCAATGTTTATTGTACAAGATTCATTTCATGCGATTAATTCAGCAGGATTTGAACTCACAGAAAATGTAAAATTCTTAGCGTTCTCAAAAGTATTAGCGAATTACTGATAACAATAAAGCCGATCGAGGGATGAAAATATAATTCATGAATTAACTTCGTTAACAGTAATTTTAGTACTTTCAACATCTACGTAAGCTTCGTGATCATAATCGTTTTTTGATTTCAATGTTTACGTCTAAATGACTGTCGTTCTATTATGCATAGTTTCAGAAAAGATTTCCATATTCTAAGCTGAAATATTCGCGTTTAAAGTTGGAAAGCTGTTGATTAACCTAAATTTCTTTGGCCATATCCCACACACATGTAAACGTTTCTACGGCGATTCCATCTTTTTTAAGAAAGCACGTATTAACTGATCCAGTTCTTATTGTGATAGAAGTTGACAAAAGAAAGAAATGAACTAGGTTTTAGTGCGGTACGTAGCAAGGGAGGTCAACATACATCTATAACAACATTAAAGTTGTTATAAGAAGTTTTTTTTTTAAATGAGAATGTTCCGGATGTCCATTATATAAGACATTACTTTATGATTATTCCTCGAATTATAACTGGCAGCGACTATCATACTAAACATTGAATAGTCCACCTGCTAGAATGGTCATTCTAAAATGGCCGGATTGGTTCTTGCCTCGACGCGTGTGGATGCCAATGTGAATAGCAATTCGAGTTTTAATTATATTGCTTGTATTGTTTACATTTATAAGGAGAATGTATGAAGTAACCAGTTTATGAGTAAAAATTACAATTAGTAATTAATTCATCGCTTCGGTAGGTATTTCGTTTCGGTACCGAATAACCTTAAAATAAGTTGATATGCCGGAATCCAATTTTCATCTGATACAACAAACAGTAACTATCAATCTATCGTCAATAAAATCTACGATGCTTTCCACATTCCAACTATATTCAGTATACATATTCCTGACTTCTACACCAAGTTTCAGTCATGAATGTTCAGCAGTCTTCGTTTTATTGTCGTTTAATATGCTTCAACTAATCACGTATATTGAACACTATCTAGTGGTTTTTAAGAAGTTTTAGGCGGCCTTTGGAAGACAAGGAGATATTGTTAAGAAATCAACAAGATGGTGATACTCCAAATATGTACCTCAACTGAACGTTACCTAATAGTCTTCATGCAGCTTTGAACAGACGAAAAGGTATTGTGAGTGATTAACAAGATGGGTCAACTCCGAATGTACAAATACACTGAACGCTACCTAATGGTCTGTAGACAGTTTTGGGAAGTCTTGTGCAGATGAATGTATAGTGTTAGTGATCAACAGTTGTTTTCGCAAAATAGGGCAACTCGAAATGTGCAAATACACTGAATGCTATCTAACGATTTTCATGCTGTTTTAGGCAGACGAACAGGTATAGTGAAGAATGAACAGTGGTGTCAACAAAATAGGCTACTCTAAATATGCACCTATACATAACGCTACCTAATAGTCTGTATGCAGTTTTAAGCAGACGAAGTTGTGTTGTGAGGGATAAACTGTGGTTTAAACAAGATGAAGATGAAGCAATTCCTAATGTGAACCTATACTGAATGTTACCTAATGGTCTTTATGCAGTTGTGGACAACCTTGTGGACACGAAGGGGTATTGTGACGGAGTGACAATGATTTCAACAAGATGGGACAAATCCCCAGACTAAAATGACTCGTTGAAATGGCTGCATGGACCCGTTTGGGACCTTATAATCAGTAGAGGGGATCATGAATGTGATTCACACTGGCATAACATCACCTTATTTCTTGTGTGGTTATCTAAAAATACGCATACTATTTTTGAACCGAAGTCGACATCAAAGCCAACTCTAGAATGTTTCACGAAAGAATTGTGTAAGAGACATTTTTGGAAGTCTCTCTTTAAATTTATTAACGCATTTATTGAATGGCCACATCTGAAAAAACATCAGTTCTGCTTTATTTTATCGAAGTTATATCACATAAAACAATTTTTCTTGTTAGTCTGAATATTGCTCTGCTGTGGCTCTGTGGAAATAACATTTCCCCATCGCAATAATTTCGACTTAAACCTTTTCGATTTCTAAATTGAAATTTTTCTCATCAATTAACGGAACACAAAAGGGAAATAAACTCAAAGAAAATTATCTTCTGTTTTTGAAAAAGAAAACATTTTCCAGTCTTTTAAAAATGTAATTATCTTCAACTCCCACATCTGTTTTTGGAAAAATAACCCACAAAAAACGGGTTTTTAAATGTATTTTCCACAAAGTTTCATAATTAAAAATATGTTTCTAATTAATTGAGTTGATCCATTTATATCATATTAAATTATAAATTTTCTTATAACTGTTTGATGTTGAGAGGCTATTACCAACGTGTAAGTTATAACATTGTTGTCAATTTGTTCAGAATCCTTTGGATATTTAATACCAGTCAAGGGTACGTCCTCGACAATCAGTCCGACTGACTGGGATGCTGTGGCACAGTCGGATGAGGTATGGTTCTGATCAGTCAGGAGGTGCATTCTCCCGGGTTTTACCTTTTCTTTTTGAGAAAGGGTTGGTTTATCGCCAATTCACTGAGGCGCTCCTACCGGGAAATGGCGATGGATCTGCTAAGTCATTATTTAGCGAGTCCAGGGTGCACTACCTCTGGTGCGCTGGTCTGTCTATATTCACTTTCCGGCCTTTTGCCACATCTTCATAAGGTGGGAGAGAGGTTAATACCATGTTCAGAATTATTCTTGCTCTAGATTTAGGTTAATTGTTCTTAACCAGTTGTCATGTTCCCTTCTTGGAATGTTCCAACAATTTCTAGTAAAGAAAAGTTTTGAGGGTTTTATCGATGCTTAAAATGATTCTAACAAATATTTGCATAAAACACTAACATGATCTTGTGGATATATTTAATGTGTTCGCTTTTCATATTAAATAGCTTATTTCTTATCTATAGCCAGGACTTTAAAATATTTTATTGTAAAGTTCTTCTTATATGGAACATGCAATTTCTACGACGATAAATATTGATAAAATTGTAGGGATTACCCAGTGTTATCCGGATGTCATATATTTTGAAGATAAATAACTTTATTTTGTTATTCTCTACGGCGAAAACGAAAATAGTTTTGCTTTTGTAACCAGCAGTAGTGTTAAATAATAAAACATATGTCAATTAATTACAGAGCGCAACATTTTATACTCTAAAAATATGGAAGATTTTTAGATGTTTTCAACGCATCATCACTATATGCGGTTTATGCAGCATTCGCTTAAAAGTCGATTAATACATATGAATTTGATTATTTAATATATGAAGTAATGCGGACGTTTTTGTGGAGCTGTACACGCAATATAGTCTAGCTCTCACAAGCTCAATTAAATATTCGGTTTAGCTATACAAGATTGGCACATATTGCTCCACAATTTCTGAAGAAAATGTATTTAGAACTAATTTTATCGAATACATAGTTCATCTGGATATATATTTTATGGTTTTATACTGATATTAATACGAAGCCGGACTTAATATTCTCCTACACAAATAAGTAATCTCACTACTACTCTGCACACGCCGGAAAATCTTTCACTTAGATAACATCTTAGTTTCCCGCCATAAATGAAAATAATAATATCAAGATATACAATAAAAAATATAAGACTACAGTGGGAAAAAATACTGACAACGAATTCCCCGTATGAAACATCAAATGAACAATGGAAGAAGAACAAGAAATATATGTATGATCATCAAACGATTATGAATGGACCGTTATAAAATTGAAGCTCGTATTTATATAAATACAACAAGCAGAATCACAAAATCTTAAGTCTTAAGCAAAAATAAGGAGTAAATGCTGCTTGCATTTCGGGTGGCTATCCGACTAGTTTTAAAATGTTCAAGTTCAAAATATCTGAGAACATCAATATCTGTAACAACAATACCCATGCAAACCCTCCTGGCCTTCCCTAATTTGGTCGACAATCCACACGGCCTGCACCCCTAACGTTGCGTTCTTTTATAATGGAATGCAGCAAGTCGTTGAACGATGTCTTGCCTCGAGTCGGCCGCAGGTCAACACACAGCTGTAACATAACAATGGGTCAGTTTAGTTTTTATAGAGACTTCTCACTCAGGGCGACAACTTCTGATTATCCAACCAATTACTGATCGTTTCGTATTTCTCTAATATTTTACGATAGGTTAGAAAGCATTAATTTCACGTATGTGATAGGAGCACCCAAGGAAGCCATATTTAATTGTCACAGATAACACGATTATCTGGAATGGGTCAACGCATTCGGCAGCACGGTTAATACATCTCAATAGCGATTTGTCAAGTTCAGAAGTAAAATTAAAATTCTAAAACACACTGTATTTGTCTAATATATATTGCGTATTGACCATCATTTAATTTGTGACCCAGCTTGTTTTGCTAAAAATATTTTTTATTTAATTTAGCCTCACAATTAGTTGAAAATGAGTTTTCCAAAATTATTGTTTTGATAATTTAATCAGAATTTTACAGATGTCGATTTTTTACCAACCGATATAACTTCAGGGTTTTAAGAGTAAAACACATGTTTATAAGATCTATACTTACTTGCATTACCCTCTCATTCTTTCGCTGTCTCTTCTTCTCGCTTTAACGATGTTGATTATTGAAAGTGCATTAGAATTCATTGTATTAAACGTAAGTTGTCCCTTTTTTGGAGAAGAGTTCTAGTAAGCAAGGGAGATACTTAATCTGTAGTGCATTATTTATACGGATAAGTATACATATCTTATAAATAGGGGTTTACCCACAATTTATTTGTCTTATACATTTTTTCTTGTTTCTTTTTTATATATGTCCCCTTTTCGTCCAATTCATCCTTTTTTTCTTTTTTTACTTTTATTTCTTCTTCCTATGTAACATTTTGTTTTCCCTTTTCCGTGTTTTAACTTCATTGTCCCTATCTTTCTCTTTTTATAATATTCTTCCTTCTCTTCTGTCTCTTATCTTCTTCTTCTCCTTCGTCCCCTTTTTCGTATTTATTCTTTACTTTTTTCCTTTTTTTTTCTCCTATTTCTTTCTCAGCTGATAAACTACGTCCTTAACTTATTATTTCAACGGACACCTCTCCAATAAGAATTTAACACATAATTATTGTGATTTTCATTACATAATCAAACGCGTTTAGTTGACTTCTTCTTCCAAACCTTTTTCTTATTCTAAATATGTCTCATTTGTCTTGTATATTATGTTGCAACAATTAAAAAAAACTTACTATTCTAAATAGCTTTTTATCATCATCAGCGTCATCATAATCGTTGTCATCAATGTGCAACAACCTTATCATCGCTCTATTTATTTCGTTTTGTTACGATTTCATTAGGTGCTTTAACTACAGCTTATCAATAAATACAATTATTGAACCGTGAACCGCTTTCGTTTTGAAAGTTGATCCACAGAACGAAAAATTGTTCCGTTTGATCAAACATCCCGGGAAATCAAATCATTCCGAAATTCTGGTACTCAGAACAAAAGAAAATGTCGCGCAGATTACGAACATTACGTTTTGTTTTTCTTTTTCTTTTGTTTCCAAGGTATTTCGCTCACTTTTGGAGATAAATACCCAATCTTGTTGTGCGAACACATATCTTATATCATAAGCGCATTATCGTCTAACTTTCTGGGTTTTAGACATTCAGTATCTTTTTCTTTCGGCAGTATTTTTGTCTAGATTACTTGCACCGCATCTAATTTCCTGATAATACTAAATAGCCGTATCATATATATATATATATATATATATATATATATATATATGTGTGTGTGTGTGTGTGCGTATGTGTGTGTGTGTGTGTACTTTGACAAATATATATATATATACAGGTATATGCATACACATGCACACATACACACACATATATATATATATATATATATATATATATATATATATATATATATATATATATATATACAGGTATATGCATACACATGCACACATACACATATATATATACGAAACCAGTCAAAAGTATTTGGTCGCTCTCAATTTTTTTCTTATATTTTATATTAAAAGTGTTATTTTAAAAGGGAAAATTAAGCGCTATAATTGTTGTATCTATTATGCTTAATACAAGTCTTTCTATATTACATTACTTGTAAATTAACCCACAAAATCACACAAAATCACACAAAAACACCAAAATAGCCCCCTTTGGATTCTCTTACTGCTTCAAAGATTATAGGCATTTCCCATCAAAGACTTGAGGTAGGCTGAAAATAGTTCTGCTCAGTCTGCATGAGTTTACATAGATGAATCGTGGCCTTCGTAGGGAACGGTAAAACACTATATGTAGACATATGACGGTGGTAATATCTCTTTTAAATGATTTAATATTTGATTCAGTGATAGTTATGTATTTAAAAAGGATACTGATGTTTTTGTTCATGTCGTTTTTAAGCTGGATGTCTGATAGTTATTTGACGATAAAACTACAAAAACTCGTTTCGACTAAAATTCAAGATGGATGACAAACTTGTCTTGATAGGTAAATATTAAGTAAAAAGCAAACATTTGCTTGTTTTCCATCAAGTCAGAAATATTTTTCGCACAATAACACGTTTGTATAACATAAAACGTTTTGCTTGTACTGATACAAAATTCTAATTTGGTTTTGAACGTATATAAAATCTAACTTTTATGTCCACCTGTCGACATTATTTTTTAACAATTTGTTTGCAATAAAATATTATCGACAAGAAATTCCGTTAAAACTTGTTTCTATTTTGTATAAAAAGAATGTACAAAGTTTGTATTTGGTAGCAAAATGTTCTGTCTGTTTGATAACATTCTAAAATAGTTCAAATATTTGTGGGGCTATAAAAACCACAACGATTAAAACATTAAATTGAAGTTACATTTTGAATACTTTAAAAATAATTTTATTTCAGGACAAGAAATACAATTCAATCAGAGCGAAATGCTTGTATATTTATATATTTATTTCCAAATAGTGTTTAACTTTTTTTACACTTACAAAATTAATAATTTATTCATCGTTTTCATTTAAAATATGATGTATCGTTTGTTTTTAATTTGTTTGTTCATTTAATTACTATATTTTTGTTCGCTAAATTCATGATTACAGTTTCTTGGTCTTATACATTTAAATAGTATCGTTTCACAAATAAATCATTTAAAGTGTAGTATCTGTTCTGATACTACACTTTATCTTTTCTGTCCTCGGTCAGTGAAGGAGAAATTCTTCTAGATTGAGATAATTTTAATTGTTGTCCGAATTCAGTGCCCCTTTTAGGGAGCTGGATTGTCCCACATTAAAAATCGACATTGAGTCTGACTCTTCCCTTGTGAAGAGGCAGTAACTAGGAAAACACGTAATTACATAGATTGTAACTAACAATATTTCCTACAAAACAAATAGGTGGATATTGTAACTTTAAGAAAAGTATAATCGGCTTTGCTTGACTTTCCCTGTGTTTATTTTAATAGCTTCTATAAAGAAAATTATTTTCAGATTGTTCGCAAGCGAAATAATTTAAACAAAGTGTATTCTCTAAAATCCATGAAACAATATAATGTTCGTATAATTCGGATTATTTGGACTACTGTTCTTATCTTGTATGTTATTCTTACAACGTTTCGACCGATGAAACCGACAACCTTCTTCGGGTGTCGAACTTGGAAGGCTTTTCTGTCGACCTAGGGAATCTGCACAGAATTTCGAGCGCAACTCCACATTTAATCCACGGAGCTAGCATGCTCTCGTTCCGTCAGAAATGATCGGGTAAGAGTTTCAGTAGTATTGCCCACACTGAAGATTGAACCTTCAACTCCCAGAAGACTGCACCAAGAATTGAATTTTCCTTAGTACTTTCTCCGTTACGTCACGGGTCCTAGTGATTGCTGTGTTAGACAAGAAACACCTGAAGAAGGTTGGCGGTTACATCGGCCAAAACATTGGGAAAATAACATTCACGATGAGAACAGTAGTCCGAATAATACAAATTATACAAATTATCAATCTTCATCTAAAAAATTCAGAAACATAACATAATGTGTATTTACTTAAATGAAGCAACAATACATATCTTTACGTTATTTTTAAATTAATTCTTGTTTTTTTTTTAATTAATATTGAAAAAGTTCAGTTTCAGTATAAATAAGATCGTGTTTCTTTTATTCTTTTTTTTATTGCAATTTTTAATGTTTTCAAATAATTTTTACAAAAGCTTCCATTCATTATCGACAGCCTGATTTTTCGACATGTTCCGCTCGCACCAAAATATATGACGTCATTTTCGATTGAATAGGGCTTCTTAATGAGGGTCGTAGATAAACACATTTGTGAATTTATACACACATATCTATTTAACAAAATACGAAACACTTCAGATATTCGCACATACATGTTAACACCACACTATATATGATAAGTTTTAAATCAATAATTAATATACTTCATGTGTCTAAAATATACTTGCAATATTACACTTAAAACAGTTAATAAAAATGTATGTGCTCTGTGATTTGATTTAAGTTTATTTAGTCATTTTGTTATTAATAATCAATAGTTTTACGTATATGAGAAAGTGGTGATATTGAATTCTCTTACAAAACCGTCGCTATTCACAATCCACAACAGCAAGCTGCCATTAATAGACTGCCTCTCATGTACTAGACGCCATGATTTAAAAAAGTCACATAATATTATTTTTCAGGTAATATTTCATAATTAAAATAATTAAAATTTGCTGGAATATTTTTCAAATGAAAATTAAATATCAAATAAAAATGGAATTTCTACGTGATTACTTAAAACTATCAAATAATTCAAATAAAAAATCAATTTTTAAAATTTTAATTATTTTTAGTGTGCAATCTTCTATATCAGTTCGAACCCGTCTAAATTACACTTAAAACGTTGTTTATGGTCGTTTGGTACAAGAGAATCAGTCCACTGATGGCGGCTTACGGCTCCGAGTTCGGAATAGCGGCGAATAAGTAACATCATTCAATATTGCCGAGAAAGTAATTGGAGGAAGGGATGAATAGCTAACATGCATTTCCTTTTCTATTAAATCTAATTATGAAAATATAAGTATTTTTGTGTTAACATTTACAAATTCGTATTTTAATATAAAAAATACCAAACAAAATTTAAAGAATGTATACAGTAGGACAGCATTTTGTTTTTTATTATTTCTTTTAGGTCCATCTTTCTCGTATTTTTCATGGTGATACAAGATCAGGCTATCTAAAACTACTGGCTTCCTGACGTAAAATGCACCAAACATTGATCTTATTGTTCTACAAAGCGAAAAACAAAAACAAAAACAAAAATGTTCCTTTACAAAACAACCAAACCAAACACCATAAATCAATATTTGAATACATATAGAACTTGAAGCATGAACACTTTTATCAAAATTACCGAATTTAGCATTAAATAACTCGAAAAGGTTGGATATACCGTAAAATAAAAAAACTAAACACTATGAATACATATTTGAAGATACAAAAGACTTTTACCAAAATGACCGGATTTGGCATTAAATAACCGTAAAATGGTAGATATGCCGTAAAACAAAACAAGCAAAACAACCAAATGGTATTCGACAAGATTGTCTCCCTCCCGTCCACAGATGCCAACTATGGAATGGTTGATATAAACTAAAACCCTTTCTGCAATTCAATCATTTTCAGTAGAATTAAACTTCTATTTATGCCTAACACCAAATTTCAGTCATGAATGTCCAACAGTCTTTGTGTTATGACATTCAATGATCATAAGCACGCGTGGATATAACATACAAAATTGTTAGTATCACACTCTTCTTTTGTCACTTCTCTAATTTAAGCTGTGATGGCAGATCAGCAATAGTTTGGGGTTATGGTTAGGGACACAAACGTACGCACTGCAGAGTAAACAATATTTTTAAATCGCTTAATGTGTGGAAGCGAAACATATTAGGCAGTTTGTTCAAGTAAAAATGTTGAATAGTAATATAGCGAATCACCTTGACTCCAGTTCTGATTTGTCAATTATTAATCTTCAGACGTGGATAAAAATTTGAAACCAAATGTGTCACTGAAGAATAAATAGTATTCGAAGGTGAACTAATAACTACAGTTACAAGGAATAACTTTAAAATTGAAAATATTTGTCATAAACAATTCAATTAACATTGTGTGAATAGATTGGGGGAAAAGTACCAATTATCGGATATGTCTATACATTTTTTCTGTAAGTATAAAAAGCTTAAATGCGGAAGCAGGAGGACTAAAAATGAAATATTAAAAGAAATCTATTCGGAGGTTTTCTAGGTGGATTAGAAAGATATAGAAAAATTACCGACAAAGTTGAATTAAAAATATATATGCAACTATTGTCTAAAAAAGCAATTAGCGTCATTAGCTAAAATTGACAAGATAAGTTCTGATAGACATTATCTTTGAGATAACCTCACAGTTAAAAACGAGGGGGTTAAATTTAGGGTAGGGTAAGGTCCATTCCAGATGGCATATACAACACACTGCTCCCCCCCCCGCAAATTATTGGAATGACGATAAAACAAAGAATGTTGGGCATTCATGGGTGGAACCTTATTGACAAGTAAATCATAGACTGAGGTTTATTTGTACTAAATATGATCGGAATGCAGACACCTGTTTAGACATATAACGGCTCTTAAGTGTAGCTAGACACTAATTTTCAATAATTTCTTCCTTTTATAATAAAAAAGATTTTTATTTTCAAAAAAACAAATATTAACAATATTTGTTCATTGAAAATCAGAATCTTTCTTTTTAAAAACTGGTAATGAAATTAATAATTCTGTATCCAACTTAAAAGTAATCAGTACTTCTGCAGTTTACGGACTTTGCTGAAATAACAATGTTATTATTTAGCAACTCATTCCTTACATGGGGAGGGGAGCTTTGTTAAATATTCTGTATTGTCACCTAAAATTGAATAAACAAAAGATACTATAAAAATTGAATTTAACTTGAAAATACTATCTAAAAAATAATACGGTCCCTTAACTGTAGAAGTACCAAGTAATTACTTTATTTTATTTTATTGTTTTTAAGTACAAATTTCTATATCTCTGAACAATTTTATAGTATTTATATATATATATATATATATATATATATATATATATATATATATATATATATATATACTGCAACCAGCGATAATAGCTTTCTAATAAAATTAAATTCATCATTCTGTTAACTAATTTCAGAAATTCTGATAACATTATTTGATTCATTTACATATTGTGAATATTTTTTTCTTATTTAGAGGTGCCCAGGAATAATAGATTTCGTTTACTTCTTAACAACACTGGGACGTTTAAAATCACTAAGGGAGAAAAAGTTATGATAAAGGAAACAGCTAAAGTAACGATGTAAGTGTCCAAAAAGTAAGTTTTCACATGGATACTGTAAAAAGATTTTTGAAAGATCCTTCCAAAGGAAGAAACTATCAGATACAAGATTGTCACAAATAAGGACTTGAGGAATATTAGTCGTCATCTCCGTAGAAAACCTGGAAAATCATGAAAATCAATTTTCAAAGTAGCTGCGTGTCCTGACGTATAAAAATCAACAAGAAATGCAATTCTTCAAACAATTGCTTCTGTGAAAGTTCTACTTACAGAGTCTCCTTTAACACCAAGACACAAACATTTAAGAATGGAATGAGCAAAGAAATATATGAAGAGACCCGGCCAAACCTTGAAAGACCTGATGGCTCGACGAAAGGATAAGGTTTATTCCGCAGATGAGAATCACCATAATTTTAAACAACAACAACAACAACAGGGTAGAGGAGACATTATATGGACGGGTATCATTGGAGATAGGCGTGTTGGCCTGATAAGAGTACCCGAAGGAGTAAAAATTACTTTCTTTTGGTTATTGGTTGCTCCTTGCTATGTAAAACTGTTATGACGACGGACTATAGCTGTCCGTCTCCCGTGCGACCGGCGTGAATGATTATCTCTACACTGTTGAATCCGCAAAGATGAAACGTATACTTCTGTAGATCATATTTAAATATTTACGATTAAAATAATTATTTCTAGCCCCTTCTCAGCTTGACGCTTTAATGCGTAAATAAAAGAAGCTGCCAAACGCTATAGTGCATGTACCTTAATGTTGAACACTGTAGTTTTCCGCATCCCTAGACACATAAAGGGTTCATTTATCATCTCGTTTGTAGCTATTTACGGTAGCCCTATTGGTTAACGTGATCGGAATGGGAGTTAGATACGACTCTTTTCCCGGGATTCGTATCATGCGACTGGCGTGAATAGTTATCTCTACAAGGATGAAACGTATATGCATGTAGATAATATTTATTATTAAAATAATTATGTATATATCGTTAATGTATTTCCTGGAATTGGGCGCATCCGTTCGTATGGCGTCTAATTGACGTTTTCTTGTTCATTTGTTCTTGTTACCTTAAGATTATTCGAGAACGTTCGTAATAGATATGGAACATACATTCATTTTTTCTGAGTTTAACACTAAATAAAATGATTAGAAACATTGACAAAATTCAAAAGGAAAATTAAGAAGATAAATTCTGTTATTTTTTACAATGTTTGCTTAAATTAAAACAATGCTGCCTAAATACACGCAATGTATATGTTTTTTATAAATATTTATATATATAGAAAGAATTGAATTACATTGGAATCGTCTATTCTGTGTTTTGAAGTTGCACTTTAACTTTAGAAGAGGTAATGGACACATTAAAGCGAGAATGGCAAAGGAAATGTTACCAAATAGAAAATTTCTCAATTACAAAATAAGGGCAAAATGACGTAACCATATTTGCAAACCAATCTCATAATAGGCAAGGAAAATTGGTAGATATTTCGAATATCTGTCATGACAGACCCTCTATCCTCCCTATCTCTATATATCTCCCTCTTTCCCCGTCTCTGCATCCTCTTTTATCCCTTTTTTGAAATTATTTACATGATTTCATTCCTCTAAAAACTTCTTATCTCATTCGCTGTTGTTTTACGTTATTCATCTTTATTACAAGCATTCATGTACATGTGAAAAGTGTGCACGGTAACAATATAACATCGTCAAGGTTTTAATAGTATATAGATGTTCCAAAATATGAATATAATCACATCTAAATCTCAATAAATATTATCACAGAACACTTTTTGTTGTTTATGTGGTGGACCTAAAGCGCCGAAAGAAATAACACGAACAAAAGGCACTTAACAAGAATTTTTATTATCAGAAAGTACGGAAGGAATGGGTTGACAGAGGCTACTTCTCCACATTGCTTCTCTTCTCACTATTTATGATTGGGTCATGAAGATTTTATTCATAGGGTCAAGAAGTTCATAGAGTGAGGGAATAAGGTAGATCCCTATCACTGTTCATATATACAGTGTCGCTGTATCACAGCTCTTCAGTGCGACTAAAGATGTGAGCACTTCAAGGTGAGTGTGAAACCGGATTGTTTGTTCGATATTCCGAGCTTTTATCGACTGTACCATCGGCGCAATCACACAACATACATCTATA
>OY744515.1:233755437-233790437 GCA_963556195.1 Sepiola atlantica | reverse complement strand
GTCCGTATATATATATGTATATATATATATATATATATATAGAGAGAGAGAGAGAGAGAGAGAAAGAGAGAGAAAGGGGAAGAGAGATAGAGGTGAGATACCACATTCTATACGGTTTCAATTTCAAGAAAGTATGCTTTTATCTTGTATAGATGAGAAAGAATCCGTTTCTGAAATCTATCAGGCCTTACTTGAGTCGTGATAATGCTTGCTTCTTGCTCACGACCGCAGGAAACACGTATGGAAATCACACGCATAAAAGAACATGCTCTACTCAATTGTTTTGGTTCACTGGGGAATTGAACATCAGGTCGATAAGGTTATCGTTTTTGAATATACGACCGGTTGGTCAACGTATGAATGGATTGAAAATACGGACCATTAAAAACTTTGGAATGCCCAAGAGAAATACAGATCTAATGTGTCGGATATCATAATCTTCTTTATACATTCTTGCTTCGAAAAATAAGATTAACACTATATGCATATGTAAACAAATTATATACATACAAGACGTAACCATGAACCACTATTTGTTCTTATTACTTTTATTCAAAAAGTCATGAACTATAACATAGCTGTTAAGATAGCCTTCTTGAACAACTAAAATTAGTCTGTTTACGCCTACTTTACCATAGTTCCTATTATTATTCGTCTTCTTGTTATCATTATTTTTTTCATTAAAATCGCTTTAGACAAGGCATGCATTTTTTTCAAATAAAAATCAGGAAGAACAGTCACCAAAAAGACGACCAAAGAGATCAGTCTTATTCTTTAAAGATGAAATAACCCGAAGACAATTAACAAGAAGATAAATAGCAGACTTGCCATTATTAATAATACTGTTGTAGATTCTCCAAAAATCACGAGAGCCAACATTTTGAGATGAGATAGAGTCACAAATCTTTTGAGAGTAGCTATACTTAGCTTCAGAGATTGCTCTCTTGAAGGCATTACTAGCTCTTCTGTAAGATTGTCTATAATTCGCAGAACCATCCTTACGATACTGATTAAAGTAATGGTTACGATGGGCAATAGCAGAAACACAAACAGATGAACACCATGGAGGAGAATGAGGTTTGGTTTGAAACTTACGATGATAAATGAAGGGGTCAATTCCAACAAGAAGCCAGTAAGTAACCTCCCTAGCAGCATCATTAGGAGACATACCAAATATAAAACGCTATGGAACGTCACATAGGAAGCGGCAAACCCCATCCCAATCAGCTTCTTTGTAGTTGGACGTTTTCCTATAGAAGAGACAGTCGATAGAAGACTTCACCGAAAAATCAACGTTGTCTGTTATTGTTCTTAATCTGAATGACAAATAAGCCCCATGAGAATTAAAGTACTCTCCCAGTTTTGTCATCCTCCTAAACTCTTCCAGACCACACAAAATTCAATATCTGTTTTGCAATTAAACAATATATGGTAGAAATGAACTTCAGTCTATGTCTGACTTGTCCATCAATTTCAGTCGTAAATGTCCAACACACGTTTTATCGTCGTTCAATGAGATTGATGAAACACTTTAGTGATTATCTCATCAGGCGGAGATGTAATCCTAAATTGGCCTTACACTATTCGGACCGTAACTCCCTATATTTGGGTGTCTGTCGGATAATCTAAAAGAGAGTGTATATTAAGAATCCTCAGACTATTTCTTAACTGAAAAAGTGAAGACAGACAAAATAATGACACTGCCAACAGAAGAGGGTGTCAGAGATATTGGTAATTTCTCACATCGTATCTAGGTGTGCTTTTACCTGAACAGCGATGAAATAAAAACTGTTGAACATTCATGAATGAAACTTGGTGGACAGGCCATGTATAGAATGAAGTTTAATTTAACCAAATATGGTTAAAGTAGATTGTGATTTTTATTTTCAATTTCATGGATGGCATTTCTTTGCGGTCATTCTTTGCTCAAGAATAATTTATTTTATTTTTTGTTTATTGTAAAATATATTCTTGAAATCCTATTATTTATTCGCATCTAAAACTATAGAAAACAATGTATACTCCTAAAAACATTGTTTTCTTTATTATTTTATATTGAAGTAAATATATCCTCGTCGACATTTCCATTTCCTTGTTTTCATGATTTGAGAGAAGTGTAACTGGCAGTGTTTCCCGCATTGTATTTTTAAACACCTTCAAATCTGACACAGAAAATGTCAAAACAAGAGCGTGGACAATTTTTATTTTTAAATAAAATAATTAAGTTTGCTTGACGGGCATGTTGTCAATCCATAGAAGCCATTTTACATTTTATGACGGAAACCCATACAAATATCCCGATTGATGATGGGTCCACAACAAGTTAAGTATAATTCAACAAATAAAAGCGGATTTGTGAAAGTTCAGGATTTAAAAAAGTATTATTTTTCTGATATGTAAAAAGAAACCAAAAAATATCAGCCAAGTTTAAACGAGAAATTTATGAAAGTGTGAGGTGTGAGGTGAGACCACACTCCTTGAAGGCAAGCTATCATGAGCTGTTTTCCTAAAGTTAACTAAATAAATATAAAGTTTTCCTTATAATAAAAAAAAGTTTAAGCATACGAAATAAATCAATTTGTTGATCCTATTGAGGTCCCAAACATCTTAGTTACGTGCCTCCCACAGTAGCAAGTGTGGCACAACGTCGGAAAGTTAGGAAAACTAGCTCCTTTGAAAAAGGACTCAGCTCGTGTAAATATCCAAGAACGGACCAGTCGATATTTCCCGGTATGACCGCCTCATGCGATCAGCACCATCCCCATCCGAAGGTGGAGATAACGAGTGGGAGGATGGCATCCTAGAAACGACACGAACTAAACCATATTCTGATAAAGATAGATTTCTAAAGAGTTACCAGAAAGGGGAACACATATTTGTATTGAAAGAAAAAATACTCCTGAGGGTGCAAGATATTCTTACAAATTATTTGTTTGCTATACCTTTTTGGGAAACGTCCCTTTTTTGCTATCTTCTCAATTCACCTTTCTATAAAGACATTCTATAGAAAGAAACTACATTATTAATATAATATGAATATAGATGTGAAATTATGTTAAACATTTCACCTGATAGTCCCCAAAAAACCATCTTATCTCCTAATTCTGTTTTAAAAACTATTTATGAATTTATCTGTTTCCAGCTTTAAAAGGTTCTACGCTTTTGTTTTTCTTTATTTGGTCGAGCAATTTATTTCAATTATATATTACGTTATTAGACAAAAATCAATTGCTTAATAGATCTATTAAACCTCCAATGCTAATAGCTTTCCAATTGAATTGGTTATGTCTACTTTAGATGCCAACTCGGATCTGTTGAGTGTAATAGCGTATTACTACTGTTAGAAAAGGTATGAGTGTACAATCCCCGATTCATAGATTAAATATCTACTTGCTTTCATTTAATCCTATACAATGAGTATGTTACACCTGAAATCGTGTTTCCTCATACTATAACATTAAAAGTCGTGATATGTTACACCGGAGTTATTTTCGACATTAGATAACATTAAAAGTCGTGATACATCGTAAGAAAACAAACACAAAACAATCTAAAACATGTTATAAATATAAAATTACAATCGATATTTTAAAGAGATTCACTAGTAAACCATAATTAACTCTCATAATAGTTTTCTAGTTTTATTATATTGGGAGATAGTTAAATATTCTAGAAGCTAGTAGCTATATTAGCGGTTAGGTTATGGGACAGAAAATGTTATAGACGAGGGATCATAAAGTCACTGGTGACTGGAAATTCAGAATCGTGAGTACGAACGTGTATGATAGAGGTAAGGAGAAGTAGAGTATCATATAAAGACGAGAGAATTCTGGGAGAAGAATCGGGCATTCTTAAAGTAGCGATGACGAGTATTGATTTACTCCTCTCCAGGAGTTAGGCACAAGGCCAGTTTTTATCTTACTCCCACAAGTAAGATGTGACCCAAGGTCAGGTCGGGAAAGTGGGGTTTAAAAATTGCCTGGACAGCCTCGTCGGCATTACCCGGTAGGAACGCCTCAGGCAGTAAGCAATAAACTTACTCCTCCCCAAAGAGGGGAGGCAAAGCCTGGGAAGGTGGACCTTCCAGAACTGCACAGGACAGACCCATTGACCGGCGTAAATCAAGATCTGAAGGCCAAGACAACACCAGTATGGGGTGCAGTATCCATCGGAACAGATACTACACTTACGTGTTAATATGGGTTAAAGAACTTGTACGCTTAATAATCTCTCTGCTTATGATCCGATCACAATTCTGGGATCAAAATGGCCGGAATTAATTAAGTAATTGTAATATGATTAGCAACGGATCTTTAATTGCCCGCTTTTCAAACGGAAAGAATGTCTGACGGCCTCTGATTTCCAATGCTCTTTTTACACAACAGATATAGTCAGGCATGCTCGCTAGAGGTATCCTCAGTTATGGAAAGAACAGCCGAAGCTAGGTATATTTTTTTCACTTGCCAGAGTTGACTGCTCAATTGCTATTAGATAATTGAGAAATTTTACAACGATCGATTTATTTCTCTTTGTCATCCGTGTCGACAAGTTGATCGGCGAACTTCCCGAAATCTTTGAACAGGAATGACTAAGTATTTATTTATATATTCTATCTTTATTATTTTCCGAAATCTTTGACATAATGAGGTAATAATTTGGATGTAAAGGGGTAATTGATACCAAACATCTAGACACTATTAAGTTTAAGACTCTCAAAATGTATATTACAATTGTCCACAGGAACCAATGCATGATGGTTAATAGCGTTGGTGTATGTAAATAAATAGTTCTAGCTGGAGGTTGAAGAGTCAAAAAGTATTTCTCATATGACTATAATTAAAACAAATCAATACTATATATAAATTAGCACTGTATATATAACTTAGGTTTATATATATATATATATATATATATATATATATATATATATATATATATATATATATATATATAAAAGTTGGTGAAAGAGCTCGATTATTAAGAAGAAATGTAATTATTTATATAAGTATTATAGAATATTAATGACTTACTCTTCTGTAATTACATACTATATATATATATATATATATATATATATATATATATATATATATAATATTTATAAATAAATATTAAATTATTTATACCTACAGACGCTAGCGTTTCAAGCTTATTGCTCTCATCAGTGCAGGGGAGTAACAATTTCAGACGGTCGAGAGGCGCTAACCCGGTACACAGAGTCAGCTATATCCACTCGGCCCACAGAAACTGTCACGTAATTTAGGGAAATTAAGGCCTATATGTACCTAGAAGCGGGCACAAATAGAAGACTAGTCGAGAGTGTTCAGTCGAAGTTCTCAGAAATCAAGGTGCCCTTTACTGGGCCTATATGAAATATATACATATTCGAATATTCTATTAGAGTTGTCCTTTATTTCTCAAACGTTGAGTTTGTAAAGAAGTTAAGTACATTAATTTCCATCTTCCCATTTGACAAGTTTACTATGTTACAGTATATCTTACTTGTTGTATCTTGGTCTGACCAGATATGAGGAAAAAAATTCATCTAGTGTGGTGAAGTATCGATGTAAGTGTTTTGACTTGAGTAAACATCACTAGGTAAATGTGCACCATTCCTCGTGCTGAGGGGGATCTTATTTATGCTGCGAATACTATGTTTTGAATACTTGGTCAAGGTTTTCTTGCAGGGTGAAGTATCCTCATGTCAGGTTTCCCGACAAACCCGTGTATAGAGAGACCGAAGACACTCGAGAATAGTTTCTAGTATGTAATTCAAACTCTCTCTCTCTCTCTCTCTCTATATATATATATATATATATATATATATATATATATATATATATATATATATATATATGATAATCTCATAAACTAATGAATGAGTCATCATGGTTTTTGGAATATATATTTTCAGAAACACAGTGAGTAACATGGGCACATTGTTTTTTGTAAACTTTACCATTAAACTCGCCCACACCCTACTTAAGCTTTTTAAATGAGTTAGATAGAAAACATTAATAGAGAAAGGGATTGCTCTACATAAAATTTGAAGTTATGTTTAGTAATACATTTAAAAAGCATCGATGTGCGTCAACGTTAATAATATTTATGTGCTGGAAAAAATCCGAAACTATTCAACTTATTAATTATGGTATGTGTATTAGAATAAATCTTCAAACGCGGTGAGTAACGAGGGCACATTATTTATTTTTCCTAAATTCTACCCTTTAACGTAGGTGCCACCGAAACCGTAGTAAAGGCCCAAAGAAAGAAACACATTAAAATGTAAAACTAATGCTACATTTATTGCTTATAACCGTCCTGATACATGCCATGTGACAGGTATTTTACTAGTATATATATATATATATATATATATATATATATATATATATATGATATATACACACACACATATATATATATATATATATATATATATATATATATATATATATATATTAAAACGCAATATATTATTCGTAAGACATTAATAATACATTAGTCGTAATGGAAAATAGATCTTAATAACCATAAACATAGAATTTTGAATGGCTACATAGATGTGAACGTACTTCAAGCTTTAATTTTCTTTAGGCGACTGACTAAATCTTCCATTTTAGATTTTATTTTTTTAATATATCTTGCACCTCCTGTTTTTTCTATCACATTACATCTAATTATTTGCTCTCTATATATAGTATATCCTTACTTATTAATTTATTTGGAATCATATTCAAGAGCAATTAGAACCGTCTATTTTGTAGGTAACTCCATCTCAGAAATGTAGTTCAATTTGAACATACAACATGTTTTCAGTTCCTATACAAACGTGCTAATAGACACCCATAGTAGTCAAACAACAACACAAATACATATACAAATTCAAAAGATATTGTTACGTACAAAGATTAACTTAGGTATACATCAATTTACACACAAACATGCATAGTATTTGAGGCTCAAATACAATCTTCAAACAGGAAACTATGAAATTAACCACAGCCAAAATAATTACTTTCTATTTCTTTCGCAAATATCTAAGTTTATATCCAAAGTTAAAGTAGATAAAATTACTCAGCAATCCTTTATTCGAGGGAGAAATAAAGGGGAGTACATAAACAGAGAACTGAAAACAGGCCGAGGGGGATGGCAACAGCATAAGAGAGCAGTGAAGTACATGGAATAAATTAATCAAAATTGCATTTACCAGGAGGCTTCACTGCAACTACTCAAGAGTGACAGATTGTGGTTGATTTCCGTGATTATTATATATCACATAATCACAGACATCTACCACAAACCCACAGACACCCAACAATATCTCTATTTTAGAAGCCATCACCCCAAAAGCTGCCTAAAATCTATACCCTACTCCCTAGCACGCAGAATCTGTACTATAGTCAGTGACAAATACCTCCGGATTGTCCGACTGGAGGAAATACGGAAAACTTTAACAAGAAGAGGATACTCGCTACAAATAATACACAAAAGTATAGAACTAGCAGAAAACATTCCATTAGAACAATTACGAATCCCCAAAAAACGAAACAAAGAACAAATATTAGCATACATCTCTACACACAACTAAAACAATCCAGAATTATTCACAGAAAAAACAAGAAACCTAACCCTACTCAACCATAACAAGAAACTAAACAACATATTAAAAAAAAGAAAATAATAAAAAGCAAACGACAACCAAAAAACCTCAAACAAATTTTAACCTCATCCAAACTCAACAAACACAAAATACAAGGGGTCAAAAATGCAACAAGGAAAGATGTGGGGTCTGTGACATAATAATAGAGGGGAATTCATACACATTTAAACACTCAACACAAACATTCACAATAAAAAAGACCTTAACTGCACCTCCAAGAACGTTGTCTATGTGCTAGAATGTACAACATGTAACAAAGCTTATATAGGTGCGACCAAAACATTTAATAATAGAGTATCTTTACATGAAAGCAACATTACAGAAACCCGTAAATTATTCGTCTACTAACATGTGCACTCATGCAGCGGAGGAAAAATTTAAAATAATGCCAATTTTCCAAAGCCAAAATTACACCTACTTACTAACACAAGAAAAAAACTTCATATTTAAATTTAATCCAGCATTGAACAGATCATAACTCTAACAACACACACTTTTATCTACCTTTCTTTACTTCTCTATACGCCTGTGTGTGTACACACATATGTGTGTGTGCATGTTTGTGTGGGTGGGGGGTGTATATGTCGCTCACCTATGTACAAGATTCAGAAGTGACAACACGCGTGCGCGCACACACGCACACGCACACGCACACGCACGCGCGGTCAAAACAGCCTTCTTGGAAACAGGGGGCAATAAACAGTAATTAATTTCAAAGGAAAATCTACGCACCCCAACAAATCAAGATGATCGATAAAATAAAGGTAAAAATAACACGTACTTAAAAAACACACACGACTTTGACCAAGAGAAGCAGGAAAAATAAGAAATAAAAACTAAAAACTAAAAATATAAAATTATCAAAACACTTACTCACACACCCGCAAACCCACGCATGCGCAAAAACGTCAAACAATAACCAATTTCCTTAAATGAAACAACAGTCTTTAAAATCGAAAGACATTTCTTCAAATGGATTTACATATCTGATGAGAGCGAACCACCGCTTGAAAAGCGTTATATAAAATTATAAAATGATAAAATAACAAAATGATGAAATAACAAAATAATAAATACATGTTGAAAAAAAACTTTTACAAATGTTGGTAGCCTTACTCCTTTATATATATATATATATATATATATATATATATATATATATATATATATATATATATATATATATATGTGTGTGTGTGTGTGTGTGTGTGTGTGTGAGTGTATAAGCATCAGCACTGAGAAATAAAGAATAAACCAGAAAGACAAATTAATAAGAACAGAGAAAATAAGAGAAGGTCCTGATTTGCATCGAAGGCACTTCATCAAGAAATATTTGTTAGAATTATGACTGTATTCATTTTTTTGCTACTATTTTCAGTCTTTCTGGTTTAATAAAAATTAATGATACCTATATATTCTGTCTTATTATCATCCTTTAAATATGCCACTTACACCCACATACACATATACATACACATACACACATAAATATATATATGTATATATACATATATGTGTTTATATATATATATATATATATTTATATATATATATATATATATGTACGGCTAGTACGCCTTCTTTCATCCAAATTTTCAGATATCGCCTCGAGTGTTATCTCACCAGTTCCATATGCTCGCACAAGTTAGGCCAGTTTTTATATTGGATTCCTTCCGAGAAAGCTTCGTTTATGCAAGCATATGAAAAACTTCTGAGACAACACTCAAGGCGATACTTGCCTCTTATTTACAACCATATATATATATATATATATGTATATATATATATATATATACATATATATATATATTAATATATATATACATTTTCATTTACATGTACATTCCAATATATAACTATAAACATACATACACTCTTAAACATAAACGTATATACACACATGCATGTATTTATACGTGTAGGCATGTATACATACATATATATAAGGTAGATCTTGAATTGCCAACTAGACACCATCCTCGAGTGTCTTTCGCTCTCTATACAAGGTTTTATTTACGACACTGTTTTACACTAGCTCATACGAGGAATAGTGCACCTTTTCTAAGTAATGTTACCCCGAGTAACAGCACGTAACTGGAAACTCTACAAGACTAGATGAATTCTTGTCCAGGAATCCCGTAATACCAACAGACCAAAACAAAAATATAGTATAACATAGTTAACTGATCAATAGGGGAGAGGAAAATTAATTTCCTTAACATTTTTACTAAATTAACGTTTGACAGATAAAGGAAAACGTTAATGGAATATTCGAATATCTATGTATCTCATATATTGATCAAGTGTGGAAAGGACGTCTTGATTTCTGAGAACTTCGACTTAAGTAAAATGAAACAGAAAAATATATATTCATATATATATATATGCAAAATATAGGCATACATGTACACATATATACATATATTTACATGTTAATATATAGTATATAAATATACAGGGTGTTTCAAAAGTCTTGGGAACATTACAAATGCGTATATCTCATGAACTATTCCAGGTAGAAAAATAGAAACTGGTGCCATTTTAAAGCTTGCTTAATCAAGTTTTTGGTCATACTAATGATTTCCGTGTTATCTTTCCAGGTGCAGTAATGGCGTTCTCTAAACAAGACAAGGCATTTTGCGTCCTCCAATTTGCAAAGACTGAATCGTGGACATGTGTTCAGCGTGCATTTCGCAGGAAATTTAAAAAAGAAGCCCCTGAAAGGAAATCCATTGTCAGATGGCATGCTAAATTTGTGAAAGATGGGTGTTTGTGCCCAAGTAAGCGAACAGGTCGCCCTTCAACTTCAGAAGATGCAGTTGAGCAAGTTCGGACAGCCTTTCAGCGGTACCAATTTCATTTTTCAACTCCTAAGAGTTTTTGAGTTATTAAAAATCGTTATGTTCCCAAGCCGTACTACGGAGTTTAGCCGAATCGATATCATGTTGCTTTTATATATACTAACGAGTCATCGTTTATCAAGGCCCAAAACCACTCGAAGATAAGGATTACTGAGTTTATCACGTGGACAGTGAGATAACACAGGGAAGGATTGGTAAATATGCTTAAAACTGGGTAGACATGTATTATTCAAAAGAACGGCTAAGGAAGAATATGTTAACATGAAACTTCAAAAGGGGCCATGTTGTATTTAGCTTGGAAGCAGCCCCGTAATATTGTTTTCCGCTAACGGGTAGTTTTTGGAAATAAACTTTGCTCATAGACTTTACGTTTAGTTTTTAGGACACAGAGAAAAGAAAGAAAAAATTATTTACAGTGGTTGTAGTTAGACGAGTTATTCTTGTGAATGTTTTACAAATGAGGGGTAGATTTAAGCTCATTCGAACACTTGCCATGAAAATAACGATAGAGTAGAGAAAAACTAGAAACAGCAATTCCGAAGCATATCCAAAGACGTTGGCATTAACTCATATTCAACTATATTACCGACACGTCCTGAATAGAACTGTGAGATTCTTGCTGAAATGGCTAGTATTCAACATGAAACAGTTACGACCCAAACCCTGGAATCAGAATGAGCTAAGGATTCCCCGGCTAAAATGAATAGAAGAACCGAAAAATAATCCTTTATTTATGTGCATTCCAGGGCAGTAAGATCTGACACAAGGTAACTTTATTGTAGGAGAACAAGATCTCGCGAAGGGACACTTGCGACATTATAAAATTAGCTGTGAATTTTACTATACTTATTCTCAGGTAGGGAATCATCGAGCAACAGTCAATAAAAATACTTCTTTTTCGACAGAAGGGATACTGCATAGAAAGATAACCTAGGGTCAAGTAGAACCATATCTCATTGCGACCAACAGGTTTACCCCGGCTGATATAGAAAACAAATATAAAAAACAAAATCCAAAATTAGTATCTCTCTGCTTGCCGTCACTTTTTATCGATCCCCTTATTTATCATTAATTATCAACCTTTCTCTCTTTTTTTAAACATAGTTCACCCCAAACAAGGCAGGCCACCACTGTAGACGTAAGGGGCTACTGAGAAAAAAGAAAAGGGTAGAAGGTTGGGGGGTCCACCTAAATTGGGATCTGCGCAGAGAGATATCTGTTTACATTAGTTTTAAATTTCTGCATGTAAGTACTGTCGGGGAAATAGGTAGCAGGGAGGAAGTTCCAGAGGCCAGCAGCACGAGGAAAGAAGCTATTTGAGTATAAAGCTCTCCGGCATCTGGGGACCTCCACAGTGAATGAATGAGATTTAGTTGATTGTCGAGTTAGTCTAGTGAATTTACGTTGAGGGGGCACGAGAGTAGCCAATTCATCGAAGCATAATCCATTGAAGTATTTGTAAAACAAACATAAGGATACTACATTGCAGCGATGGGACAGGGACTGGAGCTTGGTTGACAGTGTGGGACCTATTAGGTTGGCGACTCTTTTTTGGACCTTGTCAAGGAGGGAGAGACTAGTAGATGATGCACCAGCCCAGATGTGGCAACAATACTCGCTCTCTTTCTTTCTCTCTCTCTCTCTCTCTCTTTTCTCGATCTCTTTCTGCTGTAAAGAGATAAGGAAGGAAGATAAGCTGCGACGTAGAATAATTGGTTAACTTACCGTTAATTAACAGAAAGAGTGATACGTTAGATTGATAGACCGTGTATTAAATTAAAAACGGTTATGATCAACCAACTTACAGCGGGAGAGGGTGAAAGGGATAATTACAAATGTAGAAAAATCAATTGATCAATTAATTGCAAATTATGGCTAATTAAACGAATTAAAATGGAAGTTATTAAAAAGCATAACTCGAGATTAAACCTGTAGAATATTTTCGCATGTGTGATTAAAACATATAGATAAAAGCCTTGGAGAAATAAACATTAATTTACTCAGCTTTAGTTGTAGGCATATATTTATATTATATGCATCGATGCAAATGACTGATAACTCGTGTTCGATTGAATTGATTGAATTGTTTTTCAATCTTCCGAAAATATTAAATAGAATATACTTCCACTTGATTATGAATGTCCGAAGTCAATCAAGTGAGTCGCATACAATTTGTTTTACACAAGGGCAGATAATTCAAATATTTAAACAGTTAGTGATTAACAGGTTGCTATCTATCTATATATCTACCTATCTATCGTTTTTATTTTTTTAAAGCATAGAAAACTGCCGAGATTAATGTTATTATATAGATAAAGTAAATAAATAAACAAAATAAGCAAATATATAAAAGATTAACTAAATAAATAAAAATATAAAGATACACAAAAAATATTTTTAAGTATATTTTTAATATATTGAAAAAGTACTTTTAGTAAATAAATAAATAAAATTAAAAATAATAATAAAGTAACAGTTAGAATTGAAAACACAAAAGCAGAATAGAACTAGAGAAATAACAATTTGAATAAATTGAATCAAAGAAAAAGTGAACGTTAAATTTAAATCAGAATAAATATCAATCAAGATAACAATGAGTGTGGCTAATCTTGAATTTTTACTTTTGAAAAATGTAGCAAAAACATTGCATTTAGCTACTTTTGAATATTTATTTTAGAAATGATTAACACAAACACAAATTAGCGAACTGGTATTGTAGTAATAGCGGATTGCTCTTCCACGAGTCTTCCATAACAAGTGTATAAGTTTGGGCAGGCTGTCTTTCAGCTTCTCACATTGTTGCGGAGTGATATTTTCCTATTCTTTTTTAGTGCCTCCAAGAGTGACTATTTTGTAGAAAATTTTCTATCACCCAGTTTTCTTTTAATTATTATTCAGAAGTTCTCAGTGGATTTAAGATCAGGACTTTGTCCGAGTCAAAATATAGTCTGAAAACAGTTATCATTAAACAACATTGTGGTCAATGTAGCCGCGTAAGCTTAAACATTTTTTTTCCGGAATATAAGTAGGAAACAATTCTTAAACTATCGGAATTAATCCTTTTCCTAAAATACAGATGCATTCTCTGAACTCGCCAATAACAAGTGATAAAAATAAACCCCAAATGATAATCCTCTATTTCCATGTTTACCTGTTGTTTGAAGACATTCAATCCTGAAATTCCACCTGTTCTACGAAGACACTGTTCAAGGGCATCACTCACAAAAGATAACCGCGAATTGTCCAACAATATAAATCTCTGAAACCATTTTGAGATTAAAGTGATATATTCAGTAACAAGGATCATCCTAGCCATGATATTCTTTTGTGGTAGCAAAGGCTTTTTCGTACATTGTCTTGAGGATATATAATGTTTGTTTTTCAGTCTCCTATCTATTGTTCTCCAAGAAAGAGACTTTCTTCATCAAATTTGTAAGGGTGATTTTCCTGTAACGAAGCGCTATCATTTTTAGCATTGGGTCATCTATTCTTGTTGATAATTAGGAACGACCCGAGCCTGCCCCCCCTTTCCGCACTACCTATTGATTTATATTGTTCAACAATTATTTTCACTGTGCAACTTAATAGCAACTTCTATCATTGTTCAAGATGGTAAAAATGTATTAATACCACAAGCCTCTCTTTCTCATCTCTCCAATTCTGGTTTTTGTAATTTCATCTAAATGCTAAGTTTTCCTCTTAGGTGAAATTTTATGTTAAATATTAAGATGGATTTTGCAGCTCTGACGCTAACATAGAAGGAAGAAACTCTGATATCAGTAAAATTACTTGAAAACACAATATTAACAAAATTATAGAAAAATTGGCCAGCTCATTTTTTTTCGCCCGGGAGTCTATGTTTTACTTTTTTTGTTATTTTCTTGTAAACCGATTTTACATATTTCAATATATACATTTGTTTTTAGAATTATTTATACCACTCATATCATAACGAAAAACTGTAATACCAATATGGAAATTACATGCAGATAATTTCACAAATTATACAGTAATGATTTCAAACGAATGTCAAGATATGCCCAGGACAAAACCGTTATTCTTTATTTTTACCATTACTCGATTTGTTACAAGATCAGTACACACACTAACAAGTATTTTGTTCTATTATTCCCTAGTAATAACATCTTTACTTCCAATTTCGAAAGAAATCCAGTCTCATACCCTTTTCTTAAAATATGCTTATATATTTCCAATATGGTTTGATAATACACATCAAAATTAAATTAGTTTGTTTGACAAACATTTTCTTTACATCGTAGATGTTGTGTTCTCTGAACTTTTCAAACTCGATTAACACATTTTTTTTTATTTCTATTTATTGTTTGATTTTAATTAACAACTTTGTTTTCTTTTGTCTGTTTACTTTTTGGTTTGTCTTCGTGAGTTTTGCTGTTATTTTCTTATTTCTTCATAATCTGCTTCTTTGGTTCAACTTACAGTATGCCAATTCAAGAGGATAGAAAATGACATGATTTAACTACTTTATTGTTTTGATAATCTTACGATATATCATAAACAATGGATCAAGTTGGACTGACATTTTTTGCGAGAAGATTCAGGTTCAGTTTGCTCGCTGAAGATTTGTAAATACCAAGTCTCACACAGTTAATTGCATTTATGGGTTTTATTTATTCTACGGCGGGAAGATGTGACAACATGACGGGAAAGTGGGATTTGAAACCAGTGCTTTAAAAACAGAGCACTCTGACCGAACAACAATTGCCTGGTAAGCTCCGTCGGCATTTCCCGTTAGTACTTAGGTTCTTAGCAATAAACTGACCCATTTCTAAAAGGGCGATAAGGCAAAGCCTGTGGACTTCCCAGAACTGCACAGGACCATACCTCAGACCGAGAAAGAACAAGAAATCTTTAAAACTGGAAGAGACTCTCTTGGCAACATTCATGTTGTCCCTCCTGTGTCAGATTTTAGAAAGAAGCTGGGAAACAACTGCAAACGACAAAGTCAACCTTGTCAAAATGTTTCTGTTTCATACGAATTTACTTGAATATAGTTTAAGTTTAAAATGTATATAGATTCATTCATTTTACTGTGTGTTTTTTATTAGCATTTATTATCAATACGTTCCGTGTGTTTCAAATCATTGTCACGTTAAAAAGGTCCTGTGCCGCACTAACATCAGAATAGGTAAACTTATATTATTTTTACAATATCCAAATACTGATCTTTATTTATTGTGCCCTGTATAATCATAAATTCTCGTGCAGCAACTCATACTCAATGTATAATACTTGTATTATTTAGGTATGATTATTTTGGTTAAGATATTTTTTTTCCTTTTCCTCCATAATAACAAAGATGATTTTAGGTTTGTCCCATATGACAATGAAACAGAATCTCGGTTTTCACTTTGTTATTTACTAATCAGTAACCAGTTACTAAGGCTTAAAGCTACTCGCGGATTTGATGATGACCATGTTGTACCCCCAGGGAAGCAATCTTGTGGAAACATGCTCCACGGATGAAAGATTCTTGGTGATAAACTCTTTTCGTGGAAATTCCCTTTAAGTTTAGGGCATACTGAACGAATAATGCTTTGTAGTGGCGGCTGAGAGACGAATTTCTGCTGTGAAATTCTTATCAAGAAGGACTTGAAAATTGAAGCTCTGCCGAACAGCCTAAATGGAAATGACGGCAAAGTAGCGAAAGACGAGCGACGCGTTTTCTAGACTGTAGAGAACAGAAGCTATCATCTCCCACTATATTCCGAAGGCATTATTAAACGCTGTTAGAACAAAGCTAGATTGGTCTGAACGGCACCTCACTAGATGTGGCAACGCTACTCAATCTTAGCACTATCTATCTCCTATATAGGTAGATGATTTCTAGCATAAGCTAATCTGCATTTTAAATGTTTATCCTTAAGCGAGAGTTTTTTTCTATTGCACAACAAAGTTCTGCTCTGTAAAGACATCTAGAGGGTGATTCATAAGTCACTTAGCTATTTATTTTTGAAATTCTAAAGTTTAAAAAAACGGTAATACAAAACAGAACGTTTATTCAACAAATTAATTTATAGGAGTTTAATATTACAGCAAATTTTAAAAATTTCCACCGTCGTTCTGCATGCATAGCTCCATTCATTTTGCAAGGAATTTACGACTCTTTATAGCATATTTGATTGATTATGAAATAAATATATATAGAAACAAATATATGAACGAACAAATTTGAAATAACAAATAGCAGTAATTAGAGAGTAAGAGAACAATTATCAAAAGTTCATAGTATGTTTGTGCTTCATATGGTAATCATTTTCAATAGCTAAGTGAAGTGACTTATGAATCACCCTGTAAGTCTTATCTTCGTCGAGACATTCGAAGTTGATACATTTAAATTATTGTTAATATCCTTTCCGTTAACTGTAGATCTTGCAGTACATATCTAACAATTGACTTTTACATTATATAAAAATAGAGCCATAATAATATATTCTCAACACAAGGAGTTGGTCTTATTGATCATTATGCGAATTATCGGTATCGGAAAATTGAAATACTTGCCAAATACTAGAAGTTTGTTTTTGTATAATTCATATCACTTGCTCTTACTCTTTCTATATATATATTACTATAAGTATAAATTGTATAATGCCTTGACTGTAATTTGTTAAATGCGAGATACTGTGGTATGCTTGACTGTTATAAACAAATTAATATTATTATAAATAAACCAAATCTGGGATATTTATCATGCCAAAATCAAAAGCCATTTGCTACATCTTTACCGTCAGTCTGATAACTAAATACAATTTCTTTGTAGATCCTTTGGCCACTTTACATTGGTTATAAAGACGAGTTTCTAGCTCTATAAACTGACAGCGAGAAGTACAACACAAATTCCTCAAATGTCCAAACTCGCAATGTTATTGTGTAGTCTGCAAAACCTAAATGCGTGAGGATGATAAGTCACACGTCGCTTATCAGCAAGCAATCACTGGTAACGACCTAATTAAAAATTCCAAGTTATATTGTTATTGTTATTAATTCACTAAGTGTTCTTACATGAGACATTATAAGTGATTGCTCATTGTCAATAAAAAGTGTAGCTAGTTATTTAACACTGAAAGCCTGAACTCAATCGTATCATACCAGAAGTGTGAAACTTTACACAGACGCTACTGAACTTTCCCCACACTTAGAGAGAGAGAGAGAGAGAGAGAGAGAGAGAGAGAGAGAGAGAGAGAAAAAGAGAGAGTCTAGTGCATATTTCTATTTGATTACATACACGCTACGGGGTTCCTAGATAACAATACTCGATCTATAAAAACTAGTGCTTTACGCTCAGTGGAAACTGCTAGCTCATTTACTTGAGAGCTCAACCCATTATTGACCAACACAAACACACACACACATATATATATATATATATATATATATATATAGAGAGAGAGAGAGAGAGAGATGCGTGTAAATGTTGTTGAATATGACAGATAATTTATGTCTGAATATCCTTGTGTGGATCCTTTCCATTCGCCGAATCTAGGTCTTTGTTTCGCTTTCAGTGGAGAATTGGCCGATGCATCTGCCAAAACTGCAGGTGTCTCAATTATATATATATATATATATATATATATATATATATATATATATATATATATATATATATATATATATATATATATATAGTTAATGGGTATCGTCCAAACATTACAGATTTACACTTATAAAAAGTACTCCGTGCTTTCTCGGACAGAACATTATAATGATTGAATAAGTATAGAGTTTTAATAATTAGTTATGACTACTAGTTTAACGCCGTGAAAAGGCCATCGTAAAGAAAAGGCTATTTCATTGAGTCTCGTTTTTCTGGTCGCGTCAGTGTGGCCGGTTTTAAAAAAATAAACAAGACACTTTCAAGGAAAGTGATACACACTACATGTAGACATATGACGGTGGTCATTTCTCTTAAATTATTTCATCTTTGATCTACTAATTGTTACTTATTTAACAAATATGTTTTTGTTCATGGATTTATTCATGTCAATTTCAAGGTGGAATTTTATAGTCATTTCAGGGTATATAAAAAGAAAACTCGTTTAGAATAAAATTCAGGATGGATGACAAACCTGTCTTGATAGGAAAATATGAAATTAAAAACAAATACTTGCTTGTTTCCCCATAAGTTTGAAATATTCTTTACACAATAACAAGTCTGTATGACACAAAACGTTTCGTTTGTTGCAAAAAAAATTTAATTTTGAACGTATATAAAATTGAACTTTTATGTCCACGAGTTAACACCATTTTAAACAATTTTAAGCAATACAATATTATTAGATATAAATTTCGTTAAAACTTCAAAGTATAGTATCTGTTCTTATACGACAATTCATCTTTTCTGTCCTTGGTCAGTGAATGAGAAATCCTTCTACACTGAGACAATTTTAGAGTTTGTCCCAATCCAGAAGCCCATTTTTGGGGTGCTGGATTGTCTCCACATTAAAACAAGACACTTCGAAGAGAAAAGTTATTCGACGCCAACACATGGACATATGACTGAGCATTTCTGTCTGAAATTATCTAGTAATTGTTTGGTATTTAAAAAAGGATACCGATGATTTTGTTCCTGTCCGTTTCATGGTTGTAAATCTCATAGTGATTTTTAGGTAAAACTATAAAAATAGCTCACAGACTAAAATCCAAGATGGTTGATGTATTGATAGAAAAAGTTTAAATAAAAAGAATACTTGCTTTTCTCTAACATTTTATTTTTATTACACAATAACAAGTCTGTGTAAAAGAAAATGGTTTAAGGAAATTGACAACATCTTTGAAAGACGCATTAGAATGTACTAAAGTGAAATATTTTGAAAATCAACAATCGTACAATTTAAATGAAAAATTCATTTATTTAATTTTTTGAAAGCTTTCGTTGTAGAACAACTTTGTCAGGCGAGACTGTCATATAGTTTTTTTTCTTCTTCTCTTCCTCCTCATTTTGATGGTATTAACCCTGAGGGGTCGAATCGCAACACGAGCAGAAAGAGACGTAAAGTTCTTAAGACGTTAGGATAAGTGTAGTCCTGGGGATGTTATGCGCAGATTGACGCTTTTTTTAAGTAAGGAAATTCACAACATCTTTGAAGCACGCATTAGAATGTATTCAAGTGAAATATTTTAAAAATCAACAATCGTGCAATTTAAATGAAAAATTTATTCATTTATTTGTTTCTTTTTTTGCAAGCTTTCGTTGTAGAAAAACTTTGTCAGGCAACACTGTCATATTGTTTTTGTTCTTCTTTTCATCCTCTTCGTTTTGATGGTATTAGTCTCGCCTGACAAAGTTGTTCTACAACAAAAGCTTGCAAAAAAATAAATAAATAAATACATTTTTCATTTAAATTGCACGATTGTTGATTTTGAAAATATTTAACTTCAATAAAACGATTTGTTTGTCTTGATACAAGATTAACTTTTATACTTATCCGTCGACGTCATAAAACTAGAAATTCGGTTAAAACTTGTTTCTTTTTGTAGATAAAAAACTTTATTTTTTGTGCCAAAAGGTTCTTTTTGTGTGTAATAAAGTTCTAAACAGTTCAAATATATTTGATGCTAGAATAAAAAATGATTAAAATATTGAATTAAATATATATATTTATAAATAAAATTTAAATTTTTAATAGATTGGGGATTTTGACCCCTAGAGTAAAGGTGATATCGTGGTAACAAATGATTCTTGCAGAGTAAAGTAGACAGAGGATGGCCAACGACATTTTACTCCCCACAATTTGATGGCCTTGTGCCTAATTTATGTAAAATTTAAATTGTATTTTTATATTTTTTGCAATACAAAAAATAAAAGTGTAATATCTGTTCTGATACTACACTTCGTCTTTTCTGTCCTCGGTCAGATAATGTGAAACACAAATTCTTCTAGACTGAGGCAATTTTGATGTTTGTCCCAATCCAGAGTATCCATTTTGGGTAATTGATTTTCCTCACATTAAAAACCGAACTTCTGTCTAACTCTGTCCTATTCTTGTGGGGAGGTAAGTGTCATGATACGACCTTTTCTTAGACGTTATTAAAACGATATATGTAACTATACGGATTTGTTTAAAAGTCATTAAAAGCGTTTCAATTGGCGTTTTCCTTGCTTCATATTTCTCTATAATATATACGCTTTTTCGCGTAGTTTGGGTGTGTGTTTCGTAATGCGTCCGTACTTTCCACTTAATGTATGTGTATGGGTGTGGCTGTATTTCTTTATCATGTATGCGGGAGAGTGTTCAGTCATTAAACTCTTTTAACTATCTATTTCTGTAACATGTTACGAAATTGACATTATATGTAACGCTTCCGAAAATTTCAAAAATGTTTGAGGCGTTACTAGAAAGTCTTAACAGGGGTAAAGATGGGCTCATATTTTAGCTCATGTATGTGTGTTGGATGTGGACCTTACAATCTGGCGGGTTTTACAGTGCGTGTTTTACAATGTGACGGGTTTTCATTTTTTACGTATGGGTGAGTGTGCGTGTTTCAATCGTTATACGCTCATGGGTCTTTTATCTGTCCCTTACTTTTCTTTCTATTTTCTTTTACATATACAATGTTCTTTATAATATGTGCGAGGTTGGGTTAACCATCGTAAATATCGATTCACGGGTATCAATGTGCGTGTTTGTGTGCCGTGAATTTTTAAAACTAAAATGTTAATTTCATTCTCTGCGAATAAATCTTTACATTTACTGAAGGAGCTTAAGACAGATTTTAAGAGGTTCACAGGATTTTTATTATTCTCTCTGATAAAAGGACACGCCGAGAAAGACCACATAATCTTATATTTCTATGACATTTGTATATATTACTTATTAACTTGTTAAGTGGGGTATAGTTATAGACTTGGCAGACAGACATACAGGCAGAGAGGAAGATTTGCCGTCGGTCACTACCGACTAAACTTAAAGTTTTAACACATATGTTTTCTAGATCTGGCTCGATTGAAGTCTATGGCCAACTGACTAAACTATCGTTTCTTTGTGTCCGAACAACAACAACTTTTGTCATTGTGCATCGATCTATTTCTGACTTTTATTGACCCCAACGTTTTGTTCCATTGATCTTAAGATCGCCTGTCTGTTACTCATTCGTAGTAAAATAGTTTGTTTCACCAAAGTTTATGTCAGTCTGACATACTCCCAGCTAGATAATTTCAACCACGGTCACAGTCCATACCAGTTAAAGTAATATTTTCCAAATAATGCTCCTCATAATATAACACAAGTAAATAGAAATAGTAAATAAAAATCCACGAAAAAACGTAATGTTTATTTACTTTAACGCAATAATAACACAACTAAACTATTCATTTTTAATTTTTTTTAAATTTTTATTTATATTGAATAAAGTTCACTTTCAGTATAAAGCGAATCGTGTTCCTTTCTTTAAATGCAATTTTAATGTTTTCTGATGTTTTTAAAGATTCTCAGTCATTACTGACAGTATGACTGTTCGACAGCATGACGCCACTTTTCAGTGCACAGACCTTAGTCTTCTTTACGATGGCCACAGACGTGAGCAGTCGTCAGATTACTTCAACAACCCTTATTTTGGGGGATTGCTTCGTTAAAGTAAGCAAAACAAAAACAGTTTTGTTGAAGTTATCTAACGATCGCTCACGGAGTGAAACCGGTGGTCATCACTGATGAAAACATTTATTCAATGTACCTCTGAATGTGGCTAGACATTGGAACCACGAGACAGGAATATACTCCTGTTTATAAACAATATCAACAACCGAAGTTTTCTCTATACGTTTTTTATGAAGATTTTTTTCTGTTTCGCTAATGGCAGTTTGCGATTTCACACACTTCATGCTAAATCATATATATATATATATATATATATATATATATATATATATATATATATATATATAGATTACTTGTAAACAGGTACGAAACTTCCAGCAGAGTGCTCAATTAATTCAGTAAACAGAATTAAGAGATTAATATTTTTTTATTAAACCAGAAACTACCACCACGGTTGAACCGGCGGTTTCGTACACTGAGGAATTGGATCTCAGGCACTCATCGGCAACTGTCGAAATGGTTGGATAATTCAAACGTTATAATATTAAAATTAAAACCACGTGATACGCTTTTGATTGGATGCGCGCGTGTGCTATGAATTAATTATTATAAAAAAAATTAAAATTAAAATTAAAAATAAGAAAGGGTGTAATTTTACATATACTTTAGAACCTTGATAAATGAATAATTCAGTAAATTAAAAAGTTAGTGATTTACTGGGTTTAATAATTACAAAAGGGTTTTTTTAAATAAAAATATTTATGAATATATTTAAGGATGGTATAGGGGACAATTAAGATAAATTTAAGATTTGAAATTTATATCGAATGGTTAACACCTCACAGTGAAATTTATATAAAATTTTATGACATTTATACAAATATTAAAAACTAAAAACTTGTACTAACGGGGTTATCTGGCGAAATCGTTTTATAAGATTCTCAACCTTTAGTTGCTGGAAAGTTAAGTTAATTTTTGTGTTAATAGTTCTATTGAGCTTATAAGTAAAACGCATTTTCGGTGAATGTAACCGTTTAATAGTTCATCGCGGACGTTTAAGCAATTCGTATTTGGATCATTTATGACTTTAAAGATGTAAAATTTATCAGAATCGCATAAAGGACACCTGTTTAGTGCAGGGGAGAAAGACAGTCGTTTCTCAATGATTTTTCACTTGATGTTGAAAGGTGTCCTTTTTTCTTTTAATTCCAAGATCCGGTTGACTAGGACGGTGTTGGCTTTATCTTTATATTTAAATGTATATTTGTGTGTATACAGTCTTTTCTTGAATAAGCCTTTTGTCATGCAAATAAATTTTTAGACTTCCCCGTTAGATTGGCTGATGACGGTCGCCTCGTAAACAACGGAGTCGATCTTACAATTCCCTTCGAGGGGGCAGTTGCTTTTGTTTTGGCATGAACAGCCCGTCACTGGTTTTGGAATCGGATCTCTGGAAATTATTTTTATTATGGAAGGCATGGTTGAATAACTTGTCTTTATAGTGTTTCTGTTGAATATTTTGTGTAAGCTATGAGAGTTGGGGAAATACTTGTCTATTAATTTAAGGAAGAGGTGACCAAAACTTGTGTTGATGTTGTTGGAGAAGGGCGGTGAGAACCAGATCACGGATCTCGTTCTGTTTCGGCTGTTTTGTGATTGGTTTTGGTTCGGTGAATATGAATTTTTTTCCCTGGACCCGTGTAAAGCTTTGCTGTAATACGGCGTTGTTCTATGGAAATTTCGTGGCTGGATGAAAGGTGATCCTTTGGCTGATAATAAGATTTAAAAAAAAACGTCTGGTGGGTGACAGGAGTCTTTGTGGATGTATTGCAGTGTTTCATTTGGTTTGTGGAAAGGTTGATGTGTTTTATTTATAAGGTTCAGTGTGTTGTCCAGAAAGTTTAATTGATCTAAATTAGTTTTAATAGTTATTTTAAAGCCTAGATTATGGAACGTGTGTATCAGGTCTTTTCTTAGTTTATCGTCTAGATTGCGGGACAGGCAGAAGCCGTTGTCTCTATATAAGCCAAAGAAGTGGTCGGGGAACTTATTTGGTAGGGTGCTTAATATAAATAGTCCGGCTAGGTCACATATGTCAGCACTGTCGTGAGCCTCCATCGCAAGTCGAATGGGTCTTCTGGGTTCGATTTCTTAACCCAGGTATTTCCATCGAAGAAAAGTAGTGTTCTTCTAGCTTGCAGAATGGTATCTCTTTCTAATTGGTTTATTTTTGTAAATGAAAGCGCGAATGTGAGGGCCTTTTCTAGTGTTGTTTTTGTAATAGAAGGATAGAAATCTACTACATCGAACTGTGTGAATTTGCATCTGTGTTTGTCTTTTATATTATTGAACCAATTTAGGACTGACATAGTGTTTTCCCCGAGATTAAGGTTCGTTTTACTTTTAATTTTATTAACTAAATTCTTAACTATAAATTTACTAACTATTCCTATATCGCTGTTAGCTGGGTTGTTGAGTCTGCAGGAGGTCTTGTTATTGAAATTTTCTTTGTGGTCTTTAAGACTAATGAAAGCTTTTCTTTTTCCTAAGTAGTTTTCTCTGTACTTTAATTTGGTAGCTAATTCGGTGGTTTCGTTTTTAATGGTTTTATATGTTAGTTTTGGAGTTATTGGTTTATGTAATGCATTTCTCTTTTTCATTTTGTAAATGTTTTTTGTTTTCTCTGAAAAAACTAATGTGTCGTTATCTCTTTTAAGTTTGTTCAGTTTTTTTATGTCGTCGGCGAGTTTCTTTTTGGAAAGGGTTTGTGTAGTTAGTGAACTGTATGTTGTGCATAATGCGGAGGAGATCATTTTTGAAATTGTCCAATATGTCTAATTTAGGTGGGTATTTCCCTGATTTGAGACCGTAGTGGTTTTTTCTGTTTGTATTTAACCGACATTCAGAACATTCCACTTTCATTCTCCCGATGACGTCCATTATTTTAGTCAAGAGAATTTTGATGTAGGCTTGTTTATTGGGTGTTGGTATTTTTTTTGTTGAGTATCCGAGGTTATTAATATCCATCATTCAGGGTGTTGATGGTAATTCTTGAATGACCGTTATTTCTGTGATGTTGGTATATTTCCTGAGAGTGCTCGACGAGTGGGCTTACAGTCTTTAAAGCCATAAATGATCCAAATACGAATTGCTTAAACGTCCGCGATGAACTATTTAAAGGTTGCATTCACCGAAAAAGCGTTTTACTTATAAACTCAACAGAACTATTACGTTGTTTTGTTTAATAATAATTAATTAATAGCACACACGCGCATCCAATCAAAAGAGTATCACGTGGTTTTAATTTTAATATTATTACGTTTGAATTATCCAACCATTTCGACGGCTGCCGATAAGTGCCTGATATACAATTCCTTGGTGTACGAAACCGCCGGTTCAACCGTCGTGGTAGTTTCTGGTTTAATATATATATATATATATATATATATATATATATATATATATATATATATATACTACTTATTAGTTATATGTTATAAAATATTTACTGATTATTTTTTTATCATTCAGAATTTCTTATTTATATGACCCCCACTTAAAATAGCCCTTCACAGGGACAAGTTTTAATCTCCTCACGTTTTATAAGTAAAGTTGATTGCAAATAAATGTATAAAGGGAGGAAAAGTAATTTCGTCATAAAGACATCGAAATTCGTAATGCGTGGTCTCCCTGAGGTCTCCTGTTATTTTATTCAATTCCATTGTTCGATCTGATAAAAATATCTGGATCTTAATTAGCTGGTGAGTAAATAATCAAGGGAAATTGAGTGGTGTCCTTCATATCCTAACTGTGCCTCATCATTAAAATCAATTCATTGCGTTCGATCTTCACGTTTCTATCATCAATTCGAACGCAGTCGTTCACTGACATACATTTTTAATTTCTCTCAAGTGAAACTGTTGCTAACGCTACAAGCACTCAGATCACACAAAATAACTCGTAATTAAAATAATGAGCAAGAAAGTTTAATGCGTGAAATACCACTACCACTATAACTGTTGTTAAATGGAGGGTGGGTTCCTAATCAAATTCTTTGAATTTCCATTTTTAGATATGTCTCCCTCGTGTCTGCTTGTCCTGCTTGCCACGTTTTTACATAGCATCAGTCTTTACCTTGACAACAGTATCTATTCTTCTCTAAGACGTCACTGCCTATCTTCTGTGTTTCTTTACATCTGTTGTCACGTTTCCTACATCTCTCAGTCATCTAACCAGGTGACTCCCTTCATTCAAATCTCGTCCTTAAATGGAGTTAATCCATTTGCACTAATCATCTCCCACTAAACCACATTCCATTATCCAACTACTACTACTACTACTACTACTACTACTACTACTACTACTAATAATAATAATAATAATAATAACAATAATAATAGCAATAACTGCAGATATGAATATAATAAGCGTAACATGAATAATTAACTCTCTCTGTTTTTCTCGAACATTATTCTGTTTCTCTTATTCTTTCCTTTTGTCTTCGCTCTCTTTCTCTCTCTCTCTCTCTTTCTCTCTCTCTCTCTCTCTCTCTCTATATATATATATATATATATATATATAGAGAGAGAGAGAGAGAGGGAGAGAGAGAGATCACCGTTCGATATCTTCTCTCTTTTATCTCTACTTCTTTCACTAAAAACAACTAGAATGAAAAATGTATATAATGTGGATTATTCGCCCTATTGTACTTATCTTGCTTTAAAACTCCCAAAATCCATACTTGAATTGGTCGCAGATACATGTGGTGCAACGGATAAAGGCGTTGATTAACAAAAAAACAAATGCAATACAAATTATCAATCTTCATTTCAGAAATTCCGAAACATCAAATGAAAACGTTTATCTTTAATTCTTATCTCTTATTAACCGTGGAATGTTCATACATCATCATCATCATCATCATCATCATCATCATCATCATCATCATCATCATCATCATCATCATCATCATCATCATCATCATCATCATAATAATAATAATAATAATGATAATGATAATGATAATAATAAAGATAATAACAATAATGATAATAATAATAATGATAATGATAATGATGATAATAATAATAATGATAATAATAATGATAATGATAATAATAATAATAATAATAATAATAACAATAATAATAATAATAATAATAATGATAATGATGATAATAATGATGATGATAATTATGATTATAATGATAATAATAATAATAATGATAATGATGATAATAATGATAAAAATAATAATGATAATGATAATAATGATAATAATAATAATAATGATAATAATGATAATAATAATGATAATAATGATAATAATAATGATAATAATGAGAATAATAATGATAATAATGAGAATAATGATAATAATAATAATACTAATACTAATGCTAATACTAATAATACTAATACTAATAATGATAATAATAATACTGCTACTACTACCACTACTACTACTATTAATAATAATAATAATAATAATAATAATAATAATAATAATAATAATAATAATAATAATAATAATAATAATAATAATAATAATAATAATAATAATAATAATAATAATAATAGTAATAATGATAATAATAATGATGATGATAATGATGATAATAATGATGATGATAAATCGGTGGTAGGTGGCTGTTGCGATACCGCAATGTCATCAGCGGTGATGAACGAAAAGAGGTGGAGCATACTGGAAGTCTGAGGAGACTTGTTGTCACTCAGACTCCAGGGAATACCACAGGTTGTTGGCAGTGGGCGATCACCGACGATGACCAGTGTGATAACTCCTAGTGAGTAAATAATAATAATAATAATAATAATAATAATAATAATAATAATAATAATAATAATAATAATAATAATAATAATAATAATAATAATAATCTATTATACTAGCGTCATTGCGCTAAAAATATTACATAATTTGTGGGAGCCGTGCATAGGCGTTGCTCGGAAATTCAAAGAATCCAATGCTTCCTCTTCTGAAATCCATATAAATATGTTTTATTCAATTGGTTAATTAGCTATAAATATTAATTGTAGTGTTATGTTAGTATTGAATATATTAATTAACATTTAAACCATACTATTTTTTATAACAACGAAAAAGCATCCTCACACTAACATACTTACATAGAGGCGAAAAGAAATCGTTTTGAGAGGGCCTTAAGTAATATTTGTTATGAATAATACAAATAAACGAAGATGAAAACGCTGCGCGCGCAGTTGGCGTAACAGGATCGTAAGAAGTTAATTTATAAGGGATCGTTGAACTCAGTATATTGTATGATCAGGAAACGCAGGAAAACTGTTTGTTTCGGTCAACTTACGTTGATTATTGTATCATGTTTATTGAATTACTCATCCTGCTGAACTAAGTAGATTTTATGTTCAATAAAATATTTATACCAAGTAAATAAATAATACTGCAGAATTATGAGCAGAGGACAAATAAAAGCAAAAGTGAACTGATAAGAAATGTAAAAATCGAAACTAAAAATTCCGGCGAAATTTTAAAGTCACGCAATATTTACAAGTTCAGGGAAAAAACTTTGTCGAAACGGATAATGAATGTAATTTTTATTAAGGAATATCGATGAAAAAAGATTGAGAAACGGGAAAACGATAGATCTATTAGAATTTGTAAACAAAAAGAATTAAATTATAGATTAAGCAAATATCCACGAATCTTTTGTCAAAACAAATAACAAATTCAAATTGAGAAATATTTTTGACCTAAATTGAAGGGAATAGAATTGGAGAAAGTGCAGAAACGGGAAGACAAGAAGGAACGAGATTAGAAAGCACTTCTTTAGTTTTGAGGTTACAAACCAAGTGCACGTTCGCACTCGCGCACACACACGCATATACACGCACGCAGTAAGAATAACCGACAGTTCTCTCTTTTTGTTGGGATATTAATAATAAAGTAATAAACTGAAGAATAAACAATTGTATGCGTTGCTCTTGTGTCTTGCGTACTATTACTAACAACGGAAGCACTACAACAACGCGTGTCGGGTTTGAGTGCTCGTTATGAGATCCGCCTGCGAACGTTACGATATAAATACACCGGTTTGTATAATCTTTAAAGTAAATAGAGATACCGAAATAAGTTTCTTTAATACTAAATACTTTAGTTTCTGAGATATCAACTAAATTGGGAACTTCACAAAAAAACATGTACTATATACTCTACAGACTAAGGGTTTGGCCTAGATTACTAGCATTCAATATTGACTGCTTCTCCGAGAGGTTTTATACCAGCAGACGATACTTTCTTGGTATCATTCTGGCAAATAGTTATTTGCTGGTGAGCAGTTTCTTCTTTATTTGAAATGAGGTATGGGGCAGTCTGGTCCTATGGGGGTATTTCTGATTGGAATGGATTATTTCGATCGCCCGAGGGCCTCTTCTGGGGAATGCCGACGGGACTGTTCTTAACTTGTTTGTACCCAATCAGAATGTCCCCTCCTGGTCTTGTACTACATATTGCTTATATGGGAAGCAAGTAAATCCAAGCATAGTCTTTTAATCACTTCATCTAGTAAAATTATTCAATTATGTGATTATGTCTAAGGTGGTTAATGTTGAGATAAGTATATGACATATTCAGTCTAATTTTTTAAAATTAATATAAAAGATATGGACAAAGAAGTGAACATTAGTAACGTTGCCTCATAACATATCGTACCCTCTCGTATATAAAACTAATGGAAACATTATTAGATTTCGAATCGGATTTAACCATGCTATGCTAATAAACTACACTCAGCTTTTTTAACTAAGTCATTTTCCTGAGAAATACGCAAATTATTATTTACATATAATAAGTAGAGCATATCTGTTATCTATATTTCCAAGTTGGTGTGTTTCTTAAGCCCTGATGATTGCACGGATATATACATTTTATAACCCGTGTTTCGTATATATTTGGGCAAAAATACTTATTTACAAGGTATCATTAACTCACTAGGTCAAAAACTATTTCCTCAATTATATTCGACTGTATTGATTCCCTTTCGTCCGCATATCAATTTACGCCGTAAACATTTCTCAACACACACACACACATATATATATATATATATATATATATATATATATACTAGCAGGACTACCCGGCATTGCCCGGGCGATAAAAAAAAAACAAAGTAGTAGAAATGTAATAGTGTGTGTAACATTTTTATATAAAAACTCCAATCTCCCTTCTTTTCTCTAGCCGTTAACTCTTTCCTTCGCCCCCATTGTTTTCCTCCCGTCTATTTCCCCGTTTATAATCTGATTCTTCTCTAATAGTTTAGGGGCGTCCCCCTGTTGTACAAAAGAACTAAAAGTTTAGAGACGCACCCCTGTAGTACTAAAGAACTACAAGTTTTGAGACGCGCTTCTGTTTTCCAAAGAACTAAAAGTTTAGAGCGCACCCTGTGTACCCCACTCCTCCAGCTTTCGTCATGCCATTAGTTTGGCTGTTCCTCGTTTTAGTGGTCACCCGGTACTGCTTGGGAAAAGTTGCCGCCTTGATGAAGATCGCAGATGCCGAAACGCCTGGTCCAGCGATCACTCACTCTCAGGTTTTGTTTGGTTAGATCAGTGACCGATCAGCCGGGTTGGATCCGCAACTTGGTACCGCTGTGAAGTGAAGGGTCATTTCATGAAAAACAGTTGAATAAAAAGAATTAAGTGTTCAACGACGTAGTCTGTTGTGGTTGTCTAAGAAGAAGAATTATTTAAAAAATAAAGAAAAATAATTTATACTTGTTTGTTACAAAGCAAGACAGTTCGGTAATATTAAAGTTCAACTCTGTGTGTGTTTTTTTGTTGAAACGACGGACTCTAGTAACTCGGGCGACTTTTTCGTTTGTCAGCGAAAATTCTGTTCTAAGTTCTGGCGAAGAAAGCACAAACGGACTGATGTGATGTTTTCGTGAGGAGAGGGGGACAGAAGCATCCGGTTCTCTCACGAACCGTCTCACTGACTGGTTAAAACAATTCTGTTTTCTCTTTTTATTGGGACCCACTAACCGACTTTTCCTTTGTCTCTGAAAAACAAACATGACCTTATCTTACACAGAGAAGTAATTTATTTCTCTCTAGGCCCCCTATAAAAGCAAACCTATTCTTGCAGCTAATCCAGTTCATAAAAGCACGTCCATCTAACAGCTGATGGATGTCTCCGTTGTCTTTGAAAAAGAAATTCAACCCGGCCTTTTTCTAATCAGACAGTAATTTATATCTCCTTATGGCGGTTCATAAAAGCCCTCCCGGCTAGCAACTGACCGATACTCTTTTGTCTCTGACAACCTTATTACAGTCATCAAGCTTCATCTCAATTTGAGAAAGATCAATAAAGAAATATCTTTATTACCTATGCCATTTGACAAGTAATTCTATTTCTCCCCCAAGGGTCTGATCAGGATGACTTGGGATTTTATTACTCAGCTGTTCACATGTCAGAGTGATCTTTAAGTTTTCCTTTTCTTCATTCATACTAGTGCTGCCTCTTAGGCTCCAACGTCCATAGGGCAGTTTGATACTGTAACACCTGTTGTAACAAAGAACTAACAGTTTAGAACGCGCCCCTGTTATACCCAAAAAATAAATGTTAGCTGAATAAATCCCCCCCCCCCCACACAATTGTGGGGGGGGGGGATTTATTCAGCTAACGTGAAAGTGTATTATCGCACATTGTTCCGGTTTTGTGGTTTTATTGAATGTATTTGGGACCGACTACTTGCTTGTTGGCTTGGTGGAAGAAATAATGCACAAGCTACTTTTCTAAGACTTTTCTAGGACTTTCTTTTCTTACCGTTGTTCTTCCTTGCTTTTTAAGTTTGACTTTTATTTTTATTTTTATTTTTTTCCTCTTCTTTTCTTAAGTGACCTCAACTATTACAACGCCACATTGTGTTTTGTCGGCAGTTGAAACCAGTATTCCAGACATTTAATTTCCCTGATGATCTGCCAAGCAAGTAACTGCTTGGTAGTGAAACACGTGTAGGAAAAAACATTTAATTTGAATAAATAGTATTTGTAAGAAAAAATATCTTTAATGGTGATCATTGGTGTCTTGAAAGGAATGCTTTGGTAAGCCTTCATAAAATCACATATAAATGCTCTGTACTCTGTAATCGAGTATCATCGAGCTTGTTTTTTATTGGAACAACCCCGGTCTTCACTGAATGATCTATTTTATAAGTGAAAAATCTAAATCTATATATATATATATATATATATATATATATATATATATATATATATATATATATATATATATTGTAAAAGTAAATATTTCGATTATTTGCATCATGTCACAAGCAATATGTGTTGTGGTATCATATTTAAATATATAGAACACAACATTAGTGTCCAAAGTTAAAATTGTGTAATTGTACTTAGAATTAGAATATCTAACCATCGGAAAATTATTAAGTAATTCTGAAACATTTGGTCAAAGAAGGAACTGCCTTAGAATGTTGTATATATTAATAAATGCATACAACATTTTTATGTAACTTATTATAAAAAAATAAAGTTACTAACAATGTAAAACAATTTGGTTTCGATTCCAACGGGCAATTCAGCATGGGGGCGAGAAATTTCGCTACCATTCTCTCAACAAGCGAGCAGAAAAACCTATTTTTATGTAATAAAAAACTTTATTTATTTCATATGACTTTTTGGTATATAAATATCTTCAATGAGGCAATTGTGTCTAAAAAATAGCTTCAAGTATTTTAAATTGTTTTATTAGTGTCAGAATCTGATATTTTCATGTTATTAAATCATAGGCGGGCTGTTATGTGTTTTAAATTCTGGTTAATGAAGCTAGAGTTGAGCAGGTGCATAGTTAGCCTACGGAAAAGGGTAGTGGTATTACGTATAAAACGAGTACCACCATTTTAAAATGTTTTTTTAAAGGTTCCGGAATTCAAATTGTAAACGTTCTTATGTAACTGCACCGGTTCGGTAATTTGACGTCTAGCGACTTCACATATGGGGTTCTCGGCTATTCAATTCTCTTTTTTTGCTCCAGTGCTAGTGATACTTATAGAAAATTTATTAATTGTTTTGATTTTGACACACAAATATTATTAATAAATTTTTAAAATCCCCAAAATCTTATAATCCAGCAGTAGAATTCTGTTAAGTCGAACAATGTTTACTTCATATATATATATATATATATATATATATATATATATAATGTAAATTTTCCATGTACAATGTTTTATTCATTTTTCAAAGATTCCATATATCCTAAACGGATTTTTTCGTTTGCACATGCACAAATAAAAACAGATTTGTATATATATATAATAGATTCTTCATACGTGCGACTCTTCAGAAGTCCAAGTTCGCGTCTTGTTGCACATTATCACTATTTTCGCACCAACTCAACAACAGCTGCCTCCGGGCAGATTGGGGTCTGCCAGAACGCTGGTCATTATCCGCTGACATCGCATCTTCTCGAAACACCTGCTGAATCTCACGCGACGACGGAGGTGAACACACTTCTAAAAGAAGACTTCCATAGATGTTTTCGGCAGTGGATGGATCGGTGGGCTAAGTGCAAGCACAGGGTGCCTACTTTGAAGGGGCTCCAACCCCATTACGTATTTGAAATATGTTTTCTGGCCAAAGATCGGACACTTTTTAACAGGCTTCGTATATATATATATATATATATATATATATATATATATATATATATATATATGGCAATTAAGCTACACAGAGGCTCCCGCGTTTCATCATCGGGGGAATCTTCAGGCTAAATAGATATATTGTTGTACGTGATAAACTCCTAAACTAATGAACTGATCATTATGAATTTTGGTATATACATTCTCGACAACACGGTGGGTAAGACAGACACATTATTTTTATAAACTTGACAATTTAGGGTGTGATCTCACATAAACTCACACCCTTCCATAAAAAAAACATTTTAAATAAGTTATATACAAAAAAAATAATGAGGAAAAAATGCTCTACATTAAATTTTGAGTTCAATTAAGTTAACTTTATTTCTTAGCTATAGGAAAGTAAACGATTAAAGTTACACATTTTAAATTAACTTCGTTATTCTCCGGAATTAATTTTAAATGAATATTTAACGTAAAAATTAACGATGAACTTATTACACGGAAATGTAAAATTTTTACTATAACTTCCGCGTAATTCTAAAATTTGCGACAGTTCGTACGACGTGGGGAGACGCCCTTAATGAATGATTTATATATAAATGTATAAATATACATGTATATAGTTAGATAGATAAAGAAAGAGAGAAGTAAGAAAATGAATACTCGTTACAAAGAGTGAAGAATGTATAAAATAAGTATATATTTCATTACAGGATAACTCGGACTTTAGAAATATTTGTCCTATGCTGGAAAGTCACCTGGGAGATGGAATCGCCCGATTTAAATATCGAGAAAATTTCTAATAATAAAAACGATAAGACGGAAATAAATACATGAGGAAATCCAGTTGACAAATAAAGCATTGGTTTTCTGTACTATTTCCGTATTTATATTTGGATTAATTAATGCGTGGTCGATTTGTTTTCCATATAAAGGATGTGGTTGTCACCACTGCATACCTTCATTCCTGGATACGGGACGTCATTGAGAATGCCCGGAATCTGCTGACGCTCAATGAACCTTTCAGTTTGTAATCATTTGACTTAATGACAGAAATGAGCAAAATCCCATGAGTGTATCGGTCATACATTTACACCATTGACATTACCGTAAGACATCATTAATGAAGTATACTGCCTTACTAGCAGTTATTAATTTAAAAAAAAACAACCGATTTTCTTTCAATCACAAAAGGCTTTAAAAACGATGTGCCGCGATTGAATTTGTTTCCCGGCCC